>OY735226.1:50599079-50696579 GCA_963457665.1 Thysanoteuthis rhombus | reverse complement strand
CAGTCCATAATTGAAATCAGTTCTGCACTTTTTTTTCTGACACGAGCGAGGAACCTTTCAGCATTTTCTAAAAAACATTTTGAAAAGTTCCTCAGTATTAGACGGTCGTCAGATCCAATAATGTTTGATGGACAACAGAAAATGAGCTTTTAGTAAAATTGAGCACATTTGATTATTAATCATAAATTAAAACACTTTAAAATTGTTTGTGGAGTTCACTTGCATATACATTATAATCTTCTGCAATGAATCAGTCAATTCTGCAGTGTTCGTAGAATGTCTGGACGGATTTGAATATATATATATATATATATATATATATATATATATATATATATATATATATATATATATATATATTCCCAGTCTTCCATCATTTCAAGTCTCATTTAACATTTACGTGCGACACTAAGGTGATAAACATGACACAGAGTCAATGATTTATTCAATAAAAGTCTATCTCTCAATTTGGCTTACGTCGGCTTAATAGGCGTTGAGTGAAAAACAATACGATAGTGAAAACGTCATAAATAACTTAACAGAAATATTTAACGAATCAAATGAAATTTTGATTAAAATCAAAGAAGAGATATAAAACCATTTTCAAAATTACATGCAGAAATTTAAAAAGAACTAATCAAAAATCTACCACTGACAATTACTTTTCAATCTTTTGAATGGAGGTGATAATTAAGTTTATAGGATGGAGTTGTTAATTTGAGCAATTTGTTTTTACCTTTACTCAATTGTAATAATTTTCGTGTCTGTTCACAAGGAATATTTTGTTTTCGTTTTAGAAATAAAAG
This sequence comes from Thysanoteuthis rhombus, assembly GCA_963457665.1. Lineage (NCBI taxonomy): Eukaryota > Metazoa > Mollusca > Cephalopoda > Oegopsida > Thysanoteuthidae > Thysanoteuthis > Thysanoteuthis major. The sequence goes on along the minus strand of OY735226.1, from coordinate 50,695,773 downwards.
AATATGAATCTTCATTTCAAAACAACATACTCTAAAATATATCATTAGGCATGGAATTTTTTTTTTATTGAAGAGATGTTGTGTATATAAAAATTCCCGTCGAGAAAGTACGCAAACATTTTGAATACCAATTATGTGCAGTCGGTAACGGCTTGGACAATGAAATTTGCAAACTGAGTTCAATTCTGGTCGGGCTGTTTGAGCAGAATTATTCTTTTATGTGAGGCACGAAACTTTTTTTTCCGAGCTATGGGTAAAATAATTAGTTTATGAGTGCTCTGTAGCCTGGAAAAGCAACCAATCTTGGATGAGTACAATATTTGATTCCAAACCAGGGCAGAGAGCCTCCTTATGTCGGCTCCATGCCCAATATGACGTCTTTGTTTCAACTTGTCAACGTATCGCTCCCTGTTCATCATGTAGAATACATTAGCAAGGACGAAAGGGAGATTATGACGACTGGATGTTCAACGGTCTCTACACGTTCTGCCCTGGAATGTTCTCTTGGCTAGCCGTTCTATTATTTGTAGGCATAAAACAAACACTATTCTATTCATTTTGAATGTCTCAACAACCGTTTGCACCACTTCTGGGGTCCTATAATCAATCTGCTGTAGGGTTATTCTTTCTGCAATGAGATGCGATCGAGTGTGCTTGGTCCAGGTTGTCCACCTTACATTTTGTCTGTGCAAGGGATTTTCGAAAATATGATATCATGCATGTAGAAAAGACTTTTCTTATCCATATTCAATTCTTCTGGTCTTCTGGCACTTATTTATTGATCGGTGATTTTACAGAATCAGTTGACAATAAACTGAATTTTGGCTGAGTTAGCTAATGAGCAATTTCTACTAATGCCCTTTGGGAAGAATAAATCCCTTTCTCCACCAGCTATTGGTAGATAGCATGGAAGGGCCTCCTTTTTTAGGATTGCAGTTGAAGTAACAAACTTTTACCCTGACAAGAAAAGATTAGCAGGCTCAAAGCCAGTATGAACACGAGGCATTGGGCTAGCAACCCCACCCATTAAATAAATTGTGTTATGATTGAGAAACTTTAGCCACTGTCATGTTAATTTTCTATTGACCTGGGGGTAATTGATATAACAGATTTGAACCAAAGCCTTCCCAGGGATGCCTAAAAGAAATTTATCCTGAGTAACCTTTGGGTACACCTTTGACTTTAATAATTTGCACACATTTCTTGAATATAAATAGGCACTAACTTTTCATTTAAAAAGAAAATTGTTTATATCCTCATCGCTATCATTCTTTTGGGGTCTGTCATCCGATATACCCACGAGTCATCAGATCTTGCTATCGTGGTCTTCGCATTTCTTGGAACTGTCTAAATCATCATGCCATTTTTTTACCGGTCTCAGTTTCCTGTACGTTTCTAGAAATCGACATCGTTAGTCGTGATTTGGAGTGGTTGTCTGCCATTCTTGCAACATGGCTGGCCTATTTTGAGTTCTCTATCTGTTTCTATTGTGTCATGTGTTTTCCCTCATACTGTGCGGTCTAATGATCTATCCATAATACGTCGAGCATATTTTTTTCAAGTGCACGTCACATTGTTTTCAACCATTTTGATAAATTCTAGGACATCTATCTATCTTCTCAATTATACTCTGTTGTCTTGAGATTTTTCCATATGACGCCAATAATGATCGATTCCCCGTGCACGTTGCATGGTTTTCACTTCGTTTATATCACATCCTTTTATCCAGAGGAATTTCACCATATGTTTACTTCCAATATATTTCTTCCATTATGTGTTTTCCCTCGATTGAATAAAGGTTTAGGCACATTTGTTTGAAAGAACTTTCTGTGATGTCACAAGCGTTACAAACATCTAGATAGTAAATGATTTATAGACAAATACTTTTCGAATTCGGTATGCCTGAGGGGACATTAATATTTGAGGTTAATCTTTCAAATGAAACATCAATGCGAGTGTAACTCGTTTTGGCGCGTGCAAACGGAGAGAGAGAGAGTGAGAGAGAGAAGAAAATAGAGTGATAGATTTATAGAGAGAAGGAAATAGAGATATAGATATATAGAGAGGAAGTAAACAAAGAAAGAGACAGAAAATAGAGAGTAAGTAAGGGCAAGAGTGAGTTCGAGAGGAGGAGATGGGAAATCGCGGTCAGATTCTTCAAATCTGTGAACAAGCTAACATTTATTACTGGCTATAATCGTCAGACATCAGTTTAGCAAAATCTGTTTAGCAAGCAGACTTTAACGCCCAAGTCTGTCTATTGTTCAGTTTGCCAAATGATAAAAAATGGGAGATGTAATGTAAATTGTTTTACAACGGAGAATGGGTTTTGAAGAAACGTATCTTTCTATTGATCATCACAAGGGAATTTTAGACAAAAGATATTTTGATTGAGAGAAAAGGAGAAAAGAAAAAAAAAGTGAAACTCATTTCAGCAAATAAAATATCTTTCTCAAAAGTTTTAATCATCTATTTTATCTTTGGGAATTCATCGAAAAGGCATATTCATGACCATTCATTTGACACTCAAATTTCATTATCACTTCAACTTATGTAATCAATATCCAACAATTTGATAGGCGGTAAATTTACATAGTAAACAGCTTAAATTAGCTTTTATACTATTCATTATTACCGTCCCAATCGGCTGTAGCATGAAGTGGTACGTGTGATTCCTGTAATTTGATATGCTATTCCTACAAACGATTTTGACTGAGTGGATATGATTATTTGTGCGTTGGCTTCATTACATAACTGCAAAGAATGACTTTATTGTCAAGTAATTCATCATCAGCCTTTAGATATCCATTGTTGGACATTGACCTTCCCCAAGATTCGGTAGATTCTTTTATCAAGGGTTGTACGGAGTTAGTACTTTTAAAATTCGTCCAGTTCCGTGTCATCTTATTGTACACTCGCGAACTTGTTTGGAGACTACTCAATACAACCGCCCTCCATAAAATGTGACCTCAGTGAATATTTTACAACTAAAAGTGCTGTTCCTCTCAGAACGAGTAAAAATCTCTTCTTTTAGAAGAGCCTGCATTTTGGTGTGGTTTCGTATTTTTTCAATACTTCGGAACGTCTCGAACTTGTGGGCAAATACTGAAAGAACACTGATGATTTTGCAGGAAAAACGGCTTGTATTTACTATTCTCGGGTGATGCGATAGCGAATATTGACTAAAATGAGGCATGAAAATGTCTTGGTGACAATCTATAAAAAGTTGTACCACTATTCTGATATGATTAACAGGATGGATTGATTGATAAAAAGAACCAACACTGTTTAGATAATGTTACCTAAATCTCCAGCTGACCCTGAATCCGTAACATATAAGACTTAGAATTGTGTCTTTTCGAAGAGGAAAATTAGAAAGGCTTTCGCTATACTATTGATATATACCTTGATTATCTACATTCAGTCAACAAATAATATACTGGATGACACCAAACTAGGGAATCGTTGCAGCACTTATAATCATTTGTTTTCTTTGTTAGTGTCTGCGTAGATCAAATTAGTGCGAAAAGAAAAGGACTGGAATATAAATACAAAATTTAGGTTATAAAATCTTTATAGCCAGAGGAGAAAATTGAATTTGAAAAGAGTTACGGCAGAAGTCAAACTGGTCCAGAGTAAAACGAACAGAATTTTGGCGATGAAAGCTACATAACCAGAAAGGAATATTACGAACAGAAATCTATATGGCAGAAAAAGGGGAAACTTTCGGAGTAAACAGCAAACTGTTAACGCGAGCCACAATAGGAACTTTAATCAAATTTTGTTAAGTTTTCTCAAATTTAAAGTTTGAAATGCATCATACCAATTATGACGTATATATGAGAAACCTGAAAACTTACAAAACCTCTTGGATATAAATGCAGAATAGCAATGGTGAGAGTGGGAGAGTGTAATGTTAGGAATAATTTTAAAGAAGAAGATAAGAGAGAGAGAAAGAGAGAGAGAGAGAGTTAGATAGACAAATCGAGAGAGAGGGGGGAGAGGGGAGTACTGGCCAAGTGAAAGATATCGTACAAGTTATCAACTACCAAATGAGATTGATAGTCTACACAGCAAGAAGAAGGGATAGCACATGAAGCAATAAACCCTCTGTTGAACAGTGAACGCAGTAAAGAAAGACCACACACAAAATGGAGAACTGTAACGGAATAGTTTGCCTGTTAGACGTGGTAAAGATTAGCACAATCACACTCGTCAAGGAAGGAGATTCGAAAGGCCTTTGTGTAGCTATGGTCTTAAAACTACTGATAAGGAAAATGATGTAGAAGTTCATTGATAAAAATAATTTAATTTTTAATTCAAACTGTCTGCAAGTGCATTATGTACACATAAATTGATTATGTAAATTCTGCAGTTCATTGGAAATATCAGTTAATTATTGTTCATCCAATAAACTTTTGCAATGGATAGATATTAAAATTTTGCTTTGAGTCCAATGGTAAATGTAAAAATTGTAAATATTCCGTCGTTTATATGCAAATCCCTTTGATGGGGATCTGCCACTGGTAAGGCCAAACATTCATTGCCCTGATTGGTTCAATTTAAGCAGATTCACCCTTTTGTATAATCACCAAAAACAATGTTGGAATGCGAACAATACGTACATGAAAAAAAAAAACTGTCTAAATACTATAATCCTGTTCAACACCTGTTGTTCAGGTATGAAAGCTTACATGGATATACATCATCGAACTAAAATCAGATGTGTTCCAAGTAGAACTGCATATAACTCTTGTTATATGTATTACATTGGATCTATCTCCTGTAATGTATGACTTATGTAGTATATTCGTTCGTATAAATAGATTACACAGCAGTCTGTTTCTCTCTCTGAATAAATGATTTTATGCAAAAATCAAAATGTATTCATCTGCATATTGTCCAAAATTTACGGAAAAGCAAAATCATAACAATATTTGTATGAGTACACTGTTAATTATTTCTCTATAACACTGTCAGTTTTCAAACAAATATTCAAACGTTTCAAAGTATCAACACGTGCGCACACACATATAGTCTCTCACACTCACGGATGCATTTGCACACATTCACACACACACACACACACACACACACACACACACATATATATATATAATGTAATTTTATGCACGTACATAAGATGTTTCTTTTCAAATATAAATGTATATCCAAATGAATGAAATATATATGCAAATGTATGTACATGCATATATGTATTTCCATGGATTCGCATATATTTGTATAATCATCTTACAGGAATGGACATATACAATAATTTACATTATTCCATTTGATTGCTTGTAAATAATTGGATTTATATTCAATGTTTAGTATTGATAATATCAAAAGCCTGTTGCCTATAATGTTGGATCTGTAACAAATCACGTTCAAAAGAACTAAATAAATTAGGTTTTCGACTCTGAGTACATTCACACTTCGATGGTTTTAACTGACACAGAATAGTGCACTCGACATCTGTACTTGTTGATACTTGAGAGTCGTGAATATTGTCTTATATCCGTTACTGATTAATGTTTAGTTCGCTGAAGGTTCTCTCTACCTTTCTTTTAGATACCCTCAATCGAAACTGTCAACACAGGTTTATTGAGTTTTTAGGTAGGTCTGTCTGTCTAGCAGTTTGGCTGCTCATGTATGTATCACCTGTATGAGCCATACCAATAAAGCTGGAAGGCTGGAAACTAAAATATTTACTCTTTATTTTATCAAGGGAAACAATTTGTTTCCTTGAAAATCTGCTTCCAGTTTTTTGGAAGTTCAACTTACAGTGTAAAATTAGGCTAAATATGCCACTTAGTGCGTGTTTGGCATCTGTGCCCTTACTTTTAGAAGATCTTTCGGGATGTAACAAAGAATAAATGAATAATCAATTCATAGATCATGCGTTTTCACTTTTTTCCAATTGATACCTATCCGCCCCCCCCCCAAAAAAAAAAATATGACGCCAAAAGACATTGGTTACATCAGTTACTAATCAGACGTCTTTTCCTATTCCCACAGTTTCTATGACTCTCTGTCTGTGACTCTCTCTCTCCCTCTCTCTCTCTTTCTCTCTCTATTGCTCTCTGTCTCTGTCTCTATCTCTGTTTCTGTCTCTCTTTAATGTGTATGTGCGTATGTCTGTGGTGTGTCTGTGTATGCATGAGCATGTCTACATAAATATCTCAGGTATATTAGATATTGGAAGCATGGTCATTTAGTTCGAGAATAAAATCGAAATTATCTGGAAGAGTTATGGTAGTAGTGAACAAGTCAGAAAAGGAAATTGATAAATAAATGTCAGGGTTAACGACGATACAGTTGTATCAAAGGTCGATAGAGAGAAGGTCAGCATAAGACACTGATAAATAGATATCATAGTTGTATATAGGAACCAATAGAAATCTTCATAATTCCTACTGACGAGGATGATACAGTTGTTTCAAAGATATATAGTGAGAAAGTCAGCATATGGAAATGATAAATAAATTTCATAGTTGTATATTAGAACCAACAGATATAACTCCCACTTACAAGAATGATATAGTTGTATGAAAGGCCAATAAAGAGAAGATCAGTACAGGGAAGTGATAAATCAATGTCATTGTTGTATCTTTAAACTTATAGAAGTTTTCTATAATTTTTATAGACACGAACGATACTGTTGTATCAAAGTCCAATAATAAGAAGATAAGAATAGGGAAGTGATATATAGATGCTAATGTTGCATATAAGTACCCTTGAAAGAATTATATAACTCCTTCTGACAAATCTTATAGCGGTATCAGAGGCCAATGAGCAACCATTTTTGATATCTGAAGAGAGAAACTGAATCTTTCGTTGCCTCATACAATTCTATATTTTATATTACTGCAATTTAATATTTCATTGATCATGTGTTATCACCCGACACCAATTTAGAGAACATAGACAGAAATCAATCACAAAAAGCTGTAGAAGTATGAGCTGCAGGGATCTGTCAAGAAAAAAACAACAAAAATTGCAGTCATTTCGAAATTCATCGATATTTTTTCCTTTTCACACAACTTTCCAATAAATGTTTATAATGGTCAACGTACACCGATATTTTGATGAAAACGCTCCAGATTTTTGTCTTTTGCTTATTTGGAATCAACCGCAAATCACCTTATAAAATCTTCAGCCAAGAATGAGTACACTTTTGGCACAGTATCCAATCATCGAATCTTTATGCCAATCTACATATGTTTGTGTGTGGGGGGGGTATGGGTGATGTGTTATTCTGTTTGTTCATTAGTGCTTCCTATCTCTAGAAGCTACGTAACTCATCGACTTAATAGGCTGTATGTAGACAAAAGAAGAGGTCAACTTAAAATACAGGCTATGTGGAGCTGACCTTGAAGGTCATAAGAGGTCACGAAATGATATTTCTCATCAATTTTCACAATTTTCACGAAGGAAGCTGATATTGAACATAAGGGTACATTTATGCCATGACAAACCTTACGATATATGTGGTGTTAACTTCTGAGGGAATTTGAAGACATCAGATCTCATTTTTGTAATCTTAAACATGAAACTAAGATTAGGCGTAGAGGTTCTTCTGTCCGAAGTGCTTGTCGTGTGTAATGCAGACAAGCCGATTTTCAGAGTTATTGACCACGGTTTTTTCGATAGATTCTCAAAATGAGCAAACTGGTAGAACTTCTCCTATCGAACTAAACAGGCTTACTGGGAGGTCACTCGAGGTCACCAGAGGTCCATTCTGGTAATTTCTACTATCTCTAGTAGAAGGCTAAAGCTGTTTAAGGCAAATGACAGAGGCAATGTCTCTTTGACTTCATAATCCATTTGAGGATAACGGAATTCCTGGTTAATTCCAGTAAATTCTTTAAGTTATTACCCACAGTTTTGTACCTATGGACTAAGGTTTAGCGTGGAGGTAAGTTTTTTCCACAGTTGTAGTATTTAAAATGGTATTTTGACATTAGAATCATTCAAGTTCGCAATGTGCCATTTTTGGCAATTCTAAGCTAATTTTCTTCAAGTTGTTGTCAATAATATTGCACTTATGATGCATAAGTTATGTATAACTGTACATCCGGAAGTTAAAAACAATGTCTGTTTGACACTGGAGGTCGTTTGAGGTCACGTGAAGTAATTTATAAAAAAAAAAAAACTGATCACTAGGAGAGTCTCGCAAGATTGCTGGCCTTCACCTGAGTTTTCAATGCTTTTTTCCATAGGCAGTTCAATATTGTTCGTTTTAGAGAGAGACTCTCGTGCCCAATCGCTGTTGAAGGGACTTTTCCACGTGTAAATTGTTTATTTCTTCATTGGTCGAGTTGTGTAAGGAACAATACATCGAAGAACATAGTTATCTTTCATCCAATCAACGCTAAGAAATATCCCTCCTTCTATCTATCTATCTATCTATCTATCTATCTATATATATATATATATATATATATATATATATATATATATATATACACACATATATATATATATACACACACATATATATATATATATATATATATATATATATATATATATATATATATATATATATATGGCTTGTCCATAGCCACACTGAAGAGTTATAATACAACAAAACAGCTGTCTCTGGATGATACTATATATATATATATATATATATATATATATATATATATATATATATATATATATATATATATATATATATATATATATATATATATATATGGCTTGTCCATAGCCACACTGAAGAGTTATAATACAACAAAACAGCTGTCTCTGGATGATACTATATATATATATATATATATATATATATATATATATATATATATATATATATATATAAGCTGAGTAAGGTTTTTCATTGCAGATAGTACATTCCGTTTGATTCAGGAACATTTCTAAATGAACGGTCGGGGGATTTCTTTTAACCTTTTTTTTTTTTTTAAATAATTTCTGGGCATAAAATCTCTAATGAACCAATAGGATATCCTTTTTATTGACTTCTCTACTGATGAGGTTAGCATCTTTGATGGATCCCCTTCGATACACTGTGATAATATGTATTGCTCAAAGTCAATTGATGCGTACAAGATCAACAGGTATCTCCAAAGCCAATGGGTCCCGGAAATTGGGACCCTGGGTGAGATTTTGATTATATCTGCTCAGCAACGCCTCTGCCCTAAATTTTTTACCCTTCGTTCGGAAAGAAATCTCTCCTCACTTTTGAATCTGCCTTGAAGTAGGGGATCACCCTCAACTTTGGACCGTTTTAGGGGGAAAAAGTCTATTTCCTCATTTGTCCCCTTGAAAGAATCTCTCCTTTTCTTTGATTCCCAAGAAATTTGAACGTCTTTCTCCACTTTTGACACATCAGGAGAGCAAAATGTTCCCGGTCATATTTGATACTGTATGGAAAAAGGATTATACATTGATTGCCAAAGAGGGGTTCCCTTTACATCAAGACCCCGGTATATATATATATATATATATATATATATATATATATATATATATATATATATATATATATATATATATATATATATATATATATGTTTATGTATATATATATATATATGTTTATGTATATATATATATATATATATGTTTATGTATATATATATATATATATATATATATATATATATATATATATATATATATATATATATATATATATATATATATATAACACCCTGTTTGTATTATGGATGTGAATCGATTCAACAGATCGTTGATGAGAGTGACAATTTCAAAGTAAAGAGAGATATTTAAGAGGAAGCTGGTGTTAAAACTCTCACATATTTTATTTCTGTGGGTGTTGGACTTATTTTAGATAGAAGGGCCATTGGGATAAAGGGATAGGAACTAAATTAGACAGTTTTCAGGAGAGTGTTTTTATTCTGAATAGACAGGTGGCGCCTAACTTTATAAATATCAACACATATCAACACCTTCCCATTAAATGCTAAACATCACCTCTCTAAAAAAACCCAAAATTTTTTTCCATGACACTTCACCATTTTATTCTGACTTTTCTCACTGTGCCTTCTTATCTGAGTCATACCCAATACAAATAGACACAAGAATCAAAGAACAGGTTAGCTTTCCCTCTACATACCTAACTTATTTCAGACCAATCATTACTCTAAACCAATACAAGCACCTACTTTCCACTCCGACTAAATGACACAGGAATATGTCCATCTCTTCCCGGAACTTCAAACATATAAACAGTATGAAGTTTTCTAAACCACTGAAAGTTTTCATCTGAAAAAAAGATGACTGGCAACCGTCAAAATGCATCCAAATATGCTCATGTAAAAATAAAAAGATTGAGATGTAACACCTTCTTTCTCTTAAATTCTTCTCTTCACAAACCAATTGTTACTTTATTCAACATATAAATATGTGTATATGAATGAAATGTAAGGTTCCATTTTGGTAAAATTGCTACATTGTTCATAGGAACCCTCCTGTCGAAATTATCATTTCTTTTTCTCGCAACTTTGTAATTGAAAACCTCATCTTTGGTTTATTGAGTATACAAGTCAAATGCAGTTTGGCTGGGTCCATGTTTGTATGTTTTTATAGCAATAGAAATGACCGTACACTTTTTTTTATGTATATAAGGGAATATGAAATTAAGATGTGTGTTTGGAAGGGAAGTGACGTTGTCTGAAACCTTTTTTTACTCCAAATCTTTTACTTACTATTTTTTAATTAGATCAATCGGTTCGTGTTTACTCCATCAGTTGTCATTTTTTAAGTATGTTATCTTTAATGCTAGTACTCCCACGGGTACATGCTGATTTGTATCGATCTTTTAGGGTTATTGTAAGCATTTCTCCCTCCATAGCTCTCTGTGAAATTTTAGTTAAGAATATCTCCTCAATGTATACTTCAAGCAAATTGGGAAGAGCTCTTTAATTAGTCTCTATTCAGATAAAATGCTTTTCTAAACCTTTTCTAAAGCCCTACTCTCTGATCGTATGGCCTTTTGGGGGTTTTTATCACCAATAATTTTACTTTTGTTCTTTTGATCTTTTGATATTTAACACTATTATGTGTTTGTCTACTTGGCTTTTTTTTTTCCATAATTCTTGTATTGTACATATTACTTGTTTATGCCCACATCTTTACACCCACCAAGATTCCAAAAGATACTTCAAACAAAAGTTGTAAGGAGTTTAAGTGATAATATGTTTTTCGATGTCTGATTCTTTTACCTATATTTATTTTGTTTGATTGTTATACAGTTGAATTATTGCAGTTCAATTTTCGTGTACATTTTGAATGCTTTTTTTTCAAATTCTCGTGAGCACCTTGTTCTTATACTGACTGGAAGACGACTGTCTGTTCTTCCAAGTCAAACACTTTTTGATTTTCTTCAAAACAAAGCAGTTTGCTATATCACAATTACTTTACAATCAGATGATTTATCAAACGTAGGTATTTTATTGTTGAATAACCACTTCTGTAGCCTGCAAAAGTTCACAAAACAACAAACAGACACTTCATATACATATATATATATATATATATATACATATATATATATATATATATATATATATATATATATTTCATCATACACAGACGGCTGTTTTGATGTATTACATCACTTCAGTGTGGCTATAGACATTCCATCAACCCATCCAGTACCGTGAGGCAGGATTGAAACCTTCGCTTTAGACCCAGGGACCGATATCCTGCCTGTAAGCTACGGAGCTGGACTGGCAAAAAACTGAATCTAAGCGATATATTAATTTTTATTTGAATTGAGCCCCCTCTTATCCATTGAATAATTAGTTCACAAATAAACTCCCTTTATAATTTCACTCTGTAAGTCAGCTTATATACATATATATATATATATATATATATATATATATATATATATATATATATATATATGTGTGTGTGTGTGTGTGTGTGTGTGTGTTTGTGTGTGTGTGTGTATATATATATATATATTTATATATATATCGAGAGAGAGAGAGAAAGAGAGAGAGAGAGAGGAAAATCATGAACCATACTACTTATCAGAAGTAATGAGGGTATATATTTTCGTATCATTGTATACCCATGAATCTAGGGTTTTTTACTATTCAATTACCTTCTTTTCTCATATGATCACTCATCTTCTTTTTGGAAAGCAGAAATTTGATTTCTTTGAGGGAATGAATCTTATATAAGTGATATAATTCGAATGCCATAAACTGATGTATAGCATTAATGTAATTTATTTCTATATTGGAAAAAGAAAAGAAACTGTAAATGTGTATAAAAAGACAAAAGAAGAGAGATAAGTGAACTGCTGATTCTCACGACTTGGCTCGTGATACTTCCCATACATTCATCACGTTCACTACTTGATCAAAAGCCTCAGGATACGGACATGCCTAAGTGAGAACATCGGTGGCAGGTTTGTCTATACTTCAAACAACCTGTGTTTAATATTCTGCCTGTAAATATTGAGCAGTGTAAATAATAGTAAATGTGAATGCAGACGAATGAAAAACATATTTTCCTCGAATTTACAAAGTAGAGAAACTATGCAACTTTTTTTCGCGTCGAAATAATTTTTCTGGATGAAGCATCTAGAATCAATGTTACTAATGTTTGCTAGTATTTACTAACATATTCATTGTTGTAAGGATGCTGATGATGATGATTTCCTTCGATGCATTTTGTATTTTAGACGTCGAGTCCCATCGGGAACTAATTCTTTAGTCCGGTGTGAGCTATAAAAATATTATGCTCACTGCTGAAGTGAAATTGTTTTGGGTTTAGTCGAAATAAAAGCTACAACAATTAAGTCGGAGGTAAATTAAAGTAAAATGAAAAAAAAAGTAACAGTCTAATCGAATTCTACGGATGCTTTATCGGTAAGGTAGAATTATTGGTTGGATATCTTTTTAATTGCAAACGTGAAAGTGGGAATTAACAATTTTGCACTGTCTATTAAAGTTGGTTTTTCTGTGTTAATAATTTTCCCTACGACCCGCAGTCCTATCATTCAGCAATGAAATGTTGGAATAAGCTTTCATTTGTACATGATGGCTCAGCTATTTACCGTTGTTAAAATTTATATATTTCTCCTGAACTGTTAAGTCTGGAGTAAGTTTTATTTTTATTGGCAGATCCGGCGAATTTTATGTCATCTCAATATTTCAAAAGTCTTTGCTGTATTTGTTCACTAAGCTTACTTTTGCCTGTTTTGAAAGCCATAAATGTTTGGCAATTTTTCAGGCGAAATACACTACAGTGACACTCGTTAATGCAATTAGTGCTTGCCTCTAAAAGATGGTTCAGAAATTATTGGCTCCATGACGCTCATGACAAAGAAGTCTGGCAAATCTTGTTGAAAGATGATGTGTAACGAAAATGCCGAAAGGCAGATGATGATGATGATGATGATGATGATGATGATGATGATGGTGGTGATGATGATAATGATGATGATGATCATCATCATCATTATTTCACTGTGTGCTGCTCACGTTATCTATAATTTGAAAACCATGATCTAAAACTGCCAAAACAGGTTTCTTCAGTTTTCATGTTGGTACGGTTGTTTGGCTATGTATACGTGTAAGTAGGCATCTGGCCATTCTGATTGAGCTAGAGAGCTAACATGAGCTTTTCCTATGATTGTCAGTTGTTCAAGATGGATATCAATAACTTTTTACTTGACTAGGGAATTATTGATTTGTTTGATAAGTCATGCAGCTGGACTCTAGTCGAACGAAAAGACTGATAGATTTCCAACAAGGAAGGTGATACCTCCCATGAGGAGGAATTTAAGTAGTCCAAGGGGGTAAATAAGGCTATTAAGTGAAAAAAGACCTGGTGAATGTTTTTTTATTTAATTATACCTATGTGTGATTCAAAATAGGGTGTGATTCTTCAGCCAAAGTTCAGAATTTTCTCACCAATGTTACTTTTTTTTTTCAAATTTAAACTAAATTCGATTATAGTGTTAACATTTGCCAATGTGCTTAATTGGCTTTATTAACTTCAAAAATCTTTTTAAAACTCAGTAAACGACTACAACGTATACTTCAGAGAGTTAATTTTCAGGCAATTCCTAAAGTCGCACCTACCATAAATTTTTGGCAAGAAGCTACATGAGTCAAAATAAAAACTGAAACATGAAATTACCCATCTTAGCATATTAAGATTTGTGCTATTGGTGGGAGAAAGATAGTTGAAAATCATCGGGTGAGGTTATCATCGATAGATAGATGTATGGATAAAATAATATAATCATGGTGGAAAACTAAGATATATTTGCAAACCTGTAAATTTGTAACTTCTTAATGAAATAGAAAGGAGGAAACTAATAATTCTATTGACTAAAGTGGGTAATGCCACGGAAATGGTTGAGAACACTTTAAGATAGACCATGCAAAAGTATGGCTGAAAACCTGAGAGAAGATAATACAAATATCTGATTATTTCTACGTTTCCTTATACATTTTAGCTTTTTCATAAGGTTTCCACTTATATAGTTCCTACTTTTCTCTATGTATGTCATACTTTGTGACATCGAAAGATTATCTTCCATTATTCTGCTAAATCAGATACATTTCCCTTCGCCTCATTTTTTCTCTTTGGTGTCTTTCGTGATGACCTATCTCACCTCGTGAATCGGATGAATATCTTCGAGCAAAAATGCATATCTAAATGGTCAGTTACTATTTCATCCCTAAAGACTGAAGTTTGATTACTGGTATCAATACACAATAGGCCAAAATGCGTATGGCTTTGTGACAACGTTGCGTTTCCTTATTTATGACTTTTCAGAAGTAGATATGTGTTAGTTCAACCATTTACATGCTGGAATAAATCAATAAAGTAGCTACAGTCTCAAAATGAAGGGGATGATAGTGACTTGTTCGGAAAGACATAAGTGGACACACTTTACCAGATTGTGGTATTTTATTCTATCAAAGCGATTAGACCATTGAAACTCCCCTGTCTATATGCACAAAGACTAACTGATACTTTCAACAATGAAATACTCTGCAGTAATGGTCAATTTTTTCAGCAGCATAATGCAGTCGTTACTTGCTTTTATGAAATTATTACAATTTGTTGGTGATTATGTAGGAAACATACTGAGGAAAAAACCTTTGAATCGACCATGGTGGAGACAATGGTAGCCATCAAAGATGCCAAAAGGTTTATCGATATCCGATGGCAAAAGATGCTTTTTGGAACTTTTGAGTTCCGATTCCATCGGCTTTAATACTATCTTGGCTATTCAAAAACAGTTTTTTCAGACGTTATTCTGATTTATTTTAAATGTTTTCCAGTGGAAAATGCCAGTAATGTCAAGAATACAACTTACTCTGATTACGTTTATTCTATGCATTTTTTTCATATGACCTCAAATTTCAACACTACAGATGTTCAATTTCTGACTGAGATAGCAAATTCTTACTTTATTCTATAGTTGATATTTAGTTGCATCTCTTGATGGTGATGACAGCGTTGCTAAAACTAGGAAATTTCTTCAAAACCTGAAAAAACTGTTGTATCAATTATTGGTGCTTATTTATTTTTTTAACAAGCCATTATAAGCTCATAATAGGTTGGCAGGCGTTTGAAAATAGAACTAACCAAAGGATCGTACCTCAAACTCCGAATCATGCAATGTGCACATGAGAAAAACATGATAGGCCTCACAAAAAGCGATTAAAAGACAGCATAATATATCAGAGAGAAGAATTGAGTCTAGAACATTCATAGAAACTGTAAGAAAATTTTTAAATGGTGATGGGTTGCATATGTTACAAGAATGGCGAATAACCGTTAGACATCACGACTCACATGCCCACGACAGTGATATCTGACGAATTTTGGAGGACATTTATGTACGACAACAGACACCAACAGACTGATGATGATGATGATGATGATGATGATGATGATGATGATGATGATGATGATGATGATGAAAAAATTATGCTGTAAGTATGGTTCTAGATGACACACGTAAACGCTAATAATTTTCAGAGCAAATGCTTTCTAATAAAGTCATATTCCTTTTTTGAGTGATAACGTTGAGTTGCCACATTCAGAGTGTCTGATTGCTCTCACTATCGGTCATGTGACAGCAAATTCTTTCAATAATCGAAAATTACTAAAAAAATATTGCTTATAAGAAACCGTCAACAAAACTATCTGAATAATTTTTTTTCTTCTCTCAAGTTGGCTATACATGCATCCATCGTACAGGCCTCTTCAACGGAGGCTAGAGTGCTGAAGATTTAAACTTCGACTTTTCATTATTATTTTGTAAATCTTTTGAAAATTCACCCCTAGATAGGTTTTCAGTGGATGATACAATTCGCAGTATAAGTTAATGCTAAATGTATCCATCGGTATTCCCCCCCCCCCATTAAATTCAGACTTCTTTAGGTAATCACTACCCAACACAGGGCAGGTGTAGTAACTTATTCATTGTTCTCTCCCTCATCATTTTTTTCATATATCAATTGGTATGGCATGCTACCAAAAGACATTGGTCACATGACGTATTCTGTTGTGTAATAAACCAGAGGTGCTTCTATTTTTTTCTGGACTAACTAGATTAAATTCTTCCTTTGTTTTTGGTTTTTCAACGAATTGTTTCTGCTGGAGATTGTTTTGAGTATTCCAGAAATGATGAATATAACTGACATATTCCCATTGCTGTCTTTTTTTCTCAGCTTTCAGTAAGATTGACATTTTTCCTAACGTTAATGTACATTACAATCTCACGCAATTATAATCTGGGACTTTGAACATCTATCTTATGATTTTATTCAAGATGAATACATCTAGTCGCCTTATCTGAATTTCAAAGCCCTATCTTACATTTTATTTTTCAAGACAACTTCTGTTTTGTGCTTATGGCAGTAACTTTTTTCTTAACTGTGACCGAAGCAAATGGTGATTGTTCGGTAATTAAATGATTTCTCACTGTGCGACTGATCAGTTCAGTAAATCCCTTGAAGTTCTTTATTCATTAATACTGGATGATTATTTTGCAATATTTCCCAGGCGAAATCTTACAGGGTCATAATGACACAGACGGCTTAATCGCTAAACGATATTAGAAATAACTCGGTTAACTTAATCTCGTTTTCAAAGGAAATGGAAAATGACACAATATCTTTTTGTTAAAGTGTGAAAAAATAATCATGACCAGTTATGTATAGTGAGTGCACATAAATTGATTTTAGTTAGTGGCAAATTTAGATGTTATCAAATGTTTTGTTTTTTTTATATTTTCGAGATTCGTTTGATCCCAGGTCTAAAAAATAAAACACGTTCCAATATTGTCATCGTGATATTATCATAGCGCACAATATCTGCTGTTGAAAATTGTTATTAAAATGTGTCGATACGATGGAGAGCGTTATTTCGTGTGATAAACCAATTACAACGAGTAGCGATCCATACAAAACATGGCAGAAATGAAAATTATTGTGCTGTAAATTTTCAAAAAATAGACAGCAGTACTCGAAAGATTTTTTTTCTTCTTCAGACACGATGATATTTTACACATGGTTCAGGGGGCACTCTAAGTGGGACTTTACAGTACGAAAAATCGAATTAGGATGGGAAAAAAACCGACTGCAATGTAAACAAAAAAACAAAGGTTATGAACAATATACATGTCAAAAATGAACACATTGTGATTAAAATCAAGACAAAAACTCACAGGTAGACCTCTACATCTGCCTTAGGCAACAATTCACCGTGGAAGCAATCATGCAGATATTCACTTCAGGATAACAAATCAATGGTAGATCAAGCTCAACCCTCAAGAACAAGAAGATCCCATCAGTCCTAAAAAGAAGGGTACACGACCAATGCTTCTTTCCGATAGTTATCCATAGAGCTGAAACATAGAACCTAACCATAGAAGCATACAGCTCAAACATTGGACTAGAACAGAGAATAAAGCAACGTGCACAAGACAGCACAGTATATCTGGGACGTCAGAGAAACCATTAGGAAATTCTGGTGGCAATGGGTCGGTTCATGTTGCAAGAATGGCAGACAACCGATGGACATCCCAACTCCTAACTGCAATCCCAAGGAACCAAAGCCGGATTGAGGTTGGCAGAATACAAGACGGCAACTGAACTGGATTGGTAAAGTAAACATTCAAAAACTTGAGATGTAAAAGTAAATAATACTAGAAAGTATCAACGAAATCTATCAACCCAATTTCCATCATGCGTTTCTTCAATTGTCAAGTCGGTCAATCGGGCTGGCTATGGATCACGTATACAAGATGCGCTCACAAGAACAGAGGGCTGAAAGTTGCATTTGCTCCCTGATATATCCAGAAAATTTTCTGTGGTTTCTTTTGATCCTTTCCCAATGATCTTTTGATTGTTCAGTCAATTTTCAATGTATGTTTATACTAAAGTGATACTATAGTTTGAATTGATGCACATTTCTATTTCAGTTGTTTTTTTACTTTTAATGATCATTGCCACACAATAGGCTACAGATGTAACTCATTCTTCAATCACCAAATTCCCGTTGATCACCTCAACAAAATAAGCCAAAATACGTTGGTTACGCTAGAGTGGTCAAAATTAAGCTATAACGAATCAAACAGAGAATTTGAGCCATATTTTATATATATATATATATATATATATATATATATATATATATATATATATATATATATATATATATATATATATATATAGTATGCTCCGCTGCTTCAATATTTTCTGTTGTTGTTGGTTGTGGCTTGAGGCTTCAGTGTTCTTTAATAAGATCCTTGGTTTCTCCCGAGAGTTCGGGTGCTCTTTGGCTCAGGCATACCGGCAAATTCAATAAGTGAGGTTGTTAAATTGTTGCTGGGTTTGTTGATTTTTTTTTTCTTTTGGTTGGATGGAAAATTCATATCTGTTTTTCGATTCGAATTTAAATGATCAGGGGAGCTCTTTTTGTACGCTTTGAGGCGGCAGTTTGGTGCAGAAATCTTCTTGCATTCGATGAAAAGTTGATGAAGTCATTTAGACCACAATATCTACCAGGGACAGCGAATATCAGTGAAATCGTCAAGACAAGAAGTAATCAAGTAACAAATAACACATGGTGGCCAAGCTCTGGGTAGAGCAAGCTCGACTTTCAAAATCAAGGGAATGCCACTCGTCCCAAAAAGGTGGATAGAACCAGAATACAACCAATGCATTCTCCCAATAGTCACCTATGGAGCTATAACATCGGACCTAATCAAGAAACTTCCTGCAAGTAAAGAATCATGAGACGTGCACATGAGAGGATCATATTTATCACCACAGGGAGGTATAAAGGAGTCTGAGATAGCATGAAAAAAACTCAAATAGCAATGGGCTGGTTACATTGCCAGAATGCAAGACAGCTGCTACACATCACGACTCACAACATGCATCCCAACAGATCATAGGCGAAGTTGTGGCTGACACAAATCCTTCAATAGAGAGATGGTTTTTCTCAACACATTAGAATACAAAGACATCATTATGTGATAATAATCTTATACCCTTCAAAATCAGTATATCCCAGTATCAAACGGTTCGAAAACATCGGAACACATCCCAGTAATTTGATATCAAAGAAAGTATAATATTCATGGTGGCCTTTAATTTTGTCCATACGGCATATATTACTAATGACGTCTCACGCAATCACTTTCTATAAATAGTGGCTATTGTGCATTCATGATATATCTATGATATATTACGTAGTGCTGGATTTGGATCATGTTAATTGAATATAATGATTTTATACTTGTGTGTTTGATACTGCCGTGAATGATACGATAAATAAATGGGAAAAATTTGGAGGATGCACATAACATGCACACACACTTGCATGCATACGTACACTAATACAAATTCGTCGGCATTAACTCACCCTAGCATATATATATATATATATATATATATATATATATATATATATATATATATATATATATATATATATGTGTGTGTGTGTGTGTGTGTGTGTGTGTGTTTATGTGTGTGTGTGTGTGTGTGTGTATAACAGCCGGGGTTTGCTGGTTTTTATTAACAAGATAATCCTGAATAGACATATCAATCTGATTTCATTATTGATAATATAACAATTGAACGTGAGATGAAGCCTGGTTTATTTTATAATCTACTCACGATCTTTGCTTAGTTGCAGACTTCAGCTTTTGGCCTCACAACTGAAAATATTTGACAGGTTTTTCAGCATAAAACATCCTCAGCTCTGTTGCTAGGAGCTGCATGTGGGAAAAGAAATAGACATGAAGAATTGAACAACAACCAAAGTTGAGACAAAAAAGACCAGAAATGCGTGGCAGAAAACTTGGAATTCAAGAGCTGTATGAATTGATGTGATAAGAAAAAGAAACGTGGCATTATTCTACCTGCAATGAAAAGGAAATGTAGCATTCAATCCTACAGAAAGGACGCCATATTCATTGGAGTTACTTATCCTGACGGGTTAAACCTTATTTGATGTCAGTTGTTTTCTTACTCCATCTTGGCAAAGATTTACTCATTTTTAGAAACAAAAATATTTGTGCAAGGTTCAATCTTTTATACTTTCTTTGTGGATTGGCGTGAAATGGACCATTTTCAAAATCTGAAAACATATTTACGTACTGGCCAACTGTTTTCGCTACCATAAGTGAAAGTCTAATTATCTACGTCTATGTCAATCTAATATGGCTGTAGGCCGACACGATTAAGTAGCAAATTCTGATCAGGAAATCTCTGAATCGAGTGTATTGACAAGGTTAAAAATCATATGGAAAAATTGCTGTTTGAAAGGAATGCTCTGTATCTCAGACTACGGACTCATTGTTACAGAACTCCTAGGCTCAGTGTGATATGTCCCTGAAATATAGGACTTGCCGTTGTAAATTCAATGTAGAATGATCTGATAACAATAGTGTCCATGTGTAGGATTACATTTCGAATGACTTCGGTGATCTTACTAAATTGATTCTCGGATATATTTGTAATTTACGGTGCCAGCATTTGTTTCACGTGTTTATCAATACCCACTTGAGTTATTCTATTTTAGACACTCGATGTATGTATTGCAGATTTTGCAAATTCTTTATATTTTGCTCTAAACAGAAATCAGTCTTATTGCCTTATTAGAAATAGGAATCACCCTGTATATATTTTCAGTTGAAAGTTTGACTTTTCAGAACAACAAAATCATAGAAGTTCCATTATATTTTCCGTAAAATGCTCATAGATCCCTGATATGTTCATACTTTATTGTGCTAGAGTCTGTTTGTCACGATTCTAAATACCTACTAAAAATGCTGTATTTTTATCATTCGATGTAACATAATATTGTCCAAAATCTATCGATAGAATTTCCCCAAATTCCAGTCGGGAGATGAAATTTCTATCAACTACGTTGGACTTATTTGTTTGCCCTCGTAGTCTAAATTTTCAATCCAGATTTTGAATATACTACGATTTTCATGCTACAACATTAACATTAATTACATTTCCAAAGCATTCCGAAGACCATAATAGGAATTTATGCTCCAATGATGCTTCATACAATGAGGCTACCAGAAATCTATAAACTTTGATTAATGAACTTTGCGTATTTTGAAGAAACATTGGAGCAAGTCTACTCGTTCAACCAAATCGGCATTATACGTATTGGTTCGAGAGAGGTATGCTCTTGTTATTTAAAAAGTCTCCTCAGATCGACCGACAGTAGTAAGAAAGAATAAGATTTTGAAGAGCTGTTTTGAAATCTCTGGGATTTAGTATTATCTTGAAGATATAATAATTGTTCCCAACGTTTTGCGTTTATAACACAGAGTTATTATAATTGTTTAATTGTCGACTGATACTTTAACCAGTCCTCCACCAGAGCCTCGAAAAGCGACTCTCTACTTCCCGACGATGGATCCTCAACATTTTCATAAGAAGGATATTGGTCATTCTGTCAAAATACAACATTCATTATATATTCTCCTCGTTCATTCATTGTCCAGTAAAACTTTGGCAAGTCCTCCATCAGGGCCGAAGTGCCTACTTGCAATATTTCACCAGAAAAAAAAAATCGAAATAACCCAAGCCAAGAATCTGACGTGTATGCAACAAACAACTCTCCGTTTTTCTATCGGATCCCCAGCTCTGTCATATTAAGGATATTGGTCGCTGTGAGCGAGGTCAAAGTGCTACACATGTCTTGTCCATAATACGACCATTCATTATCTATTCTTCTAACGCTGTCTGTGGAATAAGACTTCTGAATTAAACTGTATCGACGACAAGAGCCCGGAGTAAAACGAGGTCAACAAAGCCAGAGGAATACATTAACAAGTATTCAATTCTCACCGAAGATGTACGCTGAGTCATCTACAGGCCAATATTTGTTACCCAGAAGTGGATAGTTCCCATTGGCAGGTAAAAAGATAATGTTTCTCTCCATAATACATAGCTACACGTATAATTCTCAATTACTCACATTTATTGGCGACGTAGGATAAACTTACTCTGTCAATCTTTACCGCACTTGCTTTTATTAAAACTTTTACGATTG
Source organism: Thysanoteuthis rhombus (assembly GCA_963457665.1). NCBI lineage: Eukaryota > Metazoa > Mollusca > Cephalopoda > Oegopsida > Thysanoteuthidae > Thysanoteuthis > Thysanoteuthis major. The sequence continues at coordinate 50,673,204 of OY735226.1, read as the reverse complement.
CTAAAGTTATTCTTTTGGTAATATCTATCAGCAAAAAGATATATTGGATTGGCAAGAGACTTTGTACTGTTATTTGTGTTAGTGTATTTAGTAAGTAATGTCATAAAAACAGGTTATTATTGTATTTCGACAGCTGTCACGTCAAATTCCTTTCTTTATTTATGATTCCAACTGCGGGGATGTAGAAAAAAGAAGAAATATTTTTGAGACTGAAGATAACTCTGAAATACAAAAAAATGATCTGCACGCAGCATAGATAAGTATTCCAAATCATCAAAAGTACCCTGCAAAGTTTAGCGCCGTGTTTTTTTTTTTTTTATGTCTCTATGCAGTTGAGTGTACTAGTTTGACTTCATAACAGTCAAGTAAATCTATAACTTGAGTTTTTAACGTTTTACAATGGAAGGGGTTCCAGCTTACACAAAACTTTTGGTGCGTGGTGGCAATATAAAGTGAGTGAAAAAACCCTCGGGACCCTCCCAAAATTCTTGTTTATTTCCCTTAGTTATTAATAATGTAAACGAACATTGATCCGTTTGGTAGATTGAAAGTATGGATATAAGTATATATAAAAATATATTATAACCAATTACAACAATAGTACCATAACGGTACATTAGAGAAATACTGGAAATACAATCAAATATATAAAACATACCAATATATATATATATATATATATATATATATATATATATATATATATATATATAGAGAGAGAGAGAGAGAGAGAGAGAGAGAGAGACACAGACAGACAGACAGACAGACAGAAGGACAGAGACAGAGAGAGACAGAGAGACAGAGATCACATATTTAATCACCTTGTAATTTAATATTTTTAAAAAAAAGAATGCACATTCAAAAACAGCACAAACGAAGAAAAAAAAAGAAAAACTACTAAGTGTCAATCGTACACATCAAAACGCGTAAGATATCATTTGCAGGGAGTGAGGTTTGATGTGTGAAATCAGTCTCAGTTTACCTTCAATGTCCCCGTGATCAAATGCTTAAAAGTAGCCAGGCGTATTCTGGACTCCCTCTGGCTAGATCGCGTGAGTTCCATTCTTACTATGGCTTTCCCCTCGTCTCTGGTTGACTATTTAACCTTAAAGATTAATTCAAAGTTTTGTTCAAAAAGCCACGAGTAAGGATAAAAGTAAAGGAAAATAATAACAATGATGCTTTGTAGCTGATAACAACTCAAGTGCCCTTTGCCAAAACGCTCAATTATCGTCGAACAGACGCAAGACGTAGAGACAAGAGCAAATCGGTTCAGGTGGAAACAACTTGATCCGTGGAATGAAGGGAGGGCGACGTTGTCAGGTAGTTTAATTTCAGAAAAAAAACAAAACTGTCTACTGATTTTTCCCTAACAGACGAAATCGATTTTGGATACCCTTTTGAATTATTGTCAGTGTTACAAATAATTATTCTGACTATCAAACGATAATCAGGGAAGGAAACAGAATTATGTGAAGATTCACATCATGCGCAAAACTTGATTCATGTAAACAATACATCCGCTTACGTACACTCAAATGTGATACATTCATCTTGTAATGAGAAATCATTTCGAATGTGTGTGTGTGTGTGTGTGTGTGTGTGTGTGTGTGTGCATGGGCCTATGAATGTATCAATAGGGAAAAGCTTAAGAAATATTATATGAGGATGGCATTTGAAATTAATGATATACAATTCACGGTAGTCATTAGCGAAACTGTGGCCATTATGAAGAGAAATGAAACGTCGAGCTGTGGATATATAGTCGCTGATTATCTATATGTATATATACAATTGTTTATTCATAAATCGTAGAAATTGGAATAAACAGCTATCATATATACTCCAAACAGACATTCGTATACTTTCTCTTTTGGATCTATTCCGTCACTAAACTCAACAGAACGGTTCTCAATTAATCACCTAAATCTAAGATTATATGGTCAGTGTTTCATATCAACAATCAGCTCATACATGTCAAAGTATATGCTCTTTGATCAGTTATGAATACGCAAACATACACACCTATACACAAACTATGTATGTATGTATGTATGTATGTATGTATCTATCAATCTATCTATCTATCTCTCTCTCTCTTTATATATATATATATATATATATATATATATATATATATATATATATATATACATATATATATATAGAGAGAGGGATGTCGATGTATTCATACACAAGTTTGTGTTGTCTTTGCAAAATCATAATTTCTAGAGATATAGAGACGGTGAGGGAGACAACGTGTGTATGTATATGATAATGCTTGCAAAAAAAAAACATGTCTTGAGCAATGTACATTTGACGTTTTCCTTACAATACATTATCGCTGAGGGTTAAAAAAAACAAAAAAAACCTCTGTCTGACGCCTGTCACGAGTCGTAAGTGTTCTTCAACCATCCCAAAAGAAAAGAAAGAGAGAGATAGAAAAAATAAATTAACAAGATTGAAAGAAAGACGGAAAAAAAGGGAAAAAAAAGAAAGAAAAGTTGAATATTAAAAATGCTACACAAAAATCCAAAAGCTGAATAAAGGCTCAAACTATTGCATTTCTCTTCCGGTGAAATCTGACGTGACCTTCTCAACTGCGAGCAAAATCGGCACAACGGACGTTATGCTTGCATTGTTATTTAAAATGATTGCAGGAGCTTCCAGTAAGCAGTCTACAGAACAATGATAAAGATCGAGAGATACGGTGAGAATTAAAAAATAAAATAGAGAGATATAATGAAAAAAAAAAAAAAGAAATACCGTAAGAAAGGAATAAGATGGAGGAAGATTTCAGGTGAAGAGGAACGAATGGAATCTTAATAAAAAACGGTGAGAGAATTCAATGGATGCATGCAAAGAAGAAAAACAAAACAGATTAAACAAAAACACGATGACGGATTTTGAAAATCAGCCATTGTATGGATCCCAACTCCTCCAGTATTCTGAGTTGTCGTTCTTTGGCGCTTGGTATAGATAAAGTGTAGTGTACCACTTCCTTTCAGTCAATCATGCTGAAGGCCTTCAAAAGAAAAAAAGAAATGCTTGGTATGTTCAGAGATCAGCATGGCTGGTTGAGATGCCGTCATAACTGGTTGCAGCAATAGCGTAGTAGCCTTACAGCATCTCGTCACGTACTGACCAAGCTCGCCGTTGCTTAATGTTAGTGATCCATATCGTCAACACAATTTGGCTCTTTTGGCTTTCATCTGAGAATAAGATCGAAAGAGAGTGTCTAGTTTTAGAGTAAATGTATAAGTATTCTGAGAAATAGAACTTCAAAGAATAAAAAGTATTTAAAGCAGTATGAATAAATGAATCACCAACTAAAAATCATTGAATTTGCAAGCTTTAAAACCCCGACTGTTGAGTTAGTTTGCGACAAAGGCCTGCTCCTTTATATTGCTGGTTGTCAGTCTTAGAGGAAAGGTTGGAGAAGTTGGTAATTGTAAGTAATCCACCAGGGTCTCTTACCCAAAGTAAAGTGAATACAACTGAAGTTGGTAATAAAAAACAAGTCAAAACAGTCTTACACAACATCATTACATCAAAGTAAATCTGACAGGACTTCCCTACTGGGGATGCGTAAAGGGATTGGAATGGTTTTATCATTGAAATCCAAAGTTCATTTTTTTTTCACTCTTACTTTACTTACTTTACTCTCTTCGCTAGGATCCGTAGGTTTTTTTGTAAACATTATTGTCCTTCGAGCTTAGAACCATGCAACTTGTACAGCAGAAGATCGTGCTCAACTTCACGTTGACGGTTTATAAGACATCACAGTATATTACAGACCAGAAATGGGCCAGAGATTGAATGAATATCATTAAAAAACTCGAATGGCAATGGACTGACTATATTATAAGAGGGTCAGTCAATCGCTGGTCATCCCAACTCAAAAGATTGATCCCCAGAAATCATACGCGAACAAACAAGATGTGACGAATGAGACAAGGTCAGAATGCATTAGCTCCACGACCCCCGTTATAGAGAGGTCTAGGGAGTTTCATGGGGATGGCCTATGTCCAATGATAGATGCTGAAAAGCTGCTGCTGCTGCTGATGATGATGACGACGACGACGATGATGATGATGATGATGATGATGGTGGTGGTGATGATGATGATGATAATGATGGAATATAGAATATGAAAAATCTGATTCTGAATTGAAAAAAATGATCTTGGAGATAAAGGACAAGACTGGGGGGAAGAATTAATTATTATTGTCATTCGTTTTCTATGACAAAGAGCGTTGTCAAACATTATTAGTTTTTATTAGTATTTCTATGATCTTATTCAAAAGCTGTCAGTCAAACTGTCAACATATGTTTCTCGGCAGTTTTCAAGTTTCCTGGACGTTTATGTATATATAACGCGTACAGGCCCTAGCAATTGTCCTAGATGGCTGAAAATTGAAGCATTTGTTCCATATACACCGTTTTTCTTATTATTATTGAAGTACGAAAAATCATTTTCATCTTTCAATTTTTTTCCAGCTCTTCACCTTCATTTTTACATTTAATCAAGTTACTTTTGAAATCATTCATGCTCGTACAAATTTAATGACATAAAATTGTACATTATTCGAGTTTTCAACATATTTTGTGTGAAAAGTATATAGAAGGCATTGTTCTTGTTATTGACTTAGCTACTGAATATCCTGTTCAATCGGACTTGTTGAACATTAGGATTCCATAATCTGTGAAAAATTGAATAAATCATTGCGTATTTCAAACATAAATTGAGAAGATGTTTGACGCTTGGCAATTCGAATAGGATGATGGGAGACATGATTACAAATCAGTTGATTGTGATTTAAAAACATGTTGAGGGAAATTGAGTTTTTATTTCATTGAATTGGGTAATGATTATTATCGTTGATCTTGTCATTGTAGGTGCTATTACAATAAAAAAAAAACTATCCATTATTCGGACTCGAGTTTTGTAGAAGTAATGATGGTTATCAAAAGTGGTCAAGAAAAAGATTTGATATTATAACGCAAAGGAAAAAAATGAAGATTGTGAATATTGGATCGTGTACAGACGAAAGTGAGAAGAGATCGATGAAAGAGACGAATGAAATTACTGTCAACTCTTGAAAAAATGCCATGAGTTTTACAAACAAAACAAAAACCGTAAAACGTGCAACTGAGAAAATCTTGAATAAAATCACATGAAGTAATAAGGAAGACACCACATTATATTAGTAATAATGCAAGGCCCAGATATATCACTGAAACACTATTACAAAACTCAAATGGTAACGGGCAGGCCGTATCGCATGTCTGACGCCTGCTGGACTTCGAGACTCGTGATGTGGATCCCCTGAGATCATATGCAGACTCATGGCCAACGAAAATAAGATGGTGTGATGATTTGAACAAGTTCAGAGAGTATTGACCCCGTGACGCCCAGAAACAAGGGAAGTAATGAATCTTGGGAGAAAGTGTATGTCTATCAAAAGATATGTTAAGGTTGATGATGATGATGATGATGATGATGATGTGTGTGGTAGTGATTATAACTTGGGTGAACATACAAATAAACCAAAGTCTTGGCACAAATAGTTGTGCATTGGTTAGCAAACCAGTCTTGGAGACATAGTTTATCATTCAAGTTCAGTTCTTGTTGAATGCTTCTTTAGTATGATGCTGTGCTAGACCGAGCCAAACTCAGTAAATAACAATTGACCTCGGATGAATTATCAGGGTGCATATATCCTACTGTTGGCAGTGGTCAGTTACCAAACACAGGATGGTATCAAGACTTCGGGTGCTGATAATAAAAGCTGGCAACCACTCTCAACTATCTCCACTCTCCACCTCTTATCTGCTATATCCCCTCATTCAACTCTTTTCTGAACTAGATGAGCATCAGTAAATAACAATGAAACACAATGAAGTATATATATTCATATATGAATGAAAATATAATGCAAAAGCTCTTTCTCTGAGAGCAAACTACAAAACAAAACATACAGTACATTTTTTTATGTAGGTCGACGAGTTCACAATCAAGCATAAAATTTGAGAAAACTATAAGGGATATCTTCTTATGAATTCGTTGTCTATAACATTTGGTCAGCAATCACCAAAACACCTATTTTCAACATATTGATCTTTTTATTCAGTTTGTAACAATGAATTTCTCATCATTGATAAGGAATTCACATGAAAAGATGATCTTAAAAAGCTATATAACAATCGTACGGTATACACCCTTTGTATCAGTTCATACAAAGCCAAAGTAACTGATCCAGTTATAACAATGGATGTAATCGCCAATCGATGTTTATTTTTGGGGTCGACATTGGATTCATATAAGCTAAAGTACTGACAATTTTTGGCTGACTTGAGCATACGTCCAATTGCTTTTTTTATGTCAAACTTTATAGTGAAAAGACTGCTGTCATACCTTGAGTAATATACAGTATATATTTTTGCAAGATAACAGCTAAGATGGAAACGTAAAAAGGAGACAGAAAAAAAGTGGATAACTGAGGGAGGCTAAGGAGACTTAGCATTCAATATGAAGAAAATATCCATGGAAATAAAAAAAAATTGAGAGGATAACTGTAACTTGGCAAATTGTAAGATTTCTAAAAAAAAAATCGAGCAGAGAAAGAAAGAAAAGAAAAAGTGGGAAAGAGTTTAATCAAAACAAATGTGTATTTTTCCTTGTTTCTCAAATTGTCGACTTACGCTGTGGTGCATAACGTTAATAGCGAAAAAACAGCGGCTTTTTAATGTCAAATTATATTCGGAAAACCGGTGAATCACAATGGGAATGAAATCAGTGACCTTTGTCTGGGAAATCGAGTTATAAGCGTAAAGGTGGAGGTTTTAATGGAGCTAAAGTTAGATGTTGTCAATAGGGGCTTGGCGGTAATGCTTCTAAGCTGTATATAAATATGCCTGTGAACTATTGTGTTAATCTTATGTGTATGTATTTAGAATATATCATGTACATATGTGTGGATGTTATGGGATGAATCGTTGATATGTATACGATGCAATCTCTGTCTGACCGTATTTCTAAGTTAAGCAACCGATTTCTCGAAACGAATTGCTAAATCATACATATATATATATATATATATATATATATATATATAGATAGATAGATAGATAGATAGATAGATATAGAGAGAGATAGATAGATAGATAGATAGATAGATAGATGCATGGATAAATATGTATGTGTGATTGTCTGTGTGGTTGTGTGTACAAAGACCGATTGAGAAGGAGCCTATTTCATTGATGTTTTTATTCGAAACTTTTTATCAAATTCGCTTTGACATTTTATCGATGTTACAATTGGAGATAAGGAAGAAATAAAAATGAGATGAAAAAATTGTTCAAAAATCACATATGACCATTGGTCAGCAGATGAATTAAAACATCATAGGACTCTGAGGGCTACAAAATCTCATTGTAAATGAAAAATACGACCAGAAATAGAAATCGAATAATGATGAATGTAACTTTATTATAGAATCATTGTGATTAATGCTAGTTAAGCTCCATAGCTCATTAAGTGGGGTACTGTTCATGTCAGGCGAAGTCCCAGAGAGTTGGGATGCAAGTTCAAATCTTGTCAGAATTCAACTGAATTTCTGATCCATTTGATGGCTTGATGGTCGTATATTGTAAGAAAACTAGAACGTTGCAATGAGATAGCTACAGAAATAAGATACAATTAGGAACATAAGAATATAATAGTAACTAGCCATCACAGTCAATATTTGAACAACCATAGCGTAAAAATTGACGTCATGTGAGGAGGATAAAATCTAAAAAAAATATGGTCCAAAAAATACTATTTAGGACATCATCAGCGTTCCTTTGGGAGAAATATGAAAAAAAATTCTGTGATTAAAAATCTACAATACATCAGTTATTAATGAACCAATCGAAATTACGCCCTAAAATGCCTAAAAATTCCCCCCCTTCCAAGTCATTTGTAGGAAGATTTGGATAGCGTACTGATGCCAATTTTCAAGTCCATTGATAAAACTGCTATGAACACACATGTGTAAATAAAAAAATTAACTGTTTGCCATTTTTGATGGATTCATTTTTTCGATGACTAAGTTTTATATATGGTATTGAGATAACTTCAGTCTACAACTACAATTAATTGGATGTTTACATACACACACATACACACACGCACACACACACACATAAGATACAATGTAATGCATATGGCAACATAAGAATGGACGCTCTTGTACGATATGCGAGTTACATTGAAGTTTAAATCATTCAAGTTTTCGAAAGATGAGGAAACATGTTCAGCTATGATTTATTTTGCTTCTTGGCACATCTATCAACCTATTAAAGTGATATATGTTAGTGTTTATATTTGGTTCATACACGTGTAGATATTTACACCTGCAATTATTACACATAATATTATGTTATAAATACAATATATATCATATATCTGGGGTTTTCCTACATTCAAGTACATCCAAATTTTACAGCTTTTCACCTGTGTACATATCGATTCCACCCCGCAATGTCATATGAACTCCTTTAATCCTCCGCCGCTTTCTGTTTCCTTCTATGTTGTTATCTATGAAAAGCATAAATGCATGGGTTTAGGTTATAAGATATTAAGTCGAATATACTCACGTCTATCTATCTGATTTAGTATAAGCAGGTATGGATTTCATTCACCTCTTTTGCATCTAAACAGACGTTTTCCGGCACGTTCTTGGCAATATGCCATCCAGATCAGCAGATATATTTCTTTTATATTTTTCTCTCTCGAAAACAACTTGACAGAAATAGATATGAAGATTGCAGTTGAGAATTATTTCGTATCACCTGATACAAATCTTAGCAACTGATGCTTCAGACAGTTTTTCTGGAAGAATTTTCCACTAATGTCTTTTCCCTCTCTAAGAATTCAATAACCGGGATATTCAGAAAGACTTCAGAACGTACATTATATCTATCATAGATATATGTTTATTTAAAATGATAAATTGATGTTGCAAGCGTAGATTAATGGTTCCAAATGAATACTGTCTTCTAATTACATGAAGAAAAAATCTCATCAAAAAAAGTTTAATTCATTTCACAAACTTTTTTTTTTCAAATAGTTTAGCGTAAGGAGGAAATTAACTGAAAAAACATAAATATAAGGGAAAAAATACGAGCCGTTTTCAGTAAGTGTCAAACTTTTTAATTTGATTTTGATGCAAATCCTTGGAGAGAATAAAGAAACACATTCATGTTAGAATGTTAGTACGACTTGCTGACGTATTTACCCATGGGTAATAAATCGTGGATTCGATGACAGATGTACTTATTTCAGCAAGTATATACGAAGCACAAAGAACGCAGTAAACGTAATATTTTTAGCATGACTTAACAGCTAATCCATACCCTCTACTAAAGCTCACACACACACACTTATAACATAAAAGCACTCACACACCTTCACTCTTCCTCTTTGACACACATGCATACACACAGGCAAATACATGTATGCATACATACGTACATACACGCACATGTATATAGTACTAATCAGGCATGCAATATAATGTAATATGAAATAATACATTAACTGAGGTATGATGGGTTTAATTCACAAAGTGCTCTATACATTCAACTTAGAATATTAAGTTGGTTTAAAGTAAGGCTCTAAATAATTGGATAAAAATTCGCGACACGAAAATGTTGATGTTTCTGTCCTGTTTAGGCTTTTTCACGCACATCTGAGTTGCCTGAAGATGCCCAAGCATAAACGTGTTTTTTTCAGCTAATCTTCCTTCTATTTAGTATGTATATATATATATATATATATATATATATATGTATGTGTATGTGTGTGTGTGTGTTTGTGTGTGTGTGTGTAAATCAGTTGATTAGGATCTGATTTTATATTATTCAAATTATTGCACACATGAGAATAGCATACGAAAAGAAATAATGAATCTCTGTACACCTATATATCCAACTTTTAACTCTGGTGAGAATTAGTTACCATGATGGAAATACTATCAGTATGCTGGGAATCGTGGCAATGTGATCACCCAAAAGTAATAATAAGCTATAATGCTGCTAGGCACAAGCTAAGGGACTGATTTTCCATAAACTTTCAATATAGATTGAACCCAACTATCATCGATTTTAGGTGTGGTAGATCTAAAAGAAAAAAATTAACTTTTCCTTTGAGGTAAGTGTGTGGGCTAATATTTAGATATTTCTAAGAATGTTTTAGGCTGGGAGACTTTCAGGATTGATAGATATATGAACATTACTGTCAGAACACATAGATATTCACCATCGATGGGTAAACCACTCTGTTTTAAGTAGCAGTGATTAATTATTGATATTTTGACTGGGTTTAAGTCGATCACTTGAGAATACACGTAACATTCTTCTCATTTTACTTTTATTTTTCAATGTATTTGCAAAACTTCCTGCTGGGCCATTTAACAAAATTCCAGGATTTAAAGTACCTATCATAAAATTTGACATCAGTAATGACAGCTTTCTATTTACTCACTGAATCGACAAAATTAAAGTTGCAGGATGTTAGGAAAAACTTTTTTGATTGTAACTTTATATCTCATAGGACTAAGAATTCTATAACATTTTTACAAATATTAGGAGCTTCCTCGAAATACTTATCGTAATTACTATCAAATACACATTCCTCGTATTGTACGTCTATCCAGTCATTCGTCTTTGAATATCTATTGGATTTGGTAACAACTTCGTTTGGCTTATTAACTAACATGAAATGGTATTTTTTGGCACTGAGTATATTGGAAAAAAAGGAGCTGTAATGTTTCCCCATCATACGCCATTCATCATCCAAATTGAAAAAAGGATCCTGGCCCTACTATGTCGCCTGGTTTTGATATAAGTATACCTTTTTCCTTGTAAAATCTGTAATATCCAGAATATGTTATGGATCTGCCTTTGCATCGATCTCTTTACCAGTTTATTTCGATACATTACAGAAATTTTCTGAGTCTACGAATATTTTTTTAATTAACTTTCACCGACATGTAATTGAATGTTAGCTGTGCTCTTTTTCCATACCTCTACGGATGATAACATGTTCTTTGCATTTCTGTTGCGAGAAACCGCTGCTAAAATAATCTGAAATAACTATTTTGGACCATTTTAATTAACCTCACAACAAATTTCGTCTGATAGTTTTGTATTTTTTTTCTTTTGTTGGTTGAGTTTCAAATGTTGATTTAAATGTTTGTTTTTATTTCGAAAATTAAACAACCTTAATCAAGCAGATAACAATCGGGGATAAATTAAGGTTTGCCTAGGAGTATCAGGAAGCACATCAGACCCTGCTCGACGTCACGTAAATAAATTTTGCAGCATTCGGCAACGTTTGCCAACGTCTGTTTTTATTTTCTTTTGTAGTAAAACTATTTCCACTAAGTTAATCCCCGCTGAAATAAATGATCACCGCCTCAAAAATACAACAACAAATATTATTTTAAAAGGCACCATAGATCTCCATGAAATGAATGGATATGTATATGAAGTGTAAACACAGCATAATTACCATTCTTCCTATTTTTTTTCTTTTCTTTCTTCCATTCACTTCCCTTCTTTTGTTGCACTTTTCATTTTTATGCGATGTAAAAAAAAAAAGAAATTCTGTTTTCTCCGACTGATCATTGCATCGTAACTTTCCATCTTTACCTATGTTTTCTCTCTCAGATTGTCTCCCTCCTAATCAAGAAAGCAGCCCTAAATATTCTCTTTCCGGGTCACTTACTTTCATCCGATTGAAATCTTGTTTTAACAAAAAGTTTTACCCTTTCTTAGAACTGTCGACTTACGATGCAGTTTGAATGAACTTCAAAGAAAACAAGCTCAAAGCAACTGTAAAAATGGAAAACATTTGAACTGGGTGCATCCAAATATCCCTAAATCTAAAATAAATGGTAGTATTTATGCCGGGTACATTGATGAATAAGAATAGAAACATATATAAATACATACTTACGCAGTTCGACCTAAAACAAACTCGCAGACGATAGAGACGGAAAGATATTCACTAATTTTAGTTTAGGTAAATTGTGCCAGCTAAGCTTCTTCAGATCGAACTCCAATCATTGATGCCACTGAGATATAGGCACATATCCTCCAATAAGATATACATATATATATATATATATATATATATATATATATATATATATATTATTCAAATACTATACAAACACACATATATGTACACTCGCATATACTATATTTAATAACCGCAAATGCATCGATATCTCTCCCACTAATATACTCATCACGAATAATTATATGCTTTACAACTCATTTATGAACATGAATATCCAAAGGCTTTCTATCACCTACAACTGGAGCATGACCTAGATTCCTATTAATCATAACTATAAGTTCAAAAGTATACTCATCTTCCTTGACCAAAACAACATAAAATTCCCATATCTGCTGCTACACTATTCCAAATACTATAACCAAACAACCCTATAATCCTTCACACAGAAAAACAGTCCAATCTCATAATTGTGGCTTTCCATGGATTTTCAATGATTGTCCAAGTTCGTTTTCAAAGCAAAAGATTTGATCCTTCATCTGTTTCCTGTGAGCACCTGAACTTTCAACAACTGAAAGTTACAAGGATGCTCCTGAAAACGAGAACCATCCAAATTCGTATATAGCGTACTAATTAATTTGTCAATCAATTAATTTATAAAGTCTCGATATTTTTTCACCCCCGAGTCTGTCTCATTCCCAACAATGCAATATATATATATATATATATATATATATATATATATATATATATCGAGAGAGAAAGTTAGATTGACAATTTGATGGATATATTCGTTCCAATCTCTCTCTAACTCTCTCTCTCTCTCTCACTCACTCTAAATATATGAATATACATATATAAAGAGGGAGAGTGTGTATAACTATTTTGGGGTTTGATTGAGTTTAATACGTATAGTGGCATTTGCAATTTTAATTGTCAACTAAAATTCAATAAACGGTCATTTAAGACAAATATTCAGAGATAATTGTTGTCTTGCACTCTTTTTCAAATCAGTCTAATGATCATTTCCCAGATATATCTAAGAAAGAGAAATCGGAAAACATATGTTTTCAAGGTACATTACAAAATCAAAAAATGATAATAACTGAAATCTGACCTATTCCATTCAGACCAGTTCAAGAGATCGGCAACATAGTTAGTCGCCCATGGCACCAACTTATTAGTGGTACCAGTGATATGTGTGAGGCAAAAAACTCAAGAATGGGTAAACAAGTAAATTTTTAAAAAAGCAAACTTAGATTGTAATGTTGTGTTGGGTTGATCATTGTATGTATTTTATATTCATTTTTATTTCTTTAAAACAATGATAAATGCATAAAAATATTACAATAATTTGAACACACACCAGTTTCGACAGGGCATCAGGAAACGTGGGACCAGCCCAGCATTCGATACGAAGCAGTTGGATGGAACTCCAAGATCAATAATCAGAAGAAACATAGTTATAACATTAGGTTCTTTTTACGAATCCCCCAGAGACATTTTAGTAGGAAAATCAAATTTGTTCTCACATTATTAAGTCTTGTTATTCTTTACAAATGTGTTACCAGTTTGCTGGCTAATGTAACCTTTGAACCGGTTCCGCCTCTCCAATGAGCACAGGATTCGACTATATGTCTCCAATGTCCGATGATGAATTCCATTAAAGTGACTTCTGACCTTACCTTTCCCTTTTTAGTGCTTTTAAATGTACACTTGGTGCTAATAACTGGAAGAATGTTCTCGTAGAGACATAAAAATTGTAATTGATGAATGATCCCCCGAACCTAATGACCAAACATTCGATTAAAATGTCTGTATTTGTAATTTTCTTGGAACAGTGTTTACATATCTTTAAAAATTAGTTTCTTTCTGATCAAAGCACAAAACAGTGATAGACATTAAAGGACTACCTCGTCAGAATTAAAATATCTTGCTATCAGGAACTTTCATCAAAAACTGCCAGCGATATTGGGTTTTTTTCTTTTCGAGTGGGTCTGGCTGCCTGGCTGTCTTGTAATTATGTATGAGAAAAAGGTTTGTTTTTTTTTTCAAGAATCCTCCCAAACAAGTTTTTAGTGCTGGGTATCAATTTGCGATGTAAGTTTAAGCTTAATTAATCCCTTGGTCTGAAAGCTGATTATCACGTGAACATGTACAGGCTGCACCAATGGAACTAAAATGTGGTGAATTTTAAGAATTTCTCATGATTCTGCCTACGAATCATTTTAAATCCCCTGCCCCATAATAGCTCAATTTACAATGTAAATTTTTTTCTAAGTTCATCGATCAGTTTGTATCACAGTTGTTCTTTTTCAGTTCAGACCGTTTAAGCAATCACTGGCCAACAAAAGGCGGGAGAAGTAACTTATCTAATGATCTTTTCTCTTCTTAATTTTCTGTTGATCACACCGTACACGGTATGATTCCAAAAAGATGTTTTTCATGCAACTGATTCCCATTAAACAACAAAACCAGACCAGATTTTCTTTCATGAGATTCATTGACTATTTGGAAGATACTAATCACAAAAAGCTATAAACAGAAAATAATTATAGAGGATGCACTCGAAGCAAATAACTGATCCTCATCTACATATTCCTTTTACTCAATTTTTTTTAACATATCTCTGAATTTCTGAGATGAAGTATTATTATTATTTCTATTGATATTCGGACCATCCTCATATACCCCCGTCGGATAAATAAAATGTTCGGTTTGTTACTTCCCCACACCTACCAGATGATACCTGATGAAGGCTGTAGAGTACAACGGCCGAAACGTTGTATGAAAAACAACCAAGCTGAGGATGGTCCGAATATCAATAGAAATATTAACATTTTTTAATACATAATTATTTACTTGAATTACTGTAAAATAATTTGGGTATTCTAAAATTTTTTATCTAAATTCTATCATATTCTATTTTTCTCCTTATATTGCAAATCTCAGATGTTCTTTACATTTTACGGTCATAGAGTGAACACCATGGCAAGGAATTATTGTAGTGGTCTTCAAAAATGAGAATTGCAACCGGTGATAAAAATCAAAAAAAGGATAGACGATTGTTTATCCGAGAAATTCGTATGAACATTTTTTCACGATTTATTTTATTTGGATTCATTGTATGAAACGTTGAATTTTATGGTACAGTTGTAATAGGATTAGAATAGTTTACTCAAATGAAAGATATTTCTTTTCCAAATATATATATATATATATATATATATATATATATATATATATATATATATATATATATATCATTATGAGCACTAATGTCATCAATTGGCGAGTGGGTATCATCATAGAAGACACGCATATCGTCACTGTCACCTGTTTCAGCAAGTGAGGCAAGAATATCAGGTTTTTTTTTTTCGCTTCCTCAACCAAGCTTTCATGCAGAAGATTCCTCGGCTTAAAGTCTCCCTAAATTATTTCCTCGATTCAAAACAGAGCGATAACAATATCCACTGTTGCAGAAAGTCCCCAGTCCGCTCGCTTTCCTTGATTCCAGCATTCTGGTATCGCTAAGCTTATATGACTTCTGTGCCTCTACAAAAGGCTTTTGTTGTTGTCTTAAAATCATAAGCCTTTCAGTGAAAGCCATAAACGTTAAGGCTTCCAGGGCTCCTTATATTTTATAACATCTTTGCGAATCTTTTTCTTTCTCCTACTGGATACACAATCCGTCGGGAAAAAAAATCTGTGTCCCTTGATAAACTGGATTCTTTATGACAAAATGCGTATTAAGCTCTAAGAATCCGGAAGGCATTCTTCATCAAGGTAAACGACGTAGAACATTTACATTCTTGTTGTTCTTTTTAGTTCATGTTCCATTCATGCATGGAGAGGGACGTAATACGTTTATTATCTTTCTCATGGTGGATAACAACAACTAACTTAATATCCATGACCAATGAATGTTCTGGGATGCACTAAGTTCTGTATTACTGACATAATACAGAACTTAGTGCATCCCAGAACAGTAATTTATTGTTCATATCTCCCCAGGGTAGAAAAGACAAAAAAAAAAACCAAGTGCGCCTTTGGTGCAAAATGAAAGAGATCGACTTGACACAATTTTCTGCTCCTGTTAAAATGGGATTTCGGACTCTCAAACGTAATCTGGCACAGGCTGCACACGCTTATTCTCGCAGGGTGGGTGCCAGAATCAAAGGTTGATACTGTATTGGAAAACAGACAAATACAGGGAAGGATTTACGTGTTTGTGATCACATTTCTTGAGTAAAATGCACATCTTCTCAACTTTTAAGTGATTGCTTGAGCATTGTAGTCCGGCAGTTCCTCTGCTCCCATAGAGAGTTACACAGCATATACAACATGGTCCATGACAAACTGCGTCTTCTTATCGTCTTCAGCTTTGCATGCACCTCCCCTAAGTTCTAGTTTGGTTGCTTGATCTTCGCCATTTCATCATGGACTTGTTACATGCATAGACAACAAATAAAAGAAAGGTTCAGGCTGCAAATGGTAAATAAAGTCATATACGATTGGTTATAGTCTGCTTACGTGGCTAAATAATCTATACAGCCAAATTGCAGAGAGTTCCTGGAAAGGAAAGGTATGAGTCAGTGAAACTAATTTCAGCCTATGGCCAAGTCCCCTATAACGGTCAGTTCGATGATCTTCAGCCAAAAAGCAGTGTGGGTTTCTGACTTCCCTATCCTTCTGGGCATCTTCATTTCTACCCTTTTAGACGAAATTGCTTCACTTCTGACACCATTCTTGAGCACTTAAGGGCTCGATCTTAATCAACTTTAGCCGCCTAAGAGTAAGAAGGACCGTTGACCATCTGGAATCTTTCATAGAGATCACACCAATTCTGAAGTCCCTTTGCTGTATAAGTGTGAAATTGGCAGCATTTTATACCAGCCGGAATGTTGCATGTTCTCCCGGTTATGATCCTCTTTTGACAGTTTTTGCTTTTGTAAGAAACAAACACTGGCTCCTCTGTTCCATCAAAATTATCTCGCTCGAAATCTCAAATGTAACAAGAAAAAGTGTCTGTTGTGATGAAGGTGTTGGTATGAAAGAAAGTTCATTGCGTTTGTGTAGAGATAGAACTTTGTCGTGAAGATGAAAGCACGAAGAGAAATTTGGATAGAAGCTCAAGCTGAAACTTTAAATTCCTGTCTTTCAATTTTATTCTATGTAGATAAAAAAGATGCGGAGATATAGTTGTTTGCAGGAAATCAGGATTCGTACACATAGTAATTTGCAACAAAAGCTATATTGCAATGAAGCAAATAAATGACAGATATGACGTTTGAAATTTACAATATATATATACATATATATATATATATATATATATATATATATATATATATATATATATATATATATATATATATGCGTGTCAATGTGTCTGTATTCAATGATACTGTTTCTATGAATTTATGGCACTCTATGTATTCTTGAGTCTATGTGTATAATAACCGTCTCCTTGTGTATTTTTAATCATCATTTACGCGTAACATGTTCATCTTTTATAGTGGATTTGAATTAGACATTCAAATCCTTAAATTTCCTTGGAGCTTGCACTTTGACCAGTATAAGTTTCAACTCTGTAAATCATATTCACTTCAAAGTACACATTGGAAGAACAAATCAACATCCAAACTGCCAGTTACATTCGTTCAAATATCAATGAAGATCCGTGTAATATCGTTTAGATAATTCATTTTAACTTTTAGATTGATGAACCATTAGTAATGACTGCAGAAGAATTTGATGATATAATTTTGAATTGAGGAAAATCTTTTTGAAAAATACCCAATGAATGCAAAGGGTTACTTTATTCAATATCTACTGGCTTTATTAACTCACTGAATTTGCTTGAAAGAACTTTAATGTTGAAATTCTCTGGGTTTAATTTTGGAATCATTTTTATATTTCCTCCTAAATACGAATCCCTATTATCACATAACTATTCAGATTAACCCTGTTTGACTGATTTGGTAATATTGATAGATTCTTTGACTTACAACTAAGTATTTGAATAATCCCTTTCCTAATCTTTGTAATCCTGACTACTGTCAAGATTTTTGGCCAGCCTTTGAAATGACAGTGCGTCATTAAAATTAGTTTCATTACATTTAATAGAAAAAAATCAAACCGAACAGAGGCTTCACGTTGAAATCACCTTCAACATATGCGTAGTTTCAAGTGAGCATATATCAATGCTTCAAAGGGATGATCTGAAATAGAAGAGGGTAATATGAAATCACCTGAAAATTAGCGCTAGGATTAATTCGAAATCGATTCCATCCAACCTCCCGGTAATTGGACCGTTCTTCCAAGTTACCGTTCGATACGACGAGCCGGTGGTAATCTAAAACCGTTTCACCGGGGGAATGTTCCGGAATGGAATCGACGTTCCCTTGCTAACGATCCACTTTAATGTATGCTCTTCAGGACTAAAACTAAAATTTGTCGTGACTCATTGGTGAACGGAAGTGGAGTTGCCAGCAATGTCCTATTATCCAACACTCTTTCCAAACTGGTTGTCATTACTAGAAACCGACAACAAGAACTGTCACCAAAAATGACAAAATAGGTTTATTCAGTTTTCTAGTGGGCCCAGCTGGCTTGCTATATTTGCGTATATATAAAATGCGCGTATTTATCACCAATACAGCCTACATCTAATGAGATAGAGGGAAATAGTCAAACTTTTACCCCTTATTATATCTCAAAAAATAATAATTGCTTCCTGAATACCCTGGAAATAAGATTTACAATGCAAGTGTATGGTATATTAATCACTTGTTTGTGCACACTTGTTTTTTTTTTGTCTGTTTTTCTTCAGTATTTTAATGATCCAAAACAAGATGAGAAAAGTAACTTATCAATGGATCACTTCTTTTCCTGACGTTTTCTTTTCGATCATTCCCAACACAAGTTAAAAAAGACTTCGGTCACGTGTTGGTTCCTATCGAGTATCTTTTTGTATCCTTACGTAATTTGAATAAGGTTTTCTATAAATCTTTTCCTTTTATTTCTTATATTTTTCATTTTCTCACTTCCAAAAATTTTCATTATTCTTTTCCATCACCATTTCTCTTTTTCTTTCTCTCCTCCCCTTTTTTCTCCGAGTAATATTTCTCTTTTATCTCTATATTTATTTCATTCCATAGCCAGAATCATTATCCCACCTATTCCAATCTACCCCTCCTCTGCTACCTATTTTCTTTCCTACACCCCTCTTTTTCTTGAGATAACTGCACTTTCAATTCAACCAATAAATTGGATCCAGTTGAGGCCAATAACTAATTACATCTATAATATCTAGCATTACCACATGAACGTTGTACGCCATTCGAGATACAAACTGGAACCTCCAGCCCATGCCGAATTTGTATGTGTAAGCAATGGATTCTGCGTCTCTAAAGCTGGTATGAAACTCAAATACATTACATAATGAGGTCAGAATTTCCAAAGTCCTGCTCAGATGTTCGACAACAATGTTGACGCTAATGCCCAGAGAAATGCAGCCAAACACGGAATAATCCAACGACTCAGAATCTTTGACAGTCTTCCTGCCAGAATCTCTACAAACGAACAAGATCAAAAAATTTCAACCGGCACATTGAGTGTAATATATGTTGGAACTGCCATTCATTAGAAATAAGAACACTCATCAGTAAGTCTTTGTTACAATTCACCTTCATGTTGATTGATTTTTTAAAATCACAATTCAACCCAGGCTGAATTCTCTTTATAAATCAACAGTGCTGAGACAAAGAAAACGGTCCGGGTAGTTATCGAACCCACGGACCTTAGCTCCGACAGGGAGCTTGCTCAAGATATAGCCTCTCCTACTACTGAACACCTAGAATTCAGTGGCAAGAGCAAGTGAAAATCAGAAGCATTAATTGGAGCTCTATCCTGATCTTTTCTACACAATGATTGTAATTCAGTGGAACTACATTTCAATACTCTTTATTTGATGAAGTATTTTAAATCGTTGTTGATTTTTCTGCTATATACCTCTGTATACATTATTTTTGCAACTGAACACAGACAGGGTTCACTTCAGAAGTGATAATCCGTATTACAGATGATAAAATCTCGCAATATTTAATGCACATAAACTGGCAAGGCGCTTGAGACAGACTGTGGAATGGAGCTATAAATTTACTTGTAATTGTTTAATTAGTAACTGTTATCAGCTTCTAATTTGGAGGAAAATATGCTGAACAAATGCTTCAAAAACATTTCCGCTATACAATCTCTTATTTACACATTGATATAATTCTTGTTTACTATTCAATTTCAACATTCACATGTATACCTACTGAAAAACAATTGTCATGAACGATCGGGAGTTCAATCCTTTTTTTATATTTGCATGTGTCCGTATGTTTATTCATGTTCTTGTGTGTCTCAACGCTCCTGGCCGTACTGTTCTGCCCACAGACTTTGGAATCGACTGTGATAGCTAATTCAATTTTTTGCTTCCCTCTCTCTCTTTTTTCTCCATCCCCCTACCTTTATATCTGTCTGTTTTTCTGTCTTTGTCCCCTCTCTCTCTCTCTCTATCTATCTATCTATCTATATACATATATATATATACATATATATATGTAAACATACATATATATATATATATATATATATATATATATGTATATATATATATATATATATATATATATATATATATATATATATATACGTGTGTGTATATAAGCGCGCGCGCGTGTGTGTGTGTGTGTGTGTGTGTGTCCTTGTGTGTGTAAAAAGCCAGGAAAAGCCACATTGGTTGGAGATTAATATATATTCAATGGATATTTAGTAGAAAGGCTTTGTGTTCGTAGGTGTTTCTCGGCTCACAGAAACGATTCTTCTGTTCAGTTTCAATGAGATAAGAGTTTTTTTTTTCCTAGGCTGATAGAGGGTTGGAAAACGAATCCTGCAATGAATCTGTCATGTGTGGTCGGTGTAGTCATCTACATATATCGTTGTATATGAGTATGATTTCCTTAGGGGTGGTGAGAGTAAACCACCTCTCGAATTCTTGGCTTTATGGGGAATAGCAGTATATATACCCATAAACGCACACGAAGCCACTTATACATCTACACACATACACAAACTCATATTGTGATTATGAGGAGATGGATTATTAGAGAAAGAAAATAATTAAAATAATAAATAAATTCAATAGCTACGGCGGAAGAGAAGAAAAAAACTTGACCCAAGTTGGCCTCCCTTTCGGCAATGAGTGAATAATTTAACAACCCAGAACGGAATAAAGATTAAGTTTCAGGTGAGAATCAAGCTAACAACTCTTTTTACCAAAGGGTGTGTCGTTCACCTTTTGACCGTTCTAACTATAGAACAACAGGGAATCAGCGGCAAGTGTCAATCCAAATCAAGCATAAGTGTCACCCTATACCGATTTTGCCTCAGTCATGTTTTCTATTAAATGGCAGATAAGTTATATCAACTTTAGTTTATTGCATTTTTCGTGCTGAAATCTATTTTTTATCTTTATAGATATAGAGAGTGGTTTCGATTCCCGCCTGGAACTCATTCTTTATGCCTATCCAACCAGTAACTTCATTTACTCGCTGCTGAAGGGTACTTATCCTGACTTAACTTGCAATAGAAACATCGATTGAGATGAAAGTAAATGGTAGAAATAAATCAATGATTTTAATAACGATGTATTTTGAATTGATGCATTTATTTCTGTTTTTCTTCCAGTAATTCCCTGTTTTATTGGTTTTTTGGGTTTTTTTTAGTAAGATACGATCTGATTTCATTCTATTGATCCCTCTCATTCAAAATTTTTTTTTTTTTGGACATCAATTTATAACGCCCGTCAGGGTAGATATTCAGTTTAGTGTAAAATAATGAATCTAAATGATATAGAATTGGATTAAATTATTATTTTGAATAAATCAAATTGTTACTTTTTTCAATTGTGTGGCGTTTTTTTAATATAGATTGGGTGAGGATGCAAAACTTGCAATCAGAAATTGTGGTTATTTTAGAAGTATGTAAACAAGTAAATAACTCGAAATCGAATACGATATATCAAAAAATGATTCACGTATAGTGTAATATTATAATTTTTTGAAAAACATCCAGGACACAACATTTCAGTAATGCGACCATGAAGCAATTTATAAGTTATCTCTAAATTAAAAGTTGATATATTAAGATATACGTAAGTTATTTCGGTCCGATTTTTGATTTGATCATTTAAAAAAAATATCTCTTTCTTTTTAGGAATCTATGCTCTTTTGTCAGTTCTAAATATTGACAGCAAAAGAAAAATGAATGGACAGCTTTCACACTCAGATAATAAGGGGAGAGGGTACGAGCCATTATTCTCAGAGAGGGGGCGGTAAGTATAAAATGTCGTGTGTATATATATATATATATATATATATATATATACACATCAGAGGAAGAGAGATTATCTTTTAAATCAATATGTCAACTTTTGGTAGATGTGATCAAGGAAAATGCTTGCAGTAAAAAAAAAATACATGTCAGTCAGTCATTTTTTTTTCCCTGAACACAATCATTGTGTCCGTTCTAATATTGATTTTTTAAATAAATTGCTATTGAAACGGACACATTGTGGATCACCAGGAAATTGAAAGATGAAGATAAAAACCAACTTGCTAAGAATCTATGTAGGGCTCACAATGATAGCAACAGAAAATTTCATTGGGTTATGCAGAGTAGTTCCTACTGCAAGCTGTCACAATAGAATAGAGGGATAAGAGACGGATTTTTTGTGAATCGTAATAAGATGAAGATAATTGGAATGCAAAATAAAACATAATTCTTGGAAATACTATTCTATACTAACACGATATCACTTTATTTTACGATATGTATAAAGATAATTTTTTCACCAAAATACTTTTCTTACATTGTAGTCCTTTATGCTAATTCAATTGACTTGGATATTGCAGACTCGCAGCAGGTTTTCTTATTTTATTCGGGGCTTTTGTGAAAAGAACTATAAACTGAGGTTGATTTGTTACCCTGAAAATCATTTGTAAAAATTCTAAAAGCATTGCTATTTATTTTCAATGTTCAGAGGAAATGGCTTTCAAGGAAGTTACAATTTAATTATTTGCATTTACGATCTGTTGTGTGTGTAGAGTATGCTTAATTTTCTTGACTTTTATTAGCCCTTTACCCGAAAAATCTTGTCATGAAATGTGCTTATAAAATAAATAATCTACTTTTATAAAAAAAAAAAATATCAGTTGCAACGTCTAGTTTCTTAAACTTGAGCAGGCGAGAAGATGACACTAATTTCATTTTATTTCAAATGTAGCCATTTATTGTCCCCTATCGAAACTGCCATTGTTATAAAATTGGTATAAAATCTAGGATGTTACTCGGCGGAGTATTGATTATCTTTCACAGCATTGGAATACATTCTGAAATTAACGCTTACCTACAATGCTATTTCCAGTTTCGGTGAAATTCTCAACAAATCCAAGTGCATATCCTCAGAGGTACAATGTCTGTCCGCAAAACACCCATCTTGAATATACTCGAAAACCGTTTGCGCGACCTGTATGTACCTTGGCAACCAGTTTGAGATTATTGAATCCTGAAAATGAAGAATCACTATAGGATGATAAATCTTTGGTAGAGCAAGTTCAACCCTCAAGAACAAGAAAATCCTATCAGTCCTAAGAGTAAGGGTTTATAACAAATGTATCCTCCTGATAGAACATAGAACATAACCAAGAGACTTACCTGCTAACTGAAAAGCATGTGACGTGCCCATGAGAGGATAATCCACTACATCACTTGGGGAAAAACAAACAAAAGCACAGTACATTAAGGAAAAACAGGAGTCCGACATATAGAAACCATTGGGAAACCCAGATGACAACTGGCTGATCATGGTGCAAGAATGGCAGACAATTGATGGGCAACACTATTCTCATCATTAATCCCGAGAAATCATATGCAGAACCAGGACTGGCAGAATATGATATGGTGAGACATATTGGATTGATTAATAAATATAGACTCTGTGAAGCCCACGATGAAAATGCGTGGCAATTCATGGGGAAGATGTATATCAAACAACGGACAACAAAAACACTGATGATGATGATGATGATGATGATGATGATGATGATGATGACGACCGCTTTGTACAACCCTTATCTCCTTTGCACAGCTAAGGTAATCGTCGATATAACTTCTTGCTTCCTTGGAAAAGTTACTGACTGTGGACAAGATTAAGGAGAATAGATGGCACAGCTGGTGCTGGTGCCAAGAAAGGACTTTATATATCATTTTGAAAAGAGGGGAGAGCGTTACGATGCTTACAGTACCAAATGGTTATATACTGACAACTACGAGAGGAACAAAGTTCTTTTACTGGATTTCCAACAGAAATTTCCGATGACAAACACGCCTCATCATAATGATAATAATAATAATAATAATAATATAGGGACCCGAGCAATAATAGGGAAGGGAAACCCAACTGGGAGAGAAGGTTACAAAGGCAGATCTCCCAACTACAGAGAGATGAAGTACTGCTTAGAAATACACCACACACAGACAGACCACGAGTAAGACTTTATAACAAATACAAGGTAACGCAAAAAGGCATCGCAACTGTAGTCGAAGAGTTACACCAAAAAAGACTAGCCAAAGAGGCAAGACTAAAAAGATACAGACTAAGAACGGCCCAATACACACAAAACCGCACATTCCAAAACAATGAGAAAAAGTTTTACCGAGATTTAAATGGGGAAAGAAGGCAGGACATGAAACCAGATGCCACAGAGGCCAAGAACTATTGGAATAGCATATGGGGGCACCCAAAAAGACATAACGTAACACCGCAATGGTTAGGAAACATGAGAAAAGAACTAGAAGATATAGACAAGGGAGAACCAATAGTACTGAATGAAACCACATTGAAACATACTCTTAGGAAAGTAGCCAACTGGAAAGCACCGGGTCCCGACGGGATCCATGGGTATTGGTTCAAAAAATTTACCACGTTACACGGCAGACTCACTCACCTACTCCAAAATTGTCTGAATGAAGGCAAAGCACCAGAATGGATGACTAAAGGCAGAACCACCCTCATCCAAAAAGACCCGGGAAAGGGGAACTTAGCAAGCAACTATAGACCAATCACTTGCCTACCACTTATGTGGAAAATCCTGACCGGGCAAATAGCAGAGAGAATATACATGTCAATGGATAGAAGGGGGCTACTACCAGAAGAACAGAAAGGGTGTAGGATAGGAACCAAAGGGGCAAACGATTTACTCTACATAGACCAGATGATCTTAAAAGAAGTAAGGAAAAGGAGAAAGAATATCGCAATGGGATGGATAGATTACAAAAAGGCATACGATATGATTCCACATAGCTGGATACTCGAATGCCTTAGAATGTTCAAAATTAGCGAACCGGTGGTTAAATTCATTGGTAATTCAATGAAAGACTGGAAAGTAGATTTGACAGCCGCAGGGGACAAACTAGCTGAGGTAGGGATAAAAAGGGGGATCTTCCAAGGAGACTCGTTGTCCCCACTATTATTTGTTCTAACAATGATACCGCTTAACAGAATCCTGAAAAACAGCAAAGGATACCACTTCTCTAAAACAAAAGGAAAAGTCAACCACTTAATGTACATGGACGATATTAAATTGTTTGCGAAAAACAGGGGAGAGCTTGAGACTCTGTTCAACGAAGTAAGGGAATATAGTGAGGACATAGGAATGGAGTTTGGGATAGAAAAATGCGCAATCATGGTGATGCACAAAGGAAGGCTTTCAATGACTGAGGGAATTGAACTTCCGGACAACAACAAGATTAGGGCATTGACTGCACAAGACCGATACAAGTACCTAGGTGTCCTTGAATGTGACACGATAAAACGGGAAGAGATGAAAGAGAAGATTAAGAGGGAATACCTTAGAAGGATAAGGAAAATATTAGAAACCAAATTAAATAGCAGAAATCTAATAAAAGGAATGAACACCTGGGCTGTGTCAGTAGTTAGGTATACAGGACCATTCCTAGGATGGACAAAGGAAGAGCTCCAATCAATGGATAGGCGAACAAGGAAACTTATGACGATGCATAAAGCATTACACCCTAGGGATGATACAGATAGACTATACGTTAAGAGAAAAGAAGGTGGTAGGGGGCTCATCAGCATAGAAGATTGTGTCCAGAGAGCTAAAGTAGTCCTAGATAGATATGTGCAAACAAATAGTGAAGAAATCATAAAGAGCGCGAGGGATAGTGCAACAAACAATAAAGTAGAAAGCAATGGAACGGTACAGCAAACTAGAAAAGAAAAGTGGGAAGGGAAAAAATTGTACGGCGAGTTTAAAAGACAGATAAAAGATATAGCAGACGAGAAATCATGGACGTGGTTACGAAAGGGAAACCTTAAGAGAGAAACAGAATCACTCATCATGGCAGCCCAAAACAAAAGCATAAGGACAAACTACATAAAAGCAAAAATCGACAGAACTCAGACAAACAGCAAATGCCGCATGTGCGGTGAAAGAGATGAGACAGTAAACCACATAACTAGTGAATGTAGTCAACTCGCCCAGAAGGAGTATAAGCATAGACACGATAGAGTAGCAACGATGATACACTGGGAACTAAGTAAACAAATGGGATTCAACCATGGGGAAAAGTGGTATCAGCACAAGCCAGAGGCAGTTTTGGAGAATGACAACCACAAACTACTGTGGGACTTTGACATCCAAACTGACCACCTCATCCAGGCAAGAAGGCCGGACTTAGTAATAGTAGACAAAAAAAGGAAGGCCTGCCAAATAATAGACGTTGCTGTGCCTGCAGACCATAGAGTAAAAAAGAAGGAGGGTGAAAAAAGGGAAAAATACCAGGACCTAGCAAGGGAGTTGAAGAAAATGTGGAACATGAAAACCAGGGTAGTACCGGTCATAGTGGGAGCACTAGGAACTGTCCCCAAAACGCTGAGGGAGAGACTGGAGGAGATCGGGATTAGGGGGAGGATAGAGACCGTACAGACCACAGCACTACTTGGAACTGCACGGGTACTGAGGAAGGTGCTAGAGATATAAGTACTGCAACGAATCGTAGCTCTGTCATGATATGCGAAAGAGAGAGGAGACGTTAGCTGAAGACCTGAGGAGACTTATTGTCACTCAGCCTTCAGCGATAACCACTGGGCAACCGGTGTGAAACTGTAAATCGCAGAATTACTGCGACCTATGATTACTAGGAGAGGAGGGCTGGAGACTTGAGGAGACTTGCTGTCACTCAAACTCCAGCGGTTACCACCAGGCAACTGGTGTGAGATTCCAAATAATAATAATAATAATAATAATAATAATGATAATAATAATAATAGTAAAAGCTGCGAGTGGGCAAGCTATTATAGTGAAGGACTTGAAAAACCGTGCCTCTTAGTAGATATGACAGCCCTAACGGATAAAAACATTGCTGTGGGGGCAATTGAGATACTTTCGAAATATAAAGACATTGAGATAAGAATCAGTAAAATGTGGCAAATGAAGGCCTGAATAATACTAATTGTCGTAAGAACCCATACATTACTCAGGAAAAGAACCACTAAACTTACTGACAGCCTAGATTCTGCATTATTTGAACATTGTTGTCAATGTGATTGCATGTACTGCACCCAGCGCGTACCACTTTATGTATATATATATATATATAGATGGATGTCTAGGGAAAGTGTTGGATAGTCTGTACCTATAAAATGTCCCTGTCTCTCTATCTCTGTCTTTAAATACTAAACTGCAATAAATCATAAGTTTGCAAGGCTTTAGTCTCTGGTTTATATCCAGCTGGTGACGTATATGATTTTACTGATATCAAAGCCAACAGCAACAACAACAACGACAATGATGATGATGATGATGATGATGATGATGATGATGATAGTAATGATAATAATAGTTGTAGTAAAAAAGAATAAAGATAAGAAAATTAGATTTTTGAAGTGTAATTTGATCCGACAAAGCTCAACATTTCCGAAGTATTATATATTTTCGTGCTGTCCTGTTGTCCTTAGTATGCACTGCTAGTTACTACTTACATGAAAATGCACATATGTATTAATGTTAGATAATATCAGTTTAAATGTTTTAAATGATACTCTCCCCTATTGAAGTGTCTTCTACATAGCTACGAAGATTCAGCTAAAGCTTGAAGGGAATAACTCTCTCAAAGATGCTTTAAACTGTTTCAATCTAAAAATTAAAACGAATCAATATTCATGTTTGGCTT
Source organism: Thysanoteuthis rhombus (assembly GCA_963457665.1). Classification (NCBI taxonomy): domain Eukaryota; kingdom Metazoa; phylum Mollusca; class Cephalopoda; order Oegopsida; family Thysanoteuthidae; genus Thysanoteuthis; species Thysanoteuthis major. The sequence continues at coordinate 50,644,829 of OY735226.1, read as the reverse complement.
TTCCTCGTATCAGCTACGAAGAGAACAACGATTACTATTCATGACACCCTTGGTGTTATTCCCGTGGAGACATCTAAAATAGAGGAACAAAAAAATATCTGCAAATATTTAGATTTTCGAGAATCTTGAATATAATAATAACTCTGTCAGGGTAAAACCCCTGAAAGGATAAAAATACATTTTTTTCCAGAAAAAATTAGACACTTTTCAAAGTGGAGTCTTGTGGAGTACTGATACTGATCTTAAAGTCTGGATACGAAACGGTATGACCAGGAGTGCTGGAACACAGAAACAAAAACATAATCAAACACGTAAACTAACACATATACACATGCACATATAAAACAAGATAGTACGCTTCAGCATCTCGGGTAGTTACGGTTGTCCAATATTGCATTGAGGAAATGAAACAAATTAAAAAGAGGGGATATAGAATGGGGATTGGATTGATGGGAAAGTAGAAATTATTTATTCAAAATGGAATTTAATACTTTTAAATTCATATTCACTTGTTGATTACATACCAACTCTTTGTCGCTACCGTGATATTTTGTCTTGGACGAGGTCATTATCTTGGCTCAACCATTTTAAGGTGTTCAATTTACTAATCATTTTAGTAGAAGACATACATACCTTTTCTATATTGATACAGCCTACAATGATTTTTACAATCTTAACCCATATGAACCTAAACCCATTTCCCTTTGGAGGAACATTATAGGGTATAAAGCATAGTGGATAGACTGCACAAACGATCAGTAAATGTCAGGTAGTGTACTTGATGAGTTAAAAAATTAAAAGGTCTGTAAAAGGCACCTTCCAGAACATGGAAAATTTGATCTGTCAACGGTATAACGTTGAGTTCTTGCGGATCAATTTTCATTTCAAGTGGTCCACGGTTTTCAACCAATTACATTTATAATAATGGTGAATAACATGTATAATTAAATCAAAATTAAGGTGATTATTATTATAAATGCATTATCTGATATTTCATGGAATAAAAAAAAAATGGGAAAGAGTTTTGCAAAGAGCCACATGAAGAAATTTAATGAAGTTTCCCCTGAGAATTGGAGAAATAAATTTGAACATCATAAACAAAGGGGAAATCAACCCTGTCAAGGATGTCACCTTCCAGCATTCAAGAGAGTGGGACTGGATGAAAGTAAAAAAGTTGTTGACAACGAGGATATCTATTGTGCCTATCATTATAAGAAAACTAAGGACATTGTTACGAAATGATCACAAAAAATTGAATCCTGAGGAAAATAAATATTTTCGACCCAAAAGCAATACGAAAATCAAAAATACTTTGGAGAGTGTTCGAGTATTGAGGAGACTTGCTGTCAACTGATCCGTAGCCTGAGCCACCAAATACGTTCGGAGTGGAAGTCAATGAATCCATACTAATACTAATCTAAGTAGTACATTATATAACTATGTCTCATAAACTATTCTACCGGAATATATTACACCTACAAAACGTCACTTCCAGTTGATCAGGATCAAAAAATTATATATGAATTAAAGAATTAGGCCAGGTGACTTTTTAAAACAATGTGATAATCAATACTATTTTCTATTTATTAGCATTTGGAAAATCTCATGTGCATCAATGAAAGATTAGTACTGGTATAATCAATTCTTTTTGCAAAGTATGATGCGAAAAGTTTCCAAAAGAATCTCCCTATCCCATTTCAGTGAAATAATCGATGGAGTACATTTTTCATCAAGTTGTCGTAACAACGGTTTTACACCAACGTTTAACGATTTCCATTTTCTTTTTTCTCATTTTGCATGGAGAATACTGCCTCAGAACTGGTTGTTATGATTCGATCTATAAGAGCTAAGGCCAGCACAGACTTCACAAAAAAGCAACCTACAAATCTTTCTCCTCAAAATAGCGAACTTGATGAATAGCAAATCTAAAAATGAAATTCAATCCTTTAATTCTTTCCTTTAAGTACAGATGCCTGCAGCATGAAAATCATTATAAGCTGATCGATTTTGGGGAATTGGATATCAGGCCCAGAAATAGTTCAACTGAAAATCAGATATTAATAAAGCTGTATTCACCACGAAGAGTTATCTACTCTTTCTATGTTTAGCAAAATTAGGAAGATAGTTTTAATAGTTTTTTTGTGTGAATCTTCGTTTTTTTTTTCCCTCATTCTAAACGAATCCTGACAAAGAGAGACTCCTGATAAAGAAAAGAGAAATCCAATCATGGAAGAGAAGAGAGAAGCCTGAAAATTGACAAAAAATCAAACAAAATCCCGGTGAACTCAACTGGCTAAACTAACAGCTCTGAACAATTTGGAAACGAGCACACTATATTAATAAATGATTGAAAGAACATTGGAATGAAGAAAAATTGTGAGTTAAGGTTGATTATTTAGCGAATTTCAACGACCTTGACGTCTTTTATATCATAGCAAGTCTTGAAGTCGGTGCAATAATGAATGTGTTCAGGGGCACTTCTCCATTAATCCATGATTTATACACCAGATTATCACTAGGGCTGTAAGCTGGACCATCACTCGATTCGAATCTAGGGCTTTGTGTGTTACTAAGCGAAGAAAAGGAACATTGATCGAGTCCAGTTGAAATCTAGGATCCAAAATGAGTGTGCAGGCTTCCCTGGAGTTGGAAAATAGGCATGACTCAATCCGTGTATTACCTCAAATGCCCGGCTGTTTAGTTGTGGATTGGTGGTTAGCTACTGAATCATGCAGCCAATATCTGCTTTTGTGAGTTTGATACTCACTGGAGATTCCACATTCAAGTCTTGTACTTCACTAATTTAACAGAAATCTTTTTTAAAAAGTGCTAGCCTGGATTATATAGTTGATCATTTCCCATCGTTTTTCCGGCCTGAGTAAAGGTTTGTATTAACAATACAGAAATTGTAGTCACCATAATTATATAATTTTGAAATAAGAACACGTTACAGTTACCAAAAGCTGTTTGCTAGTGTGCAGTACCAGTGTCACCTTATTAAATACCTATGATTGTCAAAGTCCAGTCCTAACTTGGAATTATCTTGCTTTTTGAGAAAAATCCACCAAACATGGGAAGCTAAATAGACCTTCTCCTACAATGATTTAAAATAGCGTTAAACTGATTGTTAGTCAATTACCAACTTAACTAAATGGGGAAGTCTCACATATTTACTGATATTTATGATACAAAATGGGGGGGGGTTATGGCCCATTCTAATAAATGGATGTATGTATATAATGAACCTTTCCATGCTATACGAGGATATGAAATCGCAACAAAGTCTATTGGTGCTAGGCAGATGCTTATTTCATTTTGTTATAAAAATTCATCTATACTAAAATGTATAGATTTTTATTATCTTTCATTTATCTTATATACGATACAAACGATGTAATAATCATTTTCAGTCTGAATAAAAATAGGAGTTAAGTTTGTCCCTGTTACTGCCAAGTTATTGTACAAATATGTGATTGAAAATCTTTATGAGTGCAAAAACATATGTGAGTATGTTGATGTGTGTGAAGGTATGCGTATCTGTCTTTGGATGAGTGTGTGTGCGCACATGGATGTAAGTGAGTGTATATGGGATCTGTCCGAGAATAACCAGCCGTTTTGAATAACCCAATAATCGTTTGTAGGACCTTGGTGCAACCCAGCCAACGTCCAGAGGGAAACTTACTACGCATTTATGTACAAATACGCTTCCGTAGCCTCGAATAGTCGTTACAGAGGCTGATTCTGTGTATTGTGTAGCTGTCACATTCATGACGACCGGGCAAATTATTATTTATGAGATTCAGTTTTGGGACATTTTTTTAAAGAACTCCTCTGGTGTATTGGCCTCTGCTTTGGGGCCCAAATTTTGTAACTGGTAACCTTTGACTTTCCTGGAAGGATTCAAATGTACTCTTGTGTCCTTTCCACCTTCGACTCAACTCATTTTATTTCGCTCGTTAATCTCGTCTTAAATTTGCTCCCTTCTAGCGATAATTTTCTTTTGGGGGAGGGAATACACAACGCGCATAGAGACTAATCTGATCAGTATGGAAAAAGACTGACAGACCTTGGCAATGCAACTTTATGCCATCAAGCCTTGTTCGAGGCGTGAATAGCGGATATAGTGAATGCGATGTTGACACAGAACACAGGTCACTCGATTGTCTTGCTACCAACTTGATGACCCAACAAGAAACTTCATGTATTCCCAGAAAGATCCTCTTGGATTAGTTACATCAGGGCTGCAAAGCTGGTTATCGAGATATTCAAAATGGTTAATTACTTTCCCCAAACACATTTCGTATACATAAATCAGCTAAAGGAATACTTTCAGGGAGTTGGTCTCGTAAATCATTGCTATTTAAGCCGAATTCATCTTCTCTGGAAGCCTTCTTGATGTTTCTAGATGCCTGACTTAGCCAAGCTTGAAACGTATCTATATCACTGACGAAATAAAGCAATAAAAAAAAAGATGTGCTGGAGTGACAGCTCAGAGGAATCATTTGCTTATTCCAGGGGTAGTTGAATCTACCCCTATGTTTTCCATACGTAGACAACCGTCAATCTAATCAAGCTTTCCCGCCTTGATTTAATTTCGTATTTTCTGCTGGATTCCTTCGCCAGCCCCAATTCGTCAGTCACATACCCACGGAAGCATAACGATGTTATTATAAAGAGTGAATCAAAAAGGCTTCAGCTAATAAGAGCCTGGCTGTTGCAGTGAAACACCACGAAGAGATAAAGTATGTATGCTTGACGCAATCGGAATTAGGAGAGATGGCTGATGTCTACTGCGGCTGTCTGAGCTTTTCATTTCATTTTCTTTTATGCCGTATAAAACCTTTGTTATAAGTTTTTCGATGGTTCTGATGCTGCTATCGTGGTGAGCCATTTTTTTACACTTACTGTAAAGTTTTATTCCAGCATTTTGTTACTTATTTCATTTTCCCTCGATTCGTGCATCAAATCCTTCAATTTTTTCCATTCTTTTCCCTTTCAGATTTTGCTTTCTATCAGTTTACTGCATCTTGTACTTCAAACACACAAATACACACACACCCAGCACGCTCGAATACATACTTGTATATATATATATATATATATATATATATATATATATATATATGGAGAGAGAGAGAGAGAGAGAGAGAGAGAGAGAGAAAGAGAGAGAGAGAGAGGGAGAGAGAGAGAATGATAGAGGGATAGAGAGGGCGAGATATACATTACTTTTATTTTTTTCTGATATTCCAACTATATAATGCTGGACGTACGTGATTGATCAAGAACACTTTGGTTTTGTGCATTGACATTGAGCGAGGTTACGTTGAAGAATTGATATTTGTGATGCAAAAAAATATTTTTCAACAGAAGGATTCAGGTTGATTTACAATTATATATATATATATATAAATAAATATATATATATATACATATATATATATATATATATATATATATATATATATATATATATATATATATATATATATATATATATATATATATATATAACAAATCAGGAATACAATTTAGTACAATATAATACAATATCCGATTTTTAATGGGTTTATTTCGTAAAATGCTCGATAAATTGAGCATTAAACATTATCTTCTTTTGAGTAAAACTTTAAATAGGATAAAGTAAAATATTTGCTACATAAACATGTTCATGTTTTTGCGCTTTTTCTGGCAAATTGCTCGGTTCATATTAAATCCATATTTAGGGCATCTTCCGTGATGTCTTTTTTGAAGGTTATAGAATCTTCTATAATCCTATTCTATATATTTGCTTTTCTCCTTTTTGCTCACTTAAATCTGTTATGGTTAAGTTTTATGCGACATTAGTTGGTTTAATTATTCTGATTCCGGTCTCTTTCCACATGAATAAGATTATTATGGTGATTGGATTGTTCTTTAAAATGGCTGTTGGGGTATAATAGTAATAATAATAATGTTAATGGTAATAACAAAGAGAATAAAATAACTATAATGGTCCATTTTCAGCTTTACCTATACATAGGATTCTGATTAGTATTTTTTGATAGAAATTTTGTCGCGATGTCAGCATTTAAACGCTACTTCATTCTCCTTGTTTCATAGATTTGCCTTTTGTTTTGTTATATTAGCAAAAATGAAAATTTCAAATTTCCAATCAATGCATTGGTAAGATTGGGATTCAATATTCTGATTTATGCATGTTGGTTGTAATATTTTCATTTTACTGTGGGTGTGAGGTTTCTATTCGTCAGTCTCCAATAATGAGTCGTCTGTGATGTACAGTTTTTGGATTTTTCGTTCGTGAATGATGATATATGGTTGGCTGATCATACTTTGAAGGATGTTTCCGACATTCATGTATAATATTTCATTTCTAAGCGTTTTTGTTGATATCATAGCTTGGTATACAATGAAAACCAATCATTCGCCTGAAGAAGCCAAAACAGGGCAGAAACATAAACGTGTTCATTTGGTCATTCCTTACTTGGCGATATATATATATATATATATATATATACATATATATATATATATATATATATATATATATATATATATATATATATATATATATATATATATATATATGGGGGGGTGTAGGTATGTGTGTGTGTGTGTGCGTGTGTGTGTGTATATATATATATATATATATACACACATATATATATATATATATATATATATATGAATTGTGTAGCAATCGTTCATGCATAAAAAACAAAGAATATCCTTTTGATTTTCTGTACTTCTTGTTTTCTCACTAGAGAACAAATTTTAGAATCAGACTGTGGGTTTAACAACAGAACGGGAATATTCTGAATATGCATTACAACCAATGTTTACATGCTTTAGCAAACAGAATCAGTCAACTATACTTATTATGCGGAATATCCTTTCAGCTAATTATCTCGTTTCCTTTCCAATTCCTTCATCAATGAGTTATGGTATAGATTGGATCCCTTCGTCTGGTCTTGAAATCATTGAGTGTCGCATCGTTTGCTATTGGATATATACAATTTTTTTTTCCAAGCATTCTTTTTTCGTTTCTCCTTCTGCTGTTTTTAACCACTGTTCACTTATTACAGTCCTCCGTACTTTTCAGTCTGCACATTTCCCGATTTCTCACTCATTATAAATCTGTTTTTAGATATTTTCTTTCAAATAAGGAACTATTGACCCAAACTGCCTATGAAACTTTTCACAAAGATTTCTCCAGTTTTCAAGTTTGTTATGAATTTTTTCGAGACGAACTAATGAATTTAGTTAAAAATTTGTTTTCAACGAATTATGTTTTCAAGTTTGTCAGAGCAGACACTCTTCCTCAATCGTCGCATTTGTCATGTGCAGAGTCAGCAGCAAACGTCTGACATACTGAACACTTCAGCACCTACCCGTTATTATGTCAACCAATTTTTTTGTTGTTTTTCAAGAATCCTCCCTCACAGTCTTTTTTTCTTTTTTCATCTAAGGATCAACTTGAAATGTAAGTTTGTATTAGATAGGTCCTATCCTTTTCGTCTGTTAACATCCACAGTTGCTTTTTTAGTGATCACTGCCCAACAAAAAGTGAGAGAAGTAAATTATTCGTTGATTATTCATTTCTTCAATTTCCAATGGATCTCTTCGAACGAAGTATGTTTTATTTAAAATATTGGTCATATGACTGACAAGACTCGTTTTGATTTTTTTTTTTTTTTCAGATTTGAATTCATCACGTGTAGAAATATTTTATGATTTACTTTCATTTTTACTCATGTCTAAGGTAAGTAAGTGCTTATTTCAACTTTCTTCAGTTTCATTCACCTTCAGGGATTGATTTGTTTTTTCACTTCATCACTTTCTTTCTTTCTCTCAATTCTCATTTCTCCCATCTTAACACCTTCCACCCTCCTTATTTCTTTCGTTTATATATTTTATTCTCCCTTTCTATATTTTTCAAGTCATCGCTTTTCCACCCTTTCCTTCGTTTTGTTTACTTCCTCTTTTATCACTTTCTCTTTTCTTTCTACGATTCCTATTTCTCTTTTTCCTTCTGTTTTTTGTCAATTAAGTTTTATTCCAATGAATTAGCGGTCTTTGTTCTCAACCCCCCCCCCAAATAAAGCATTTTATTTATTTCTACTCCTTTCTATCTCTTTTTTATTCCTTACATTTTCTTATGTGGGATTTTTGTCAAACCTCACTTTGACCATGACTTTGTTTTGCTACTGTAACAAGAACAACAAGACCAATCCTCACTAAATTTAGGTGCGGGCAAATTTCACATCTTCCTGAAGTTTTGTTAGAAATACGCAAAAACTTATTTCATTCGATTGGACAAATACACCAATAAAATTGGTAATTCCCAAACTTCTATTCGAAAAACCGATCGAGTAATTGACAGCCTACTGAGCCAAACTGACAAGCCTTTCATATCTCCAAACGTATATCTCAAAGATATGGAAAGATTTATTCCATACTAATAAATTCATGAACTAAAATGTTTTTAGATATTGTTTTTTCATCATACACACACACACACGGACACACATGCACACACACACACACACATACACACGCACAGACACACACATATATATATATATATATATATATATATATATATATACATATATATATATATATATATATATATATATATATATATATATATATACATACATACATACATATATATACATACATACATACATATATATATATATATATAATACTTAATTCGCAGTGGAAGTAAAAGTAATTTTTCCCTGCAGCAACCATGCATGCTGTTATTTCCTCCCATCTTATGCCCCTGCTTTTCTTCCATTTCTTCCATGATGTACTTATCATCAATTTCGTATGTGTTTTTTTTTTCCCTCGCGTTTTAAGTAAAAATAAATCTTTATTTTCTTCATGGATGTTTTGCATTCATATGTTTTACAATAATCTACTCACATTTAATATCTTTTCTTCTATCCATTTTTTCCTCTAATAAATCCAACCACGCATATGTTGTATTTCCTTTCAACAATTCTTTGCAACACTCATTCCCAATCCCATTTTCTGCTCGATGAATCCAACCTAACGCAGTCATTCAGCAAAGCGAATAATATTTCTATCCCACACGCGACGCAATGGGAGAAAAAAGGCAAGCGGGCCCGAAATTGGAATTTCTACAATAGTAGAATCAGGAGAGGCCTTATGGGAAATAGGCAAAGATAATTAAAGAAACATAAAAAGTGTGGACAGAAAGTTAGCAGGAGCCAAACAAGCACCAGGTTGTGACAAGACCTGCTGCTGCAGATACCGATTCACATGGGCATCTCTAGTGAAAGGGGAAAAAGGCGATTATGTCCCAGTTGTGACCACGGCTGGGTGCAGTAAATAAATTACATGTGTTATCAATCGACCTCTATCTATCTGGCCACTGTGTCAAGCCCTTCAGATCCACCCATTATATTTGCCTGCTCACCTGTCTATATATATATATATATATATATATATATATATATATACTCATACTCACAGACTCACAGATACAGAAGACTCATATACACACACATATACATTCATGTGTATGCACAAACGTACACACACACTAACGCATATATATATATATATATATATATATATATATATATATATATATATATATATAAACACACACACATATATATATGCGTTAGTGTGTGTGTGTGTGCGTTTATATACAGATACAGAAGACTCATGTACACACATATACATTCATGTGTATGCACAAACGTACACACACACACTAACGCATATATATATATATATATATATATATATATATATATATATATATATATATATATATATATATATATATATATACATTTATATTGCAGAATGATATAGGTATTAGTGAGTTGATATAAATCAAAATAATACTTTGATTACAACCTTGAGTGTATCTTTTTTTATAAAATGATTTATAACACGATAAACGTTTCAAACCTACATTGATATGAAATGATGCAATAATGCATACAACCCCATATATATATATATATATATATATATATATATATATATATATATATATATATGTATATATATATATATATATATACCAATGTTCTCTTAATTTGCCAAAAATTTTTCAACATTGTATCTTTCTACTGGTAATGAAATTTGAAATTGAAAATCCTCTGATTTGATACCTACTAATTGAATTCGACCAAGAGATATATTGTAACCAATCCAAAATAAGCTGCTATTCATCTCACAGGAAACCAGTTTTTGCATCTATTGCAATTACGTGTACTTGCCCAGACGTTACAGATATGACATTCAAATAACCCTCACTGTTAAACAAGACAATAAATAAAGACTGAATAGCTCTATCGTATGCCTTTACATAAATCTTTTAAAGCTTAATCTTGAAGTTCGGAGACAAAGTCTAAAAGAGATAGGCGTTATCTTTTCGCTTTCTGTTTTGGCAGCGTCTTTGCCCATAAACATTTACTGACAAGTGAAGCAAGTATTGGTGTTTTCATATAATTTGTATTCTATATCTATAAAGTACAGTTATCTAAAGTGCTGACTTCATCATTAATATAAATCAATGTTAATGAACCAGTTAAGATTATCAGTCAAGTTTAGATTAGCTCTGATGAATTCGTCCCTTTGATTAATAATGCCTTTGTTTATGGGGTTGTAATGTTTCGCTGCCATAGATGTGATATACAAGTAATTGACAGATTGATTTAGGTTTTACATCAAAGTAATCGTTCCTGCTTCGAATTTGAAGTTGAAAGCTGACTGAAGATGACTATCAGTTGACACGTAAGTAATATACCACTACAAGTCAAATGAATGAACCATTGTTCCTATTTAACATTTTCAAGGATGACTCAGTTCGAGACAACTGAGATACCTAATCATGGACCAGTTTTAGAGGTAGAGAAATATATTTATGTGAGGCAAATTCCAAGAATCTACCACCACGAATAATGTCGCAGTATGACCACCATCAAGGAAGTTTTCGATGGCATCTTTGCGAAAGAAAAGCAAAATGCCATTCACTCAGTCCAAGAGAGATAGTATGAGAGAGCAGATCGACATCCCTCGGGTACGTTCAAGACTTATAGCTCAGAGTGTATACCTAATCTGGGAACGAGCAAATATGGCAGGAGAAAGAATTCGTCAGAAGTACAGATACTTAGGGTCCAAATTTAGAAGTGTTTTTCCATATTTTTTAATTTAAAAATCGATCTTTAAAAAACAGGAAAAAATAACGCTTGAGTATTGGTTGAATGTCAAGAACTGCAAGCTGATGGAAAGGTTGCCATTGCGTTTAGACACCTTTTATCAGCCGATGGACACTTCCTCAGCTCATTCTATAGGTTGTACACTGGATAAAATGTTTTCAAAGAAAGTTTTGATATTGATGAAGCTGCTAGAGCCCCAAATGAATTTGCTTCGAATTAGCAATAAAATAACCTGTTCTCCTTCAATAGGTCGGAGCTTTCAGGCAATCCCTAAATAATGACAATAACCGGTTTTACTTTCTGCAATTTGGTTTAAATGATCAAATGTATTTTCAAAGCCAAGACATCCATCAACAAGCATTGAACAGTGAATTTATTTTGGCTTTGCACTTCTTCCTTGATCGAGAAAAAGGAAAACTGTTTCTCTGTCCAGCTAATCAGTCCTCGCAGGAACTTCCCAAACAGAATCAGTTCCTCAATAAGGAAATGCAGACCCTATTCAGTGTTAGTTCTGAAGATGATATTGCGAACGCAACTATCAAATTGAGAACAAACATCAAAATGTTCAAGCCCAGCCACCTGAGGTTCGCTCAGAAGCAGAATTTCCTACCAAAGTAGGGTCATTCATTGCCTTCGGGCACAACCTACTTGGATGTTCTAATTTCTTTGATCATGAACCCCAGTGAGTTTGGCTGCTTATCCTATCATTTGACTGTGGGAAGACCACAGCTTTCGAGCAAATTGATTTGCCCTTCGGTGCCTTGTCTTTGACAGGGAATTTACAGCTGATACAAACAATTTGCTAACTGTGAGTCGTATTCATGGATGGAAGAAGTTACCACTGCTCTGTGTCTTTCCAAAGGGTATTACATTGCATTACAAATTAAAATTCATCATCTAAGTATAACTATGATGTTTATATGGGCCAATATCAATGATTTTTTAGAAACCATCATAATTGGAAGAACCAAGTTCCGGTCCACCGTTGCCAAAAAAAGCAGAGACACTAATACTTACCAACTCACTACGCTAGACAACTGGGATGGCTATAGAAGAAAAAGTGTGTAAAGACACTCAGACAACGACATTATAAACTCACCATCACAGTCAATAATTGAACAATATTGGCATGAAACATTCAATGAAGTTGCTATTACTAGACCCGTCAAGATAAGTTCTAATAAGGGCTGATAAGGCGTTAACAATTCTTCATTGGGGTTTAGTGAAATACTGCTGCCAATTTCCAAGCCCGTAAACAAGACAGTATGGCAAGGACCACTGATTTAATTGCATAAAACATGCATATAAAAGAAGATAGAACCCTTTGCATTCTTTGGGGGTTCAATAAGACAATGATATCAGGTCTGATTATCAGAAATATTTTCTTTTCATTTCTCTTCTACCTGTTTTATATATTTTTGTTTTCTGAAAACATATACTTTGAATAAATTCAACTCACAGACGCTCTGCATATAGTATTACATGTATTGACATATCTATGGAAACACAAACACACGTATATATATATATATATATATATATATATATATATATATATATATATATATATGTGTGTGTGTGTGTGTGTGTATGTGTGTGTGTGTGTGTGTGTGTATCTATATTTTCCTTATCTACACTTCATGTGTCTGTCGATCATCAGATGATTCCGGGCTATTCGATAGCTGTCATGGTAAAACAGAGCATATATTTGCGAACATCGAACCAACTTGATAAACATTTTTCAAATAAATCTGTTCTCATCTTGGCAACTTACCAAGTTGACCTTCTCTCCAAAATAATGACAGATCATACCAGACGTAAAAGCAGCTTACCCCCGTCACACATCTCTCCGACAGTAAATTGCAATCGACGGTCGGAGTCGACAACAGATTCTACTCACTTGACTTGACCAGTAGCCAAAATTTTTTCTTGGTTGGTCAAATCGGCTGGGTTCATAACTGGGCCAGTGGGGCGAGTGGTCTGGAAAAGTTCATTGTTGGTTCAGATCAAATAGGTGAATTTGAATTGAAAAAGAGCTAATTCCCTATTGCTGCAACAATATTTGAACGGATGGGTGAACCACACCAGAGAATTAGTTGCACAATCAACATTGCTCTGATTTGGTAATCGTCGATTAGTCTTTGGCTTTGATTCCATTTTTTTTTCATCATTTAGTTTATTTATTATATCTACTATCCAAAGTCAAATATTTTCGTTATATGACTTATATTTTTCAGCTCTTGTCCATGTAGGGGTTTAAGTGTGCTCACGAACGCTTTGATAAGTTTATTTGTACCGGGAATCGCTTGGATGTACTCGCTGGCTGAAAGAACAGTGCATTTCCAAATGGTGTCAATGCACAATGATTGTACGTAGATAAAGAAAAAACGGTGTTTTTGATGGTTTTCCAGGTAGAAAGGCTCTGGGTATTGATATAAAATGATCTTCCGACTCCAATTTTTCAACCTCTGGAACTTTTGTCAAAGCCATGTTTGCAAGTTTCCTGTATTTGTGGATTTAGTTCTTAAGAAATCTGCACACGATGAAGTATCCGGTGCTTTTCAGTGAGGCTTTGTATGAAGATCTGGCGATTGGCAAGGCTATCTTTTCCATTTTGCTCTTCATTTTCATATCCATACATAAATTGTCTGTTTCAATAATATCTCATTGCTTTTTGCGTTGGAAGATTCAATATTTTCCCCATTTATGAGTAGAATTAAAACTTCTCTATTGCGATTAATTTATTTCTGACTTTGTTCTATTCTCTTTGGTTGCGTACATCTGGCCTTCACCACTATGGCCTCAAATATTTTTTCTTTCCTGTCTACTGTTTATTTAGGATTCGACTATTAGAAACGTAAAACAAAACAGACACTAAAATGATAACATAGGTTTCTTCAGTTTTCAAGCCAGTGTGTCTGGCTTCCCAGCTATGTAAGTATGTATGTATCACGCCTACAAGCCTCACTAGCTCAAACACTGAAAATGTCAGCATTTACTCCTCATTTTAAATACAAAATTCGAAAAAAAAATCCTGCATTAAAATAGATTTAATGGGAGAGAAGCAATTGAAAGTTTATCCTAAATTGGGCGTTTGTTCTGTTTAGCAGTGTTCATGTTGTTTCGTTTGTTCTGAAAATGTTGACGTGTTTAGTGATCTAAGCTCAAGAGAAGGCGATATGGGTAACTTTCCTATGAATGACTCGTCTTTCCAATTTCTCAATTGATCGTCCCCAACAGGATATGCTGCTCTGGGACGGAAGTCACTGGACAGCTTCGGTTCAGTGGCTAATCATTTCATCTGTTTTTTCTTATTTTTCCTTATTTTTTGTTTTCTTTTGTTCCATTGTATTTTCTCCCCCCCCCTTTTCCGACTTTTTATTTCTCCATAAAAATGTTTCGTCCTAGAATCTGCGTTTTAATCTTTGTCGAATGCTGCATCAGAAACCGTCAAAATGTCATCAAGATTTTTACCATAAGTTCTTTCATTCTTGAACCTGGTGTTGTTGACTCTCTGATAGGTTAGATATGTATATATGACACGTGAAAGCCACATAGACCGGTCTAGAGGGCGGGAAATATAAACTTTCACTTCTTTTTATGTCTGGAAAAAACTTTTTCTTTTAATCCCCCTAAAAAAGATGGGGAATGCCTCCCCATCTTTTTTAGGGGGATTAAAAGGCATTATTTTATAGGCAATGTAAGTTTATGCTAAATTAGTCCTCAGTTCATATTTACTGGATTTCATGCTTATTTTCTGCTTTCTTAATTTCAATTTTTTTAGTAATTACGTTCAAGAAAAAGAGAAAAAAATTTCTTATTCACTGATCACCAAATTTACGAATTTTTCTCATTGATCACCCTCGAAATGGTGTACTGTCAAAATGCATTGGTCAAAAAACATTTTCTGTAGAGTGACTAACCGGACCCGTTTTCTCTTATTCGTTTCCCGCTGTCAGTATTTAGCAGAAATACATTTATTTTCTTTGCAATGTTTTTTGTTACTAATTTTGTTGGTATTCCATTCTTAGTTCACTTTTTCCGTCCGTTTTTTCCATCTTTCTCTTTTCTGTTGCCCGTGTCTACTTCTTTGTGTCAATTCCTACATTTTGACAATTTGCAACTCCGATTGAGATGATTAGCCAACGTTTACTTCAAATTATTCCCTTATTCAATATTTTGTATATAC
This sequence comes from Thysanoteuthis rhombus, assembly GCA_963457665.1. Taxonomy (NCBI): domain Eukaryota; kingdom Metazoa; phylum Mollusca; class Cephalopoda; order Oegopsida; family Thysanoteuthidae; genus Thysanoteuthis; species Thysanoteuthis major. Next base: position 50,629,430 of record OY735226.1, on the reverse strand, counting down.
ATTTCCCTTTGAGCTAAGAAAGACTGTTGACAGTTTGTACGTAATAAGCTGAAATTATTATCCACTTCAAATATTTGCTTCTAAACATAAGGTGACATTTAAGCCACACAGAATGTTTACGCCTCGGCAGACTTTCAAAACGACTTTTCTATAAGCAGGAATGGAAGTTTTCCTAAACATACATACAATTAGGGAGAAAGTTGGTGCTATGAAAGCTAACGTCTCAAATTCACTTCTTCCTTAACTTGACTGGTTCAAATAACGATTTGTTTGAATACTCTGCAAAAGTTCAGATTTCTATGAAAGGTACAGTGTGAATTTTTAGTGAATAGATACGAGTTGAAATCTATAGATTGTATCATCTTATCACTATTGTGAATGAGACATAGTTTTCATTTATAAAGAAAGCAAACACATTTTTAGTTAAAATCTGCATTCAACAGCCTTTTGGCGTCCGTTGTTGGATATATACCTTCTCAAAAGTCTGCAACACCTCTCTATCGTAGGCGTTGCGGAGCTAGTATTTTCTGATATTATCTAGTTAGCCATGCTGTCTCATATTTTGTTGGCAACTGTTCGACATACTATCTCTAGGGATCTTTGTTGTGAGCCGGAGAGTCCAGCGGTTGTTTGCCATGTTTACATCTGCCAACGACTGCCCTTTGAACTTTCTAAGGGCTTCAAATACATTCATGACTCCTGTTTCTTTTATCAAATTTTCTGTGTCGTCTTTTGATCTCTCCATGTGACGTTGAGCGAGATTCTCTTCTGTGCACGTTCCATTGTATCTAAATATTTTTGTTGGGTTCCATGCTTCTGCTCAGTAGGTGACTATAAGGAAGATGCATTGATCACATACGCATCTCTCTGGGATTAACAAGATTTTATTGTTATTGTTTATGAAAGTTGAACTGGTTCAACTGAATGCTTTCAAACCTAGACACGGTTTTTTTTCTCCGTGAAAAAATATATTTTTCCACTTATTTCAATTTTCTAAATGAGGTATTCAGTGGAGAATTCAATTTTCAGTGTTAGTTTATGATAGAGCAATCACTTGGTTCGTCATACATGAGATATTTGCATCTGTATCTTTTATTTAGATTTTTTTAGAGATCACAGTTCACCAAAATGCAAGAAATGAAACTTCTTTATTGATTCCCATCTTTTTAAAATTGATTTCCCCTAATACTGCATGCTGCAAAAAGACATGATGGTTTCTATTCTATTTTTCTTTCCCTCATAAATGAAATATTAAGCTCACCTGGTCAGCGTTCGCCTCTCCTTTGCAAATTCTGCATGGTAATTACAGATCTTACAAATATTGTTTGGATACAGCTTTTCTGCTGGCTATTTCTTTTCCTTTTTTTTTATTTTTTATTAATGTGATCCATTGGGCAAATGCTTTTGAAAATGCATGGAAGATCTTTCGTTTTCTCGCCTCTAGTTATTTCCATATGAGTTTTGATCATTGTACTCATAAAGCCTGGATAGTTTCGACGTAATGAATAAAATCTGATGGATTCTACTAGGAGCGGACGAATAAAATGATTCAGATTGACCTCAATGTCCTTCCGTGGATCTAGTCGTAAGTAGCAAAGATTCAAGTGTAGTCCTACAATGTTGAACTTGGTGAAGGACTTTTAACTGATGATATTGCGATTGAAACCTAAACCATAAACAGTGCCAAAAAGCATTTACATGACTTTTAGCATTGGAATGTCAGAACTTCTTGTAACGTTGACCATCAACGGACTAAACTGGTAGTCTTTTTTGATGATCAGCATCTTCTCTCCCTCTCTCTTTATATATATATATATATATATATATATATATATATATATATATATATATATATATATATATATATGTGTGTGTGTGTGTATATATATGTATGTATGTATGTATATATATATATATATATATATATATATATATATATATATATATATATATATATATATATATATATATCACATACATATGTCTATTTATCATATATATATTTATCATATATATATATATATATATGTATATATATATATATTTATCATATGTATATGTATGTGTGTGTGTGAGAGAGAGAGATAGAGCAATCATTTATTACGGATTATACATTCTGGTTCACCTCTATTGATCGGTCGGGCTTGGCTGTCTTGGGATTTGAAGTGGAGGTAGGGGAAAAAAACAAACACCCAGTCGGTGTGGGTCATTGTGCTATAATTTCACTTAATAACCTTTCGACAATGGTACAAATCTTGCAAGGTGGAGTACTAGCAATGATGGGCGGATGATATTTGTGTTTCCAATTCACTGACCTCTGACAACGTTTACACTTATATTTATATATTTTTGATTTTTTTTGGGGGGGGGGCCTACTGTATGTTCTACTCAAATTTATGATTGCTCTCACATTAACATTGACTTGGGAGGGTACATACCCATTCGGTGACTTAATGGTAACAGAAGTTGAGGGCGGACACGAATTTTAGTAGCACATACGAAATTGGGCGTTGTTCAGGTCCTTGAACTCGAATATAGTAATGAAAAACTGATACATAGGTGGGCACCTGATCTTAACAATTGTTGCATTAGTAAAAATCAAATTATAAAAAAAGAGTGACATCAGTCGTATAAATTAAATATTATTTACTAAGAAGGGGTAAATACAAATACGTAGAAAAATGGTATGGAATACAAACAAATAAAACATAACAGCATTTTCTTCAATTGTTGTCTGAGGTGAGTGATACATGAATCGTGTAATGACAGGGGATCATTTCAGATAGGTATCCACAAAATATAACGCAATCAATCGATAATTCTGTTGGATCACATATTTCCATTTCTTAAAACATAATCGCAGCGTTGAAGGAAGCAAATAGACCGTGAGAATAAACAACATTGAAATTTTACGTGATAAGTTTCTTTAGCCTTTGCAATACCGACATATATTTTGCTCTATGGTGAAATCGTGGCTAACGATGAGGTAGCTAACCAATTGGTGATATGTTCGATCAAGCAGCAGCAACAGTTTCTTAATTTTTTTTTTTTTACATCGTCTAAGGTGAGTGAGGCATTTACCATGCAATGAGATGATTTCAAATAGGCTCCTACCTAACATAACTCAATTTTGTATTCATATTGATATTTACATTTATGAATCATCGGTCATACTGACCGTCCAGTCCTGCAAAGGGCAGGGAGAAAATGTCAGCCCTTGGGTCTGAAGCAAAGTTGTCTGTGAATAAAATGATTATAGATCATTATAATTAACGGCCCCTTCTTTAAAGTTGAGCACTGTTAGGTAGGGCAACCCGTCAACTCTAAGCTACTCTGGTCGATGAGGAATTGTGCGTAATAACATATATCGCTTTTTTGGCCAAATCTGCTTAGGGCAGAGTTTAGAATGTCAGCCTCTGGGTCTGGAACGAAAGTTTCGATCCCTACTCGCGGTACTGGGAGGAATATTTGATTGTCTATAGCCACTGGAGAGTTGTAATACAACAGCCGTCCGTGAATGAAGCACTAACTGATTATATATATATATATATATATATATATATATATATATATATATATATATATATATGTATGTATGTATAATCAGTCATTTCACGTATACATATGGATAATGATAAGTTACATATTATATTGAAACTTTATTCGGAATGATCTCCCGTTTTTACATGGTGAATGTATCATATTACTTACACAAGGCACTGGTGTATGTTTAGCTCCACAGTAAAAGCAACGCTACGTTGAACTGGATACACTATTAGTCACAAGTTATACCCCAGCAGCAGCTTCATTTCCTTCAATTGTCTCTTTCATTGATGTTGTTTTAGCAAAGGATATTTTTGGTGGTGATGTTATTTAATCATTATACGCAATATTTATAAAAGCATATCATCATCAACCACAGGGACATTCATTTGTAGTGTGTCCACATGTGCTTGAAGCACTCCTCAGCAATCAGGAAAAAAAAAGGAAAACATATTGCCGGTTACTAATGGATGCACTTTGCACAAAAAATTTACATACGCCGGGTAAATAGCCTTTTTAATTTATATTCTGTCCCCCCACCTCTCTCTATCTCACACTATACATTATAAGATATGCAGAGGGAGTCATACAAGGAACAATATACTGCATAGCTACTTGAAGAGAAGCCCTTTGTCAACATCAGTCTTTTATCGCCCGTTGTTGGAGAAAGATGTCCTCGAGGATTCGCCATACGTCTATATCTTTGGCGACATGGAACCAATACTTTCTAAATTTTGCAAATTCAACTTTCTATCTTGTAACCTGCCAGCCTCAGTTGCAAATGTTAATCCTTGGGATCCATCTTGTGAGTCGTGATCTCCATTGGTTTTCTGTCATTTTGGCAACATGATCAGCTCATAGCCATTTTAGTAGCTGGATTGTGATTGTGCTAATAATATTCATTGAGTGATCTTTTTTTCAGAATAATTGAAGAGATCTTACTTATATTTTGTAATTTTTAACAGATGTCCATATATTATTATTCCTCATTTCTCATTCTTAATTTCCTACCCTTTCCGTTTTAAAAGCTTGTAACAATCAATTCCATAAGTGACTATCATAAGAACACGGATGAAATATCTAGTTGTGATAAGTCCGAAGATATTTTTCTACATTATCTCCGATATTTTTAAAAATGAAATTATCTCTTCCATTAAATGATACTCATGCCTCTATCTTTGCATTTATGTCACGTAAAATTGCATACAGAACAGTGATTTCAAATGAAGTCCTTCGATTCGACCATTGTTTTCTTTGCTTTCATTCCTATTCAACATAATCCAGATAGATGGATAGATATTTAGATATGATGATATGCTGCTTCTTGATAGATGCTCACATCTTCTCTATTTTCCTGAAAGAGAAGAAGGGATAGGAAGAGTAAGACAGAGAAAGACAACAAGAGAAAGAAATTTGGCATAATGTTCATAAAACTTTGTGCTACACATATACCACCTCTGTATCAAAACAATAAAGAGTGATATATATATATATATATATATATATATATATATATATATATATATATATATATATATATATATATATATATATTTGCAACTAATGTGTATATTTATCCATTCATGTCTATCGTCTGTCATTTGTATATATCATCAAGTTTGTAGTTATGTTAAAAGTACAACATCCATCTCTGTTTATGATGATGAAGAGACGTAAAATTCTTCTGTAAAGTTTCTGATAATTTTTCATCGAAGTATCAGCACATAATTGGCACAAAATGAACGCTAATGAATAAATCTTTGAAACAACACTACCGTTCATAGGCACATCTATGGTGACTCACATTGTATAAAATATCCAAATTGCCAAAATTTGCATTCTATGTTCTTCTGCAGAGACATTGATTTTCAGTTTATTTAAGATCTGAAAGTGAATTGAAAATTATGCTAACATCATCATTTTCAACATTCTTTTGGCCTTTGTTGTTGGACAATGAACTTCCCCATGAATTGTCAGATCTCTTTATTGCGATGCCAATACTCTCTGAATCTCTTAATCCCACCATCTTATTTTCAGTCGACCACACATTTGCAGAGAATCTCTTGATATCTACGCTGTTGATTGTGATGTAAAATGGTTCGGTGACATTCTATGAACATATACAGTCCATTTCATGGGTTTCCAAAACAAATCTATGATATTTCCATTTTATTTCCAATAGACTGAGCTGTTACTATCGTTCCATGTGATGTTAAGCATGATCCTATAAACATGCAATGGTGCTTAGTTTGAGGGCAAATATCTTGGTTAACTTGCAGTTATATATTTTCTCAGTCATAAAGAAAAAACATCATTTCTGTATTTTTAAACAAAAAGGTACATCAATAAATCTATGAGCTCAAAACAAAAAAAATGAGTATCTACTTCACACAAGAGATGTTCATTCTTCGGCTTACTTGTCTTTCTTGTCAGTGCACTTAATTTTGTGATGGCTATTTTAACATATTTGGGACATAATACATAGAAAATTTCACGTTACAATTCACCAAAATACTATGAGTCTGCTTACTGAGTATTTGATGCACCCTCGTATATAACTATAATGCACATATTTGAATGCATTTCATTCCTTATATTTCAAATGCTCATCTAAATATTTATGTCGATTCGGGCTGCTACATCATCATACGCATCTCCCACATCTACCCCTTCTATTTTGATGGAGGATGATTGCTGCACATTTTGTATTATATATATATATATATATAACGCTCCCTTATCTAGGGTTGAGCACTCTTTAAATGAGGTAAATCATTCATTATAAGCTCATGCAACGCTCGTTTATCTTAGGAATAGTGCACTCTGGCGGATGGGGAATTCTGTGTGAATAAATATATCGTTTAAATTCAACCTTCCTGCCTGTCCAGTTCTGTGTTGGGTAGAGTTAAGATACCAGCCTCTGGGTCTGAAGTGAAATTTTCCATGGTACTGGATGGGATAATGGATAGTCTATAGCCGCACCGAAAAGTTGTAATACAATGAAACAGCTGTTCGTGGATGACACAATTAAACAAACACACACACACACACACACACACACATATATATATATATATGTGTGTATATATATATATATATATATATATATATATATATATATATATATATATATGTAAAGATGAAGATTTTTCCCTGTTCTTGTTTTCAAAGAAGAAAAACACGTCAGTTCATAACTCGGACTGGACTTTGGCAAAATGATATCAAACACTCAGTGAGAGGCTTGACTAAAAATTATTTCAAAATATGTGCACACTTTCAAATGCAGTGAATTGTTGGAATATTTGTTTTAGTCATCTAAGACCAGACTGGAAAATTCGTTTTTTCTATAGAAGCAAGTGATTAGGTAACCTCATTAGTGCTTTTTTTTTCAACCCATTATTTTCTAATGGCTTTCACGCTAAATAATTAGAATAATTTGATAAATGAATTGAATTAAATTCTTCAGTTGATTTCTCTCTTGTTCCACGCACGATGTCTTTCCAGCTTTGGAATGACCGTCAGAGTATAAAGAAGAGGAGAATATTTAGTAAATTCTTCTATATTCAACATCAATGAATAAAAGTTATTAAGCAGTAGACAGGAACAAATCGAGTATTTTGCTTCTGCAGCAATACACATTAATTGCTTTGGAGATATTGATGAATGAGCGCTTCATAATATTATGGAAATATGAGAATATATATAAATATAGATTTTTCGGAAAATAATGATCTATTCAGAAAGCATCTCCGTAGAACGATGTTATCTAGCTTCTTTTGGGAGCCTTCGAGTGTCCTATATAATCACGCTGCCAAGTCTCGGTATCAGAAAGGTTTTGTGTGACTTTTGTTCGACCATCTCCTTTAGATGTTCCTTTCCAACGGCAAAAGGATGCCTTCTAGATTAGGAAACTTTCAAATCAACACTGCACTTTACAATTTGTGGTGATCTCTTCTACCCATTTTTAAGTCAATATTGGAATGGAAGAAAAATAAATAAATATGAAATTTGATAATGTTCAAACACGGGTTCACACCATCCACAGAACCATCTGAAAATGAACGATGAATCGCGAAAAAAAGACGTTTTGATTTTTAATCGAGTTAGATATTTTAGTAAAAAAAACTATAGGTATGTTGGAGGACTCGCCGTTGGTATCAAGAATCGGCCAATATTTTCTGAACAACGATATATGTATATATATATATGTGTGTGTGTTTGTGTGTGTGTGTGTGTGTGTGTGTAACTCGTTCATTATAAGCTTATGCAATGCTCTTCCAACTCAGGAATAGAGCATTCTGATGGATAGGGAAATACGCCTGAGTAAATAAATCGCTTAAATTCAGCCTTACTGACAATTCTGTTCCGCGTACGTCTGAAGCGAAGGTTTCCATCCTACCTCGTGGTATTGGATGGTGTAGTTGTTCACTGACCCACCGCAGCAAAATGTGACACATGGTCTAGGCTTTACGTGGGTTAGATAGGAACCATCCATCCAAAGATGGCTCCGATGCGGCTTTGGTTTGCTAAGCAACTAAAGCAACTTCCGTCACGAAAGCGTCAGGACAAGTCCCGACCTGTTCTGTTGAGTGCAATGAAACAGTGTGCCCCGGTGTGCCATATTCCTTACAGCTGAGCCAAGTAATAAAAGGGAATGCACAGCTGTATTATACATAGATAATGGATATATTATAGCTACACGGAAGAGTAATAATACAATCAAAACTGCTGTCAGTGGATGACACAATTATTTGATTGTTATATATATATCATATATTATTTAAAACAATAAAAATCATTATATATATATATATATATATATATATATATATATATATATATATATATATATATATATATATATAATGATTTTTATTGTTTTAATTATTATTGAATCTTTAACAGATACACTGTTTAGTGCCCTTAAGCAGTCTATTCCATAAACAGTACTTGAATGGGCTTCCAATATCACTAATTGGTCTTTTTTTCTTGACTTGAGATATTATTGAAGGTGACAATCATTCGAAGTGGTGTCATTCACTTTGCTCTCCTCCCTTGCAGTTTTCCCACAGGGTCAGCCATCCAAATACTGACTGGACTCGAAGCTTGGATATATTTTGTAAACCGATGTATCAATCGTGATTTTATCGTAAGCAAATAATTCATTTAGAAGCCAAAAAAAAAAAAAGTAGTCCGTCTCAGTACAATGGTCTCTGTTTTAACTCTGTACAGACAATGGAACGATACTTGGGTGTCCCTCCTGAAGCTTCATGCCTGGGCAAAGCGTGTGGAGATCCCAGGACACCCAGTTGTTAGAATACACCACTCGGCTTAGCTGATGTAGTCTTGATGGCAGCAGTGTACAATATGTCTAGCATCAGCCTGGCTGCAATACTTGCCGCCCATGCGTGAAATCGGGCCATTGGTACGAACTAAACATGAACAGCCCTGATGAAAGTTTGAAATCGGATCTCCAATTTCATTGTCTGCACCTTTATCACTATCGAATCTTCATTCAATAGTATATACATTCTAGAATCTGGTGATATTTAAGAATGGTTTTCAGTTGAAATAAATGCAGATATTATCACCATCTTGACAATCAGTTTTGTTTTTCAGGGGGGAATTACGGTAGTTTTATCTCCCTCATCGTGCTGGAAAAAATATGTCAAAATCGTTTATGCGATTTCTTCAAGTGTAAAATAGACAATAATAAGCTCTGAAGTAAGACAATGAATGTCTGGAACGAAAACATATTTTCTAGTAATTTTCCTTGCCTGCTAAGCAATAAATAACAAACCATTTGAGGGGCAAATTACAGACATTAATATATATTTTTCGCGGATTTGATAAGTTGAGTTGGACGGTGTAAAATGAGCTGAACTTTTACATAAAAACAAAGGGTTGATGTTCCTCATCTGTTATATAATCTGCAGGATAATTTAATTTTGAGTATGAAGTTAAATACAACCATCAGTCCGTCAAATACCAAGTTTAATTGAACCTTTCATGTTTCGTTTAAACCTTACAGCGTATTTTCATGTTTTTATTCCTGGTGCACTGCAAAACTTGCTTAATTACATTTTTCTTGACTGAACTGTGAATCATCAAAACCACAAATGAAAAACCTGTTAATGACAAGAGTAGACTATATCTATCTATCTATCTACTTATCTATCTATCTATCTATCTATCTATCTCTCTCTCTCTCTCTCTCTCTCTCTATATATATATATATATATATATATATATATATATATATGTCATTATCATTACTCCCCTAACGTCTATCTTTGGACATAAATATACCCAAATATTCACTAAACATCTCCCATGTTGGTGTTGGAGAGCCAATGCTCTAGTTTGTCTGTCAATTTAGTATTGTACTGGTTTCCTTTGCATATGTGATCTCTGAGATCCATATTGTCGGTCGTGACGCCAATCGGTTGTCCACCATTCTCGTAATATGGCCAGCCCAGTGTAATTTAAGTGTTTTTAAATAGATTCTATGAATTTTCAGAGCCCTTTTTTTCCTCCTGGTATATTGTGCTGTCTTGCAGTATCTCCTTGTTATGCATTTTTCTCAGTTTGCATGTTTGTCTCTAGGTTAGGATCCAAGCTTTAGCTCCATAAGTGACTATGGGGAAGATACATTGATTGTATACTCTTCCTAATTAGATTGATCGGATATCATACACTCACACACACACACGTGTATATATATATATATGTTGGTACGCATTCGGAAAGAAGTTTGTTTACTTAGTTATCTTCACATTGGGATATCCACTGCATGTATTTTTTTATGTTAATTTCAATCCCGATTTCCTAAATGGTCTAAAAGCAGTATCCGTGTAGTTCCTATCACTGTTCCAAGCAAATTCTCTCAAGGATAACAACATGTGTAAACTACATATGTCTCACAATCAACAATACCTATCACGAAAAAGGTCTGGTTAGTCTTTTGATAGAAACTCCGACCCAACCAATGCATCAGGCGGGGAAAAACCAAAGGGATCAATTTAGCATGAATATACATTGCAAATTTAGATACTTATTAACAAATCGTAGACAATTTTTTTTCATTCTAAGCCTCATATGTACTGAATATTTTAGTTTGCGTGGCCTGACGTGTTTTACATTCATAGCAAGCCAGCAAGCCAGCAAGCCAGCATGATCTATAGAATCCTATGTCCACTATGTTGATCTTAACTGCTTTGGTTGACGGGTTGTAATGTAATAGATGTCATTCAACTGTTACGACATATTGTATTGAATGCATCGTCTCTCGTACAATCACTGGAGTCGAGCCTGCATTTACTAAATGCTGCAAGAAACTGGGTTCCCAAACAGCTTCGTTGGAGGAGATCTATCTCCAAATGACGTTGAATAATGCAAGTCAAAGGTCCAGTCTCTCAGATCTGTCCCCATAAATCCCATGACTGACCTGACTGCCGGCAACAAGAAGTTTGCCATTGAATGTCCACCAAGTTAAAGTAAAATTCTTTTTCCCTCCAATATTTCCCAAGTTCATAGGTTTGATAAGTTTTCAATATTTTGCTGACAATTTTTTTTTCCGTATAGTCCAAGGATTGATGGTTTCCTGAGAATCAGTCTCTTTGAAAATAAAAAAAATCGACGGTTTAAATTTCAATAAACACTTTATTTGAAATATTTTCACAAGCTGATTTTTATTTTTTTAGGAATTTCTGACAAATATTTAACTTCATTTTAATCTTGATGATTCTTTACACAAATTTTAATTCAGTTTTTTTTTCCAATTTATTTCGAATCGCGCTGTCATTTGTGGCCATGCAAGAGACGTCCCGAATTGAAAGTTGTATAAAAAGTAACTGAAGTTGAGATGAGGATAAAAACTAATTAATGAGATTAATAAAAACATATGATATATTTCTTGTGAATTCAAATAAAGATTGAGATGAAAAGTTGTCAAATATTCGATAAAAATAATGTTTAATAATATTTCAACTAATAATAATAATAATAATAATAACAATAATAATGATAATAATAATAATGATGATGATAATAATAATAAAGATTGAACCATTATATGTTTCAGCAAAATAGGTAGATTTTGCTCCAATCTATATTAACTAATTCAAGAATTTTCACGTCAGTCTCTCTGGAAAATTAGCATCTACGCCATCTTTTTTACATGACAAGTTCTTCAATTGATCATTTCATAATTGAAATGCTGAAGTCATTTCTAATTATGGACACAGTTACTTGCCATTACTTGAAAGTATTGCAACGATAATCGAATTTGAAATCTTAAACTGATTCACAGAATTTTTTTTAAAAATTATGCGTGTGTAATCATTTTCGGTTGATAACCGTGGTTCAAAGTAAGAATAATTAAAAAAACTACCTATCCGCATTTTGGAAGTTCTATCAAGAAAAAAGAGATAAAAACACTTCTCTCTCCTCTCACTCTCTCCCTCTCTTTCTCTCTCATACATACTCTTTTTTCTCTCTCTTCCTTTCTCTATGTACGAATTCTAATATAATCTTAAGGATACTTAAAATAGTAATTCTTTTAATATCGATGACGTGTTCTGCTATTCAAAAGCGTGTTCGAGTCGATATTTCATCGAAAAATACTATTTAATGTGGCTGTCATGTTATTGTTAGATAATCTGTAATGTTGGCTTATGATTCATTTGTTCCTAATTTGTTTTTAGTAATCCGCCAAAGGCATTTTCACATTTGAAGATGGATGCTGGCTCAATTCCTGGTCGCTTTGTTTAGTTCAATTTTTAGAGGCAAATATGTATGAGCTTATCGGTCATCTACGTCCAGTACACGCAGACAGACAGACAGACAGACAGACAGATAGACACACAAACACACACACACACACACACACATATATATATATATATATATATATACACACACACATTACACATACATATATATGTACATATATATATATATATATATATATATATATATATATATATATATATATATATATATATATATATATATATAAAGAGAGAGAGAGAGAGCGATAATGGATGAGACCTATCCGACGTAATGGTGAATTTACTCGACAATATTGAAACATGTTTCCAAACATCAAATCTGGAAAAAAAAGGATGATTTTCCTATTTGACGTTCGCGAAAGCAAAAATGATCACACAGAAAGATCATGAAAATACGTTAGAAAAATCCATTTGAACTTACATCCAGTCTGTAAACGGGTGCATACATAAAATATATGAAAAAAGAAATATGTCTCCACATTTATCGATACCAGCTGGTAAGACAGAGACCCTGATATGATATTGAAGCAATTAATTGAGCTATATGGCTCCTTGGTTCAAATGGTAAGAGAGAGGCGTCGTGTTGAAAAAGCCTCCGGTTAAACACAGTTTCGATTCCTACAACAGACCATATCTTAAATTGTTTATCCTATTTACTCAGAATAGACCACTGTGTACTAGAATTAAAAACATATATATATATATATATATATATATATATGTGTGTGTATATATATATATATATATATACATATAGAGAGAGAGAAAGAGAGGGAGAGAGGAATATTATTGTTTTTCAGAGTTGCCACGACTCGAGGCACATTCATGAACTGCAGCTTTGACATGATTCTTATATATCCCTACTGTCCTCTCTGTCCGCTAACATAACCAGATACTGATCAACTAATGTCGTTCACACCGAAGTTTTTTCCCCCGCCAATCATTGTATTACTTAAAAATATTCGATGTCAGAATGTGAATTATTATCTGCATAAGCAAGTTTGATTAATATAAGTAAAGGAGAAACTACCCATACCAGGGTCGACATTTTTTTTTTTTGTTCGGCTTTGTCTATTCATCTTTGGCTAAGATAAAATTCTTGATCAAAGTATTTCACTACATATGCATGTTCTTTGGGAATATGTGTGTTCATGCATACAGTAAGGTAACATTCCTTCATATAGAAGTTTGATTAAAAATGATGATGATGATGATTCAATGTAACCAACAGTCTCAAACAGAGTCAACATAGGTTTCCTCAGTTTTTCAAGTTGGGTCTTTCAAGCTGTCCATGTAAGTTGGTTATATATGTCCATGTAAGTTGGTAACTAAACAGGCTCGGAATTTGAGCATTTACCCCTTAACATGTGTAGACTACGTGTTGAGGGTTCGGTTTACAATGTAGGTTCATGCTAATTCAATCCTTAGTGTGTGGTATCATTAGCCCTTGTTGTTTTAATTTTAATTTGGACTTGATCAGTGATCGATACCAAAACAAAATTTGATAAAAGTAACTCCATTGATGTACCTTTTATCATTATTATGTTTTGTTTTTTTACCTACCCAAATACTGCATGCTACCAAAAGGCGTTGGTCATGTGTCAATTTCTATCGAGTGATTAACCCTGTTTAAACTAATGTCATGATTTAATGAGTACAAGTGTTGTCGAAGTGTTTCAAATCTAAAGCTTTCGGCAGTACTTCTGGACAAAATTATAGTTTTGTACTGTTTTTTTTTTTTTTTTTCTTCACTCAGCATCATATCTCCAGTGAATCGTGGTAAGATAACAACTTGACTGCATAGGAGCAAATTGACGTTCTGAACAAAATGGATCTTTCAGTCTTTAACTGCACTTACCTATCTGTTGTCAATGCAATTAAAAATCATAACTCTGAAGAAGATCCCATCAAGAATCTAAAGCAGAGTTTCACGAAAATGCTATGTAGTGTTCATCCTTGTCATTTTTTTTATCAAACTATTTTTAATGCAGGAATGTAACCTGATTAGATATACATCAACAAATTCGAAAAATACGTCTTTGATTGGAGCTGGATTTCATGCAATTAAGTTTTAGTTTTGTTTTAAAAGTTCATGTAACAAAACATAATTTTAAAAATAACAGTTTTCAACACACGGGAAAAATTCAAACAAATCAACTGCATTAATCAATTATATCTATATATATATCAAAATGGATAAAAAAATCTGTTGTCTGACACTTAGTTATTTGCTGATTTTAATTTATGAATTTACGAATATTTTTCAAAATAGCAATTATATTAAAATATCTTTAACAGTTTTTCCACCTGAAAAAATCTGAAATTGAAATTCATGAGTACTTTCTAATTAGTGCCGCACAAATTAACGCATTCAGTTATCATATGATTTTTTTTCTATCGAAAAAATATACTATCTATTCATGTGATAGATAATAATAATATATTTATGTGATTACTATTTATGGTCTATCCATGTGATTAATCTTCACTATTCAATTAAATGCATTGACAAGGAAGATCATCAGAGAAAAAAAAGAAGAAATATACGTCATGTAAAATCAACTTTGGGTCATTGTCTGTATTAACGTGTAAATTCAAGTATACAATAATGAACATAGGCATTGCCAAGTGGTACACCATCAAGTGCCCACTAATTCGGGCAAAACGTGTACAAGTTTGGGCAGATACATACAATTCAGTTGAAGCCTTATAAACTTCCAGTGCATCGAACCTCCTGTTAGCCTTATGGATATGGATCCCATATGTCCATGATAATGAATAAATGCATATATTTATAAATATCCTTATATACGAGAGTATGAATATTTATCATTAATGCTCAATCAGGAAAATTCTAGTGGCAATTTTCCTTCCATCATTAAATGTTCGTCTCTGTCTCTTCACTCTTGTGAGTCTATACTCAAATTCATTCATTCTTGACACTCGTCCTCGTTGTATAGTTTATTTTTCCATCCCATATAAGCGACTATGCAGTTTGTTCTGTGTGTCTGCATCTGTGCATGTGTCTATGTACGTCCACTGAATGTTATTTGTGGCCTAATGCGAGTGAACAGTAAATATCCTTAGAGAAAGATAAAATATATTGTATTAATCAGCTAAATGGAAGACATTAACGGGAATTACCTCAACTCATTACCAGATTAAAATTACTCGATGGCGCAACCTGCAAACGAAATGGCTGATTTGCAAGAGGAAAAAAAAGCAATGACAACGGTTATAAAAATAACAAAACTGCGATGGAGAAAACATGAATAAGAAGAGGTTTGATAAGTAGGGAAGTTAAAAGGCGAAAGCAATGTATAAAAAAGGGGGGGTTCAGGGAAAATAATCAAGCAAGAGATAATCTTCAAGTTAAAATAAATAAGAAAGGAACAAAGACAGAACTAGTTAGTCAATCTTTAGGGACCATCATGTGACCTACATTTATTTAGCAGCATGCCATGTTGAAGTGTTTTGAAAAAAAGAGGTGAACAATAAATAAGCAAGTCCTCTTGCCTTTCGTTGAATTACAAAATAGTCAGAACTGGAAAAAGAAGCGTGAACACTGCTGGACATATTCCAGAAAACCAATTCGGCATAAGCATTACATTGTGAATTGTACACCAACTGAAAATGTATTTTGGGGGTGAATTTTGAAAAGGAAAACAGAACGTTTTTCTAGACATAAGGAAGCGTAAACGTTCAAATATTCAACCTGCTATTGAGGTCAGTCTGTATGCACGACTCATAGTCTATCAGATAAATAAACGGACAGAGCAAACCCGCAAGACCAATTTAAAAACTTAAGAAACCTATGTTGACAGTTTTGGGGAGAGTTTTGCTTAACAGTTTCTAATAAGTGGTAGACAAAGATATGGTAAACAGAGGATAAGGAGAAGAAAAGAGTAATAAAAGGTCTTGATGTAGATAGGTGAAATAAGAACGAAAAAGAAAGTGAATGTTTGAAACTAGAGAGATATTCGTATATTCTCTAATAATTTGTATATTTACCTCTACCTAATTGCAATTTGTCCCTGTTCGCTGGATAATTTTATTCGCAATTGGATTCATGAAATTTCTATAATAATGTCGGTGTTTTATAAACTTTAAGTTGTTTTTTAGCGGATGCAATTTTATACAACAGTATTTCAAGTATTATCAATAATCGTCAATGCTTCTCCTGCTGAAGTCTTTTTTTTTCAGTATTGGCATTATTACTAGAGTTATGGCGTGTTATAACGTAACCACTAGTTATTTCAATATGCAAGTAAGCTTTTTGTATTCTATTTTATTCTAATAACATGATTGTCTGTTTTTTTTTGTTTCTTTGGTTTTTTCATATTCATCCTGGTGTCAAGTCATAATCTTCTTGCTTGGCTTTTGACCATTTAAAACCACGGGGACTACAAAATCTAATTTACATGGAGATGACTGTTGTACAAATCGTTGTTGTAGCGTTGAGAATAATCCCGAAATCCTCTGAGAAATGGTTCCGAAATCTGAAGTCATCAGGAGCAGCAGCCTTTTAGCGCCTGTTAATGGACATCTAAAACTAAAATTTGTCACACGCCTTAATCGTGGGTGCAACGGAGCCGGTGCTTTCAGAACTCTCTTTCATTACACCGTCTGATATTTCGTTGGCTCCATTTTTCATGTGATCTCTGGGGATCCACGTTGTTGGTCGTGATATCAAGCCCTAGTTCGCTATGATATCTCAGACTCCATGTTCTCTTCAGGATGATTCTTTCTTGTGCATGTTGTATGGTTTTCTGTTTGAAGGTCAGTTTTTTGGTTAAATTCTATATTTCAGTTCCGTAGGTGGCTATGGTGAGATGCACTGGTTATATACCCTTCTTTCTCATGAAGGTTGAGCTTTTCCAGCGAAAGCTTGCCAGTGTAAAGTGAGTTTTTATTTCCTTCTTCTTTTGGGAATTCCATGGATATTCGTCATCATAGGTCCATGTAGTGATTTAATTTCTCCAGTTCTGTGTCTTTGATTTTTATTTTTGTGCCTTAGTATTCAATATATTTTTTGTTCATTGCATTTGATTTCCTAAAATTCATATGGAAAGCAACCTCCTTGTTGGCTTTGTTCAGTGTGGCTACCATCATCTGGATGTCATGAAAGTTCTTGACAAAAAGAATAACATTCTGTAAGATCATCTCAAGGCTGGCTGTGAAGAGTTTCAGTTAGCTGGTATCTCCTTGCCATACCCTCTTTTAGCTGGAAGTGCTCAGAATCTTTATGTTGCCTGATTAAAGAGCTGCTGTGTCGGTAGATATATTGAAGTAGTCTGACATGCAATGGATTCAGGCCCAGTGGAAGGATAGGATCAATATCCGCCAGGATTTTTACAGAGTCAAAGACTTTCTTGAAGACAAAAATGCTATAGTCAGTGGCATATATATATATTCTGCTGCTTTCTCTTTTCATACATCTACTGAATGGAGGTGTCCAATGGTTGAGTAGCTCATTTGAAGCCAAGTTGTGCTCGTCGATGTTTTTCATCCACTGCATCGAGGATTTGGTAGTTGATAACTTCGGTATGAGATTTGAAGATGCAGTTGAGAAAGCCTATAGGCCTTCAAGGACTTTGCTTTGTCCTTAGCATAATTTGAATAGGCTGGTTAACTTCCTGGTAATGAATTCAGTAGTTTCATTGAGTAGGTCAATATAATCTGATCCAGGGACCTTTCTTTTATTTGTTTGTGGGATGGCTTACTTTAATTCTCACGGAGTAATTCCTGGGAAATCTTCAAATTACTTGCTCGTGATTTGTGTGTTGAAAAAAAAAATCTGCGTCCTTTGTTTGAAAGAACATTATTTTTTGTCAAATTTTTGGGGTCCATTCGATAATCTTGTCCCCGTATGTCGCCATGTTTCTGTCATCTTCGAGCGCAGTGGTTATTTGTTTTCTTCCTGTATTGAGAGTTCTGTTAATAACTTTGAAACCCTTACCTTTTTTTTGTGAATTGTTTTGATGGCTGCTGTCGTGTATCTTCTTTCATCTTTTATCTAATTCTTTTCGATAACTTTGTTCAGTGTGGTTACTCCAATTTTTTCTCTTGTTCTTGTCAGTGGTTTGATATCCCTGCGTTTTTCCCTGGAGATTCGTAAAGCTACATGAAGACAGAGAAAAAGAAAAACTCGTGTGATTGACAGCTGAAGTTTGTGTTTATGTGTAAGTGATGCAGCTAAAAACCCTGGGCAGAATCGGAAGAAAAAAAAAAGGAAAAAGAAACAAACATTGCTAACTTTCTTGGCAGTTTTAATAAATGTTAAATATTGAATTCCTTAAATGATTTATTAAATAGAAATATTCTGAAATATTGGTTTACCCTGAGCTAACAAAAGAAAATTCCGTCATTTCTATAGACACTATAATTGAGAGGATATGAAAACTGAAAACACATTTACATGAAGAAAAAAGCGAAAACAGAGGGAATTACAACAGTGACGCCAAGAAATGAAAAAAAAAATGAGTAAAAACAAGAATTAAAATGAAATTTCCCTCATAGACAATTGCACAACTGTTGCGTCAAAACTAAAGATAAGAAAGAAAAACTACCGCAAAATGGTTTGAATAAAATCTATAAATATCCACCATCCAGCATCTAAGTAAAGAAAAATCTTGATACATTAAAATATAGGTGTTATCAATTAATTATACCCGTCTCAATGAGGCCTTTTTCCAAAGCAAAAAAAAAAAACGAAATATTCTCTGATGCATTGTAGTGTAGTAGTAATGCCAATTTTCAAGTCTGACGAGAAAAAATTGAACCAATAAAAAAAAAAAAAAAAAAAAATGCACACACAGAGAATCGCACGCACATATATAAAAAAAAGAATTGAACTCTCTGCCACCTTTGGTGACTACGGTTGTTCAACAATAAAGAAAGTAAATCTTGGATTAAACCTCAGACATGAAAAGGAAATGAAAAGAGTGAATAAAAACACTGAGGAGGAAATAGGTGCAGATAGAAGAGAAGGACGTCGAAAGAGGCAGGAGGCTGAGTAATTACACTTCTTCCATTTCATTATCAACTCCGATAATTACAGCCTACAAACGATTTGCAAGTGAATAGTAGAAATGGAAAAATTCTTCAAACTGCCATCAGAATCGTCACTGCAATCGTCGCCGACCTAGTATTTTTGCTCGCCCACCGACAACAATCGTTACAGGCTGGGAAACAGACATTAATTAATAGAAAGTGATGAAAAGGTGTGTAGAGTAAATATTAGTTGCGGTCAGAGAGTGAGGCTATGGTCCTGGAGGTGTGTTCGTTTAGGTATAATGCCATTGATATGGAATAGAAAGTTGCTATTAGGCCAGATGAAGGGAGTGTCACTTCTCTCTGTCTGTTGCCAACTCACTAAATTGGAAAGCACTATCAATTGGGGTACTCAAAAGCCTTTGCACTTTTATTGTAACTGACTTCCATTTAGCATGTCTTCAACATGACAAGTTTATATTAAAAACTGTCAACATCATCATAGGTTTCTTTTATTTTGACTCTTTCAGTCAGTCTGGCTGGCTATGCATATATCTATACATATCTATATCTATCTCTTTTTTAAAATACCAATCTATTTGTCACAATGGAACAAGAGGGTTGAAAATCTGGACATTCACACCCGATTTAGCGCAGAAAAAATGTTTTTGAAAATTTCATTGAGGTTGGATTCACGATGAAAGCTTTTGCTGATTTTTCCTTCTCAGTGAGTATGTTTTTTTTTCTTGAAGATTCGAACCTTTTTCACTGACTGCAGCTAAATAAAAAGCGAGGAAAATTAATTATCAACTGATCATCCCTTTTCCAACTAAAAAAAAGTAGATCACCCCCAACAAACACAGCATAATGCCATAAGACGTGTGTCTCATGACAGTTTCTACTTGGTGATTAACCAGACCGGTTCGGTAAATGATTGCTTCATTTCTATCTTCTTCCACTATCTTCCTTTCCTTGATCTAATTCTGCTTTTAGGATGGGAGACGCCTACACATAGTCAATCTGTCAGTGTTGCTTTTAAGGGACTCGGGACAGGAGGAATTTCAAACGTAAATGGGCAGAGAGAAGTTGGAATGTTAATGTCCGCTACTAACCCTTGTTGGAAGAGGAGACCGAACCCAGTGCCCCCGTCCTCCTCGTTGGGAGAAACTGGGTCAGTGAAAGGTCAATGCCAAGACACTCTTTCATTCAAACCGAACCAACTAAGTCCCTGTTGACTTCATCAGGAATCGAGGCCGGGGGTTCAATTGAAGTGGCAGCCTTTCTTTAGTTTTCCTATTCTTTCAATTATTTGGAATCACTAATTGCTTTTTAAATTCATATCCTCATTCTAATTCCAACCTATTCCATATCATCTGTGACAGCATTGGATTTTCTCACGATTTTTCTTCTTATCAAAATTTCCCTCTCCTCAATTATGATTATAATTGACTCATATTTTCACTGAATCGTTTTAAAAGTATCTACACGTCCACTTTCGTATATGTGGTTTACGAACTAACCAATTATGTTCGATGCTATTTTTTTCCATTAAAAAGGGGGATGTCAGTCCTATATATCGGTCAGAGTAAAAGTCTTATTCACATGCTTTTTCTAAAGTTCAGTTCCTTTAAGGATAGATCTCATACACGTGTAGAAAAATCCTATCATCATTACGTAAATATAGTTGAATGACCATTTTCTCCCTTTCTCCCTTTCTTGTAACGGATATTTAATCCAATTTGTTTCGTTTTTTTTTTTTTGACCCAAACTCTTTCTCTAATTTCATATTGTTCGCTCATATCTCTAGTCACAGGTTCTTCTCTTTCTCACAAAAAGTTAGCATTCACTTCACGTTTAACTTGAGTTGGTCTTGTTTACTCAGACAGAAAAAGATCGGTAATTAACCCAAGCAATGGAGGGTTAGAAAACGACAGAGTATGTGTGAGGAGTCATCAAATGGGGCAAGATGTGTGGAAGTCAATTACACAGAAGAAGCTAAATTATAAAATGCCGGGATGCAGGGTCTTGTAGTGTTGGCAATTTCCTCCCACGATCTTAATGGATTATTGTTTTTCTGACCTGTTGGTCATGTTCGACGGAGGGTTGTGGCATGTTTACATTTTAAATGAATGCACAAAAGACCTGACGTGTCATAAATCGGCATCAGATAGAAATTTGAAAATAAGAACTGACATTTCTTGATAACAATAACTATGAAGATTTTGCTCTGAAAAGTCGGCATATTGACTATTGCAGCAATTATTGCCGATAAAAAATAAATCATAATCATAACGATTTTGCGCAGACACATATACTCTGCTCTTATTATGATTAATTTGCTCTCACCGTAAGTGAATGACGGAATATTTTATTTAAGAAATTGTGAATTCAAAATTACCTAAAAAATAAGAATATGAACGGCAGGTGGGTAACTAAAATAATTTAATAAATTGAGACAAAACTCATGCTATTGAGCATAATCATCTTTCTCTTACGAATACTAAAACTTGAAATAGTCATTTGGAACGAATAACATTTGAGTGAAAACATGACAGGTTTACACCTTCTCTGCTATAGACAGAAACATAAACATACACATCATTTTGTATTAGTAAATGTTTTGATTACGGTTACATCATGTGATTCCCTGGCGTCATTTCCTTAGAGCAAAACTTTCTATTTTTGATTTGAATGTTTAATTGAGAAAAATTCGTTTTCACTTCTTTTTACATTTTAGTCGACATCAGATTTTCCTAGTATTCTTTTAACATGTAATTATAATTTATTCCGGAACATACACAGATATAACTTGATCGGAGCAGTAAATTTGTTCCAAAAGGTCTCATTATGATTCAATAAGTTTTTTGTTTTCAGATTATCATTATTATAATCATCATCATCATCATCATCATCATCATCATCATCATCATCATCATCATCATCATCATCATCATCATCATCATTATGACGATGATGATGATGATATATGGGCATCGACTTTCTCTAAGATTTACCAGACCTCTTCATCATGGGCATCCCATATAATTTCAGAACTTGACTTGTTTGTTACGCAATTTTATGTTTTGATGGCCACAATTTCGAATACGATATCGAGGGATCCACGTGATGTCCAGCAGGCGTCTGACATCTTTTAACATCTCCAACCTATTACAATTTGATTTTTTCTAAATGTAGTCTTAGATAAGACGGACACCAGTCTCCTTTATCTACTATAGTGTGCGGTCATTTGATACCTTCATGTGATGATGACCATGATTCTTTGCCGTGAATGTTGCATGGTTTTCCAATTTTCTGTTTGGGTACTATGTTCAAGATCCATAGGTGACTGTCGGGAGGATGCATTGATTGTATATCCTTGGATAATATTTGTACAGCAATTCGTTAAATGCACTACTTAAAAACCAGCATAAATCCAAACTGGACTATTCTTGGTATAATTGTATATGTTTACACAAGTTTAAGGCAACCAAATCCATTGGTTACTAAACACCCTGATAAGTAGAAGCTGTAAATACCTAAGATAGACCATGGGATGCTTCAGTCGCAATGCAGTATTCTAGAACCGACAAATAAGAGTATAATTCGGATAAAGTAACAGACTATTGTAATGACTATTAGATAATCTTCAAATTCATGGATGGGTTATCTTAACTATGGTTTTAAACGTATATATATATATATATATATATATATATATATATATATATATATATATATATATTATATATATACATATGTATATGGTTTGGACGCCAACTGAATTCAAGAGTATACATACAAATACGACCCAATTCCAACGGCATCCAACTCTCACATTATCAAATTTTCACCTGATTTACCAGTTTCTGATCGATCAACCCCAGTACAATTGATCTGCCTGTAGATTATTGACATTTTGATTGGTGTTGATCAAGCGAGCCGAGAAACACATCTCACATCCAGCAATTAATATTCTCAAATCAATTACGCAGTTATTATTGCTTTCCAATGATCGATGCAGATCAAAGAAGAAGGTTTTATAGCAATTCCACTCAAACCATCTGTTCGCACAGCCTTTTGATCTTATATTATAGCAACTGTTCGGGTAAACACTGAACCAATAACACTTTCTGATTAAATATCAATTATTGGTGACCTTGCCATTATTAAATCGTCAATTTTAGTAGCCTACATATGGACAAGGTAGGCAGACAGAGAGATAGACAGACAGACACAGACACGCAGGCACACACACACACACACATATATATATATATATATACATATATATATATATATATATATATATATATATATATATATATATATATATATATATATATAATTCAGCAATAAGGATAAAATATATTTATGAAAAGAGTTAAAAAAGCCGAACTTTTTAGTGTCTGTTCTTAGGTACAATGATTTTACATGAGTCTCCCTCGGTTTCGTACTTGTCTCCTGAAGACTGGATTGCTATTGGTTTTCTGGACTTGACTCTCCACAATCAAGTAAAGAGGGTTGAATTTGAATCAATAGTATATTAATTTCAATTTTAATTCCATGGATGTCATAAAATTACCAATGTTGGTGAATGTTCTGATATGTAAAAGGGGTGATGCAGGAACTTTCTTCAAGTCCTTAAGGATAGGACAACAGCAGTCAGACAACAAAGAAAGGATTACTTGACAAGGATACCCAAAGTCAGTTCGGATATTCATCATCAATCTTATAACATCCGTCAGTGGACATAGACCTTCCCAGGATTTGCCACACTTCTCTATCATCGGCGTCGCGGAGCCAGTACTTTTTGAACTTGTCTGGCTCGTCTCTCCATCAAATATTCTGCCAGCCTCGGTTGCGCTCGTGATCTCGCAGGAACCGTGTCGTGAGTTGTGATGTCCATCAATTGTCAGCCATTCTTGCAATATGGCCAGCCCACCACCATTTGAGATTTTTAATGGGTTCTATAAAGTCCTTGACTCTTGTCTTTTCTCAGATGTGCTGTGCTGTCTTGCGGTCTCTCCATGTGAGGCCCAGCATTATTCTTTCATGTGCATGTTGCATGGTTCTCAATTTGCAGATCTGTCTTTTGGGTGGGTTCCATGTCTTTTTTTTAGGATTAATGGGATCTTTTTATTTTTGAAGGTTGAGCTAGCTCAGCCAAAAGCTTGCCATCCTAGTGTGATTCTTCGCTTGATTTCTTCTTTTGAGGGTCTAATGGAGATTCCTTGTCCTAGGTAGATGTAATGGTCTACTTCCTCCAGTTCTGTGTCCTTGATTTTGATCTTAGTAATTTTATCTCCGATGTGGTTGTTGTACATGATCTTCGTCTTGCTGAAGTTCATGTGTAGGCCGACTTTTTTGCTTTCTTCATTTAGTTCATCTATCATTAGTTGGAGGTCATGTAGGTTCTCTGCAAAAAGGGCAATGTCGTCTGCAAATCTGAGTTTGCTCAGATACTCGCCGTCTATTTCAATTCCTTTACTGAAGATCATCTCGAGGCAGGCTGTGAAGAGTTTAGATGAGCTGGTATCACCTTGTCTTACTCCTTTCTGGAGCTAAAAGGAGTCTTTATATAACCTGATAAAGGAGCTGCTGTGATTGTATATATGTTTCAGCATTTCAATATATACCGGATCTACACTTTGTCGTTGAAATATTTTAATACAGCAGATAAAACAATAAAGATGGTTGTAAGATGTGATAATCTGTTGCCATAACATTGAGGAAAACGTTGAAGCTCTTATAGACGAATGTGTCAAAGAAACGATAAGAGTTGGGAAGCAAAATGGAAGAAAATGGGAGAAAGAAAGAGTAAGTGTGCAGTGACTAAAAAAAAGAGTAATCATGAGTTTGTTAATGAGTGAGTTAAAAGAAAAAGTGATTTACTGAGTGAGTGGTCGGGTTAAAAAATATACTGCTTTGTGAGTCTGTCTTTCTCTTTTTTCATTTGCCTTCTCATCGATGTAGTCAATTTTGTGATAGCCTCACAGACGATAGGTAGGGAGGGCAGAGTTGTTAGATATTTCAATGAATTTCTGGCAAGAAATTCGCTAAATTGTGCAAAATTTGTTGAATATAAAAAAAATGATGATTATTTATAAAGCATTGCAATACTCACAGAACACATAAAAAATTATTTTTTAAAAATAAACAGCAAGAAAGTCAAGATGGCGATAAATCTAAATAAAGCAATTCCGAAAGTTTCACCAAAAAATTATTTTCGAGAAGACAAGTCAAATTTTGCCGTATTATTTCCCGAAGTTTTTCAATGAGCTGATATTCAACTTTATCTGATAACAAAATGAATTATGCATATGATTTTCTTCCTATGAGTTTCTTTTCACAACATCATATCAGATATGTTTTACTTACATAACATTTTGGCTTCATACCTGCTGTCTGATCACCTTTTTGAAACATCCAGACTTGAGATTCTGAAAGAAACTTAAAATTTGGATACTGGTTTCACCTGATAAAATAGCTCTGGGCTCCCCCCTCCTCCTGCTCTCTCCTCCGCCCCCCTCTCTGTCTGTCTGTCTGTTTCTCTCTCCCTCTTGCACGTGTCTGCAATCGAGCAGTACAATCTGCGCATTCGAGCTTTTATGGGGTGATAGCTACATAGATCAATATCTACGTACAAATCAGTGAATTTCACACAATCAATAGATAAAATCCCCGCAGAGAAAATCAAACTATAAATTTATTGTTAGAGGAAAAAAAAAAAATCAGTACTGACAATTATTTGATGAAGTGCACAGACCAGTAGTCTCCCTCAAGCAGATCACATTTCGTAGGATGACCGATGAGCGGAAACATGGTGACAGAATTAGGAAATGAAATGCACTACTTAGATTTTGTAGTTCTGGAATTCGGAACTACCGCTGCGGATATTAGATCAGGGCGAAGCGAGGACGTGACGAACGAACATAGTTTGTTCCCCGCTGTCACTTTCTCTCATGGGTTAGCAATCAGCTCATCTGTTCCATGTTGTGGTTCTACATATTAGAATAAGATTCATGTATGTCAAAGCATCATCCTGTCATCGTTCCATGATTGTAATTGATGAAACAAAACACTGAGTCCCAAACGGTTCAAACTATTGTGATAATGCAGGATTCGGGGTATTACAATCAATAATCGATTAACCCATTTATGCTTAAAGTTAGATTTTTTAACAGAACTTGGAAAAAAATTATAAATTTGTAAATAAGAGTATATTATCATGGTAATACAAATTCATTCGTCGGAATAAAAAAGAAACCATGTATTATGACAATCTTTTAGGGTGAGATAAGAGTGATGGGCTATAGAGAAAAAAGGTTGGGAATTAGGATCTATCACCGAATAGATATGCAATGCTTTTAGTTATTTTTGTCTGTCTGTCTATCTGTCTATCTGTGTTTATTTCTTTCTGTCACTCTCTGTCACTCTCTGTCTCTCTTTCTCTCTTAGCATACTTGTGTGTGTGTGTGTGTGTGTGAATCTCTGTGCGTATGGGAGTAAACCCGATGAAAGCAACGTCCCTTTTCCCCAATACAATTTTAAAGTGAAAATAATCCACCCCCTTGCCAATGCACTCGATCCAACGCTTCTTCATCAATCAGATTCATCGCAAATTTCAGATCAAAGTTCATCTGTGAACCACATCAGACGATAGACTTATCCGGCCTTGTTCTTGAATGCAATTTTGTGTGCGTCTGTGTGTGTGTGTTTGTGTGTGTGTGTGCCGTTGTATGTACACGTATGCTTTTCTTTGTGTGCACACGTGTGTGTATGTAATGAGGATCTGAAATCATATAATGACACTCCTACATATATACATTACATATAAATGTGTGTGTATGTATGTATGTATGTATGTATGTATCAGGATTTGAAATTATACACCGATAAATCGACATACATATTACAAATATATGTGTTTATACGTGCATGAATACGTGTCAGTCGTTATGAGAGACAGAGAGAGGGAGAGAGAAGGAGAGAGAAGAAGAGTCAAAATGGGGATTTGGGAATGCATATTGATACAGCAACATATGTATTACATATGAATATTTGTATATGCATGTAATTGTGTGTGTTGGTGATGAATATTCTTAATTATATATTGATACACTTGGATGCACATCGCATATACACGTGTATATGGGGTAATGAGGATTTAGGATTTCATATTGATACACTTACTATCATCATTACAATTATTAGTGTGAGATGACGATATATAGATTATGTATCGTACGTAAATCATACTTATTACATTTAATTGGAGGTGTGTATATGAGTATATCATTCGATATTCCAAGCGTATCTTGATCTGAGTGAAGACTCAATCTGAATAGTTCCCATTGACAATCCAACTCAATATTTCAAATAAGGAATGGTTTCAAAAATAGCTCCCAGAACCCTCTCATATACGTGAGTCATTCACTAAATACAAATATAACAGTATCTTCTGTATGCACACACACTTCTTGCATGTTATATCTGTACACACCAATACATATGCATATCAATATAAGCTAGAATATTCACACCACGTTTTTGATGTTTCCGGCTTGTTGCGTAAAGAAGAGTACAAAAGCATTATGTAAAAGTTATAGTATGATATAAACAGCTTACATAACCTTCTCTCCAACATAAAACCACCGACACTAAAGTAAACACGCAAGCTCATTTACAAACTCCATTGAAAGATTTACTTGGATACTCCCGCTTGATTAGCGAAAGATTTTAATTACCATAATGGATTGACACAAAGAAAATTGCAATCATTGCGTTTCCTCGGTTACCTTTACGCTAATGTGACGTACTGCGCCTCGACTTTTAATGATTTTAACACAGAGTGAACAACAGGAACTAATGGAAGGGCGGACAGACCAAATAATAAGCGAGGCACATGATTAATAAGTCACTGATAAATCTCCTTTCAAATTCAGAAATCTGCGCTGAGAAAATGTACGATATGAATTGCAGATATGGATGTGAATTAATGCCCTTAGGTCATTTCGAATCCGATATTGTAAAACCATCATTTCTTCCTTTCTTCTTTTTTTTCAATCTTGTAAAAGCTCTTTTCCTTCTGCTGATGTTTCGTTGATAGTTCGATAATTGAACAGCTGCAAAATTTTCGGGGCAAACATATTGGACTGGTTGTTATGAGGTCTTTGGTTTTTTCTGCATTCGTTGAATACATATTTCAACAGGTCTGACGAGTCACTCGACAGAAACTGCATGGCGTCTAATGTCTTTTGGCACCATGCCAAGTTAGGGAGGGATCAATTTTCTGAAATTCTGAAAAAAAAAATGGTGATTTCAGAGTAAGCTGTATAGTTATCACTAAAAAAGAAAAAAAATAGATAAAAAACAGACCGGAATGCTGCAAGACACTAATAAAGGGACAGATTTAGCATAAGCTTACATTGCAAGTCAAACCCGAGCTAAAAGAAATATTTTGAGAAGAACTAAGGGAAAACATTGAAAAAGGTTTAAATTTTCAACCCTCAAGCTCAATTGGTATGACTTGTACGCGTGATAAGACATATATATCCAGCCAGCCAGAAGCCCTTAAAACAAATGCTACAGCCTTATAACTCTCACTTAAAGTTGAGCGGTATACAGCTGACATTTGTGGGACCTACTTGTACAAATAAATGTGTCAAATAGGTGCTTATTTTCCAATCTTTTCAGTAATAATCCTCGTTAAAACAAAATACCAAATTCAACATTTCTCTCTAATGTATTCATCCACCTCTCAATGAAGGATTTTACAAAGTGACCTTAGTAAACCTCCTTCTGGTGTGTGACCATTTCATATGTTGAATTCATTACTGTATAGTTTCATAAAAAAAATACAAACAGTTGTTTGATATCCTGATTAAAACCAAATTTAAGTTGCTTAGCGACATACTTTTGAAGTGCTGAGTACGAAAATAACACAATAATAGTAGGAGTTTTTGGCTCTCTCGATGTTCGGAATTCTCTGCGGTGATGTCTGCGGTTCCTTTCTTCAGACTACAGAAGCTTTTATGATTATTGCTATATCTATGGCTGCGTAGGTGGCGGAAAGAAAGGAGACAGTTAAGAATAACAATAACAATTAGGCCCATTTTTGTTATTCAAAAGATGTCTTAAATAGTATCAGTATTTTCAGCGTGGTTGTAACAACAACAAAAGAGATGTTCTGATAGTATCTAACGGTAGGTCAGGGCGACTTGACCGATCCAGATGTGTATCTTGTACAGATGAAAGGGATCGACTGTCCTTTGCTGTGGACGCCGGTAAATAGCAACGACTGTTCTCGTGAAAGAGGACAGTTTGATCTAGCTGCTCATAATTACCGATCGCTGACTTTGATATTTTTTATTAGATGGTAGGATTCCAAGGCCAGATCAGCACTGCGAAAACTGAGACTTTCACAAATATTTTTATTTGGCCGAAATCCAGCGCGTTTCTTGTTTTGGCAGGGCGAAAATAAAATGTTTGAATTAGCGCGGGCGTACCTGACTTGTTGGTAATTTTCGGTGTGTTTTTGATAATTATGGTATTTCTTTTAGCCATCTAAAAAGTAGCTGTTCGGCAGACTGACTAGTGCAATTATATTTTTTGAGTGGGCATAACTGGACTGTTTTGATTTTATTTTCTTCAACAGAGCAAATTCCTGCTATTTTCAGTTAGCTGATGATTAGTAATGACCCTTGGAAGTTTTGCTTAAATCTTGACGTCATCATCATTATCATCATCATCATTTTAAGATCCACGAGGGATATATACTGTTACCAAGATTCGACAAACCTCTCTACGATGAGTATTGCAAAACCAAAACTTTCTTAACTTGTCTACCACATCACATCGCCTTATTTTCCCTCGGACGAAATTTTGCATATAATCCTGATATCAAGCGGTTTAATCTGGAATAAAAGTTATTCTGGGTAAGCAATGCAAGCAGTACTAATATATATATATTTTTTTTTTTTTATAGCAAAACAATGATAGTACTTGCTGCTATAAATTATAG
>OY735226.1:50511579-50594079 GCA_963457665.1 Thysanoteuthis rhombus | reverse complement strand
TATATATATATATGTGTGTGTGAGTGTGCATGTGTGTGTGTGTGTGTGTGTGTGTGTGCGCGTATCCCCAGTCTCACTCTCCTTTTATTTTTAAACTGACACTTTTTACCTTTTCTGCTCTTTTCTGAGGATTGTCATATTTTTTTTATTCTACAGCCATATTCATTATTTCTCTCTTCTTTCAATCAAACTTTAGCTATTTCATTCAAATTCAGGAAGTTGCAAGGAAAAGGCTTGGATTCGTTTCGCAAATTTATTTTGTAATAACTTCTCGAGTACATGATATAGGGTTGTATTCATTAACAAGAAATTCCTTTCTCGCTATTACAAATCGTCAGCCAGCCCAGTCACCAGCACTGTCAACATATGTTTTCAAGTTTGTCCGACTAAGTGACTGGCTATGTAAGTATCATGCCAACAGCCAGAACTGATTGAGCTAGAGGGCTTACAATTTAAACATTCAATACTTATTATGCCTTGAAGAAACGACCTTCTATTTTTTACCCTTAGATGGGTATCAGAGGGGAAATAATTTGCAAAGTTAATGCCAAATTTGACCCATTGATTGTGCCCCTTTTTTTTAATCCAAACTTTTTTAGTGGTCACTTCTCAAGAAAAAGAGAGAAGAATGACTTATTCAGCGATCATCCCAGTTCCATTTTTTTAATTCATCACCCCCAACAAGACATACTGCTCAAAGTTGTTGGTTGTGTAATGGTCAGTAATCATGGTATGAAATATTAAGAGGAAGCAAAAAGGTGGTGGTTTTTCTGGTTCACATCTGCATCGAAAACAGAACGCAATTCATTCGATCATAATCAAGATGATTCCATTTCATCCGGATATATTACTCCGCGTCATCAAGTTGGAAAACACATTATTCACTGGCCCATTACATTACAAGTTCCGATGAGATATTTCAAACGAAGAGCTGTCTAGAGATTGGAATGATAGAGACCGTCAACCAAAACTGCCCATATGGTCGATATATATTTTTTCAACTTGACTTGGCAGGAACATATGAATGAATCATGCGTACATCCTTAACCAATGAAGCTAAAGGGCTGAAAACGTAAACATTTTACATTTCACTTGGGCAAGAACATTTTATTTTAGATATACTCCCATAACAGGTTTTTAGTCTGTGATTAAATTTACAATCTGAATTAATAGTAAAGTGGTCACATAGTTTATGTCAAGCAGTGTTCACTTACTCATTTTGACATTCATATATTTTCCACCTCTGCAAAAGGCTAGAGAAATAACTTATTTATTGATCAACATAACTGATCACCCCTACGCATTATGTTGCGAATAGACGTTGTTCACAAGACAACTTCAATAGAGTAAGTAGATAGACCTGTTCTTAAAAGTTTTATTAAGTTTGTTGCAAATGTGAAAACAATGGAAAATAGATTTCTTCGAGAAGAAGGAAGTTGAAATTCTACAACTTTATATCAATATATCACATGGCATGATATAGGATTGGTGTCTAGTCAATGTTTTCTTTTTTAAGTGCTTCTTTGTTTGAGCATATCATCGTGTAGCGTGTGTGTAGGTGTGCGTTCTGATAAGCAGTCTCTCAGACAAACGTCTGCAGAATGGATTTTTCGGATAATCTTGGCTGAGCCGAGTTGATACCGGTCCACAAATGAATAATTTAAATTGGTAATGTTTATTCTGGGAGAATTTACATTCGCCAGGTTCCAGTGCCATCTTTTGGAATCGATCCCAGACAGGACGTCGTGATTCATTGGGTTATGGAATATTTTTCCTTTTTATGTTCTAGACTTAGCATTTTATTCGTAAAGGTTATTCAAGTTTTTATGAACAGTATCTGAATCCTGAAATGTAAGAAGAAAAGATTACATTGATGGATTAAGTATTTGACCAGAAAATACAGACAGGGAATGGATTCATACTGCATTGTCTTGGTTCTTGTCTAAATTTAACACACACACACACACACATACACGCACATATATATATATATATATATATATATATATATATATATATATATATATATAACAGGGTTACCCGTTGTTGTCTGGGGAAAATAACTCGAAATATTGCTGCACTTATATGCCTATATCTGTTAAATCTCTTTTAAAGAAAAATATTTGGGGAAATTTCTGAATTCCTATCAATTCTTCGGAAGAAGATTTAGAGAAAATGAGTTTTCATCCTCACATATAACTCATGGAACCTAAGGTATGACTTCTGATTACTTTATCTGACCTTTGAGACGAACTCAAAATAAATCATGTGTATTTGTCAAATATTAGCTTCAGATGTAGAACAACCTACCATACATTTGCTCAAATAGGCTATAGTAAACGGACGTTTATATCTGCTAACTTCTAACTTCCTAAGAGTAAATGATAATCTGCATTAGATTCAATTGTCTAAAAATGACCGGAAATAACCACTGATGATCCTAATGACCTCCCACGTCCACCCCACATCGTCCATTTCTTCTGCTGTCAAAACTTTACAATAAAATATTCTGTCACAGTTCTAGTATCATTAACAAAAATGTTTTGGCTAATGAATATTTTTTCTTTTATTTTGCAGGTGGATTCTTACCAGCGTCCTCAAGAGTTGGCCAATTAAGTAGCAGTTTAGCAACTAATTAGCTTATTCATTTTTTTTTCATCGGGAAACCATGATAAAAAGATTTTTGAAAAAAATTGTTTTCTTTTTTTTTTTTTTTTTGTATGTGTCTTTATTCCCCACCGTCTACCAATGAAGACTATTATACTATGTTCAATGTTTGGGCAACTGCATTTCTTCACGTATACTTTGTGAATACTTCCAGTTTTTTTTTCTTATTCATATGGACAGTGTAGAAACATAAACTATGCTTGCATGTATATATATATATATATACATATATATATATATATATATATATATATACATATATATATATATATATATATATATACATACATATATGAATATATATATACACACACAAACACACACACACATATATATATATACACACACACACACACACACACACACACACACACATATATATATATAATTGAAAGCTAATTACACACACACGAGTTAATAGTGAAACCAAGGGTATGAAAATGTTTGAATGTGTTAAATATGTAGATGAATCTTCGAAAAGTAATACAGGTAGGTAGGTAGACTTATATACAAGAGGAGGAATATGGTTCAGAGCAAAGATAATGGAAATAATTAGAAAGAAAGACAAAGAATACGAAGAGAGAAGATAAAAAGAATAAGGTATAGAAGTAAAACAAAATGAAAAAGAACTTCATTTATGGTTATGAACAGAAGTGAATTAAGTGTAAAAAGTAGACCTTCTTGTGATGGGAGAAGATAGCTTGAAGTAAATTGTATTAATGATGCATCATAAAGTAAAGACTTTGCAATCCAAAGGAAATTATATCCATATGCTGTCTTGATTGCCTACAATTAATAAGATGTAAAAAGGGGTGATCAATGAATAAGTCACCTCTCTTGCCATTTGTTAGACTAACTAACGCGTTGTTTATTGAATCCTTCTCTTCTAGAAACCTATTTTGGAGCAGATTTTTTCATAAGACGAAGAACAATTTCTCCTACTTTTGGGGATGTGTGTTCGCGCGTGTGTGTGTGTGTGTGTGTGTGTGTGTGTGTTTGTCTATCTGTCTGTCTGTCTGTGTCTGTGTGTGATGTGTAGCATTCCAAGTTTCTGCTATGAACAGTAAAACAACAGTGATTAAACAGGTCAGATGTGGGTAGCACTCTTTGAAAAGGTAGCGACATAAATTAAGCAAGGAGGAAATATTGAAACGCACTAAAGGAAGACAATGGAAGTCACCAGATAGTGCCACAGAGTTAACTGCAAAAGCGAACATAGATCGATAATAAACAGGACCGATCAGTCACTCAGTTGAAACTGTCGTGTAACAAATACCATTTGGCAGCATGCCATACTTGCGCTGATCAATTGAACATTCAGAAGAAAAAAGGTGATCAATAAACACTGCTTAAATTTTTTTATTGGACAGGGAAACATTCTAGAGAACAAGTTTGAATGCTACCAGATAAAGTATGATATCGACAGGCTAATTTACTATAGACATATATTGGAAAATGGACCATCCGACTAAAATCCTAATAAAGGAATGAATTCAGAAAAAAAAGGAAACCATTTTTTTTCTATTCATTATCAGGACTACGTGCTGAAATATTAAACACTCTAGTTCCATTGGTGCTGCTTGTACACGTGACAAACACACAGCCGGCCAGCCAGCCAGCTAACCAATCAGCCTACTTGCCTGCTAGTCAAACTTAAAAACGGAAAAATATTGACAGTTTTCGTAGGCAGCTTCTAAAAACTTTTAAATATTAAGTTTAAAAAAAAGAATCATTCTTTAAAAAATCAAAGAAGATATAAAACAATCTAAAACAAAATTAACCGAACACAGCATACTCCAATTCGATGTTGGATTGACTGGTGTGAATATGAGAAATTTGATAACGAGTGTATTGTTAGAAAATGAATAATGTCTTTCGTCTGTCTTGTCGTATGCAGTCATATTATTTTCCTCAATAGTTCAGCTCTCCAGTCGTTGTTTTTAATTTGTTCTAGTTTTTCATTGTTATTTCTATCGTCAATAGTAGTGCTTCAATAATTATGCTTTTTTTTTTGTTATTATTGCCGTCTCTTTTACCATCATGCCTCCTCCTCCTCCTCATCATCATCATCATCACCGTGATCATCATCATCGTTGTTATCATACCACTATTATGATAATGTTTTATTTTGCTGTTTCATATAATTATAATCAATGTGGAACGATATAATACAAATAATCAACCGATGAAAATGGGGATCGGCAGGATATTCAACAAGAAAAGATAACAAAAATTTAACTGATCGGTGCCCATGGGAGAGTGGGGATGAGTATGAAAAAAAAAAGACACGAGATGGAAAGACGAAATTAGAAGGTTTGCCGGTCAGACATTGCAAGAGTTGGCACAATAGCAAGTCGTCATTGACAATAAAAAACAAACTTCTGTCCAGGAATGAATAATGATGATCGCGATGATATGATTTGTAGCTAGACAATTCAACATCTGTTGATAAAGATAAATAACACATGTTTAAATGGTATGACTAAAAACGAAAACATAGTGCGTTCGCCACAGAGAATAACACATTTACTTAGATATCTATAAAGATGCTTTCACGTATAGAAAATACCCCCACCAAAAGAAGCAAAACAAAATCATAAACATTAACTGTGCATTTTCATAAATACTTTTTTACGGTCGGAAATGAGTATTGCAACTAAAGAGGTTGATTATTATCATGACCTATTTTTCTTTGTTCTGAAAGCTTTGAATTACCTTAAAGAGAATGAATAGAAATATTATTACCAGAACTTTCTCTCTCTCCCCCCCCTTTTTCTTTCTTTTTCTCTCTCCTTATATATATATATATATATATATATATATATATATATATATATATTCAATATTGATCAGTAATTTCAAGACAATGACTTACATTCGTCTCTGCCAATCATGAAAATGTTCATCTTTTATTTTGCCGACTGCAAACACATATTTCACGCTGATGCCCTGTAGCAAGAAAACTAAGATCTTTGGGAATGTCCATGTCTAACAGTGGAAGTTGAAAGTCAGCCTCTCGTTATGAATATGCGTGTTCCAGAGTGTGATTTTGTATTAGCAAACTTTATAGATGCATTAGTAGCAGGAGAGCTTCAGCAAATAATTGCAGGTTCTGTGATAAAATCGGATTAGGTACAGTCATAGTAAAAAAAACTGTGCAAATGATTTTGATATTGACCGATCAAGAATTTTTTCAAAACATTTGTCGGTGACATCTGCTTTCAGATCAATTTCCCAATCTGCGATTGCAATAATCAGTTCTTAGATTGGCCATCTGGATAATATATGCAAATCATTGAAAAACGAGTTTTTTTCCAAGATTGTTGTCATGACATAATACCTAACTC
The DNA here is from genome assembly GCA_963457665.1 of Thysanoteuthis rhombus. NCBI lineage: Eukaryota > Metazoa > Mollusca > Cephalopoda > Oegopsida > Thysanoteuthidae > Thysanoteuthis > Thysanoteuthis major. The sequence continues at coordinate 50,588,065 of OY735226.1, read as the reverse complement.
TGTATAATAAGACAAACCAAAGGTTTAGAGCTTGAAAGTCTATTCAGCACCGCTTTCACAGTAAGAGTTGTTTGGACCTAGTACTATCCAAAACAACCCTTGCTACATTCGCAGGAGACATAGCTAACCTGTACCTGATAGGTATTAATGAAAATATTGAGAGTGTCGTATTTACGATATTTATCCAAATCAACAATATTATCACCACTGTTTTCATAAATATCATAACCTATACCATCTACCCCATCACGATTATCATAACCACAACCACCGTCATCACATCATCACCATCATCAATATCACCACCACTAACATAATTTTTATCAGCAATATCATCAATGATGAAACTAACGATAATCATCATTAAAAATGTTAGGAATAATGTTAGGATTCCTCCATGGACAATGATTTATCTTTTCAAGCTTATTTCATATACCATTCCCTTACTTTTGACGTCGACGTTTCCATAGGATGGAAAGTGAAACCAAGATTAAATCCAATGTAAAAGTTTGCAGTGATTGTATTTATTTATGAATTAAGTTTGAAAAGTAAACTGAGCACCTTATTCAGAAGGAATAAAAAAGAAAAAAATGGAAACTTAATAGATTCTTGATGTCTCAATAAGCGAATTCCTTTGGAATACTCTCGCTGAACAAATGATATGCTTTTATCTAAAAATGTATATTGGCTAGAAATTCTCAGCTAAGGTGCTCCACTTTACTGTAATCTGGATGAAGTAAGTGATTGGAATTTTTTTCACTGGTGCCATTAAGTATCATCTTCTTCATAAGGTGACAAGTGCATCACATCATGTGATTAGTCATGACTGATTAGCAGAGAAGAAGTGTGAAAAGATTGCTCAGCGTTACCATTGGATGACATTATCGTTGTTTTGCTTAATGGTCATGCTGTAGTCTCTTCTCTATCAATGCCTCTTTTCAATGAGGAGATAGAAAATAAATTCTACATTTCAATTATCATGACTGACTACTGTGCACGCACAAACAACAAACACTCCTCCCTTTATATCATTCGATCTCGTGTCTTGTTAATCACTCAATAGAAGTTGCCACATGACGGGCATCGTTTGGCAGTATTCCATATCGTGGATGATGAATTAAAACATGATCGATGGATGAAATATTACAGTCGCTTTTGTTGAGCAGCACTACGCTCACCCTTTTTTTGAGCGATGATCATTTGGATAATCTGAATATACAAAAAAGCAAGAGTTGACATCGCCAAACAAAAAATCATCAACCGAATCAAGGTATGGTTACATTGTAAATTGAACTCGAACTAAACATATTGGATGGGTATTGAAAAAAAACAAAATTCAAATTTCATTGGCACGACCACTACACAGGTTACACACAAAGTCTACCAGACCAACTGAAGAAAATTGTGCTGTCTGTTTCTGTGACTTTTCTTTATATATATATATATATATATATATATATATATATATATATATATATATATATATATATATATATATATATATATATCATCAGTCTGTTACTGTCCATGGTTGGACGAAGACCTTCCTAAAAATTTGCCAGACCTCCCTATCATGGTCATACTTCCTGGATTTATCTAGCTAGTCACGTAGTCTTACTTTCAGTCTTCTGAAGCCTCGCACCTGATCTCTTTGGATCCACGTTTTGAGACTTGATATCCAACGGTTGTCTGACATTTTTGCAACATATGCTGCCCATTGCCATTTGAGTTTTCTAACTGTTTATATGATATCCAGAACTGTCTTTCATTTGAAATACTCTGCTGTCATATGATCTCTCAATGAGTGGTTGAGCATGATTTTCTCATGTGAACGTTGCTTGGTTCTGAGTTTGACGGTCTTTTGGTTTATTTCCATGTTTCAACTACGTATGTGACTATTGATGTTGTTAAGCCTTCTTCTTTTGGACTAGAAGGATTTTTTTGTTATTGAAAATCCACCTTTCTCTACCAGGGACTGGCCAACCTTGTGTGCTTCTCCGCCTTATTTCTTCTTCTTTAGATGACTTTTGGAGACTCACTGACCAAGGTAGGTGTAGTGGTCTATTTCCCTCGGCTCTGCATTTTTTATTTTGATCGTTTTGTCTTCGTCCCCAAGATGTTTGGCTAACAAAACATTTGTTTCGCTATGTAGCGGAATAAAGGATCTGTTCTGTCAGTAGATATGTTGCAGTACTATGGCATATATTGGTACTACACCTTGTTGTATTATTGCATCAAGAACTTTGAGGATTTCCACTGAATTGCGGGCCGTTTTAATGTCTACATATGCCACAGCTAGCAGATAAAATAAATATGTATGATCCGCCATGATGATTATAAATTATGTCGTATCATATTGAAACTTATTTACACAGTGAATGTATCAAAGTAGAATAAACAATCAAAGGAAATAACGCTGCTGCAGGAATCAAACCTACCACCGATATGCTTTCCATTACCTTATCGGTCACAGGTTTTATTTTCACGTTGTCTGGGTCATATAATACATTTACCATGTAATGACGAGATATCATCTGAAAGAAGACTTTCAATATCATATAACGCAATACACACACATACACACACACATACACACACAAATATACATACATACATATATATATATATATATATATATATATATATATATATGTATATATATATATATATATATATATATATATATATATATATATATATATATATATATATATATATATATCAGTATATTTTTCCTCAACAACAATAGCCGGGCGTCAGCACTGTCAGAGGAGGAGACATTTATCTGTTCTGGCTATTCATCGATTTGTTTCTATTCTATTCTGTTCGATAATTAATCAAATCTTGGCAATGAGAAAAATCAATAAGAAGCATTTGGACGAGTGGATAACTTATGAATGGGAAAAGCTGGAAAGCGAAAAAAAGGAAAAAGTGTCATTTAAAAAATAAGAAATGGATTGTCACAAAAATCTCTCCTTTTGAGCAAGTATCTGTATACACACACACAAAACCTTTCCACATACACATATAATTTGCTTGGTTTTGTGTGAAAAATTGAGATTTTCTCCATCATTATTTTCTAATCCGAATTCCAGTCATGGATGGTTGAGTTCATATCACACTAACGCCCTTCAGAGAGGCATGAATGTATCTCCTCCTCACCTATCTATGGGTATAATCACAGGACAGATTGGTCTCTCTTGCCTTTGGAAGGATAGTAGTCCTGGAAGCGGACAACTTTGATTCAAAACAAGGGAGTAGAGTCACCTTAAAACTGTTCCACGCCTAATTTCACCCTCCAAGAAGTTCCTGCTCCCAAGCTGATGCCAGACGCATCTTTCTCTCAGCTTTCTTAAAATCATATCTGCGAGGCTGTGAGGGGGATTCAAGTAGGCCCTACAGAATTTCCATACCCTCTGCATACGCATGCACCTGTAAAGATAGAATAAAAGTCACTACTTTCTTTTCATTCCCGATATCAGGCAGATAAACTTCATCCGGAGACTCTTTAAATGATATATAAGCTTCCAATTACATGTATAAAAATCTTTGTTCCCATCAAGATTCAATTCCAACTTAAATACTAATTTGGTGGTTCCTATCAAGTTTGACGATGGATCCCACAGCGTTTTTCTTTTCTTTTTTTTTTTCCATTTATTTAATTCCATCTTTATTTTTTACATCCAAAACTATAATGAGTGTGGTCATGGATTATTTCCCAACTGCTAACCCGTAACCTTTTCCCTAATCCGGGCTTAACTCGGGCCAATATCCTTGACATGATGCAGTTGTAATATTGGCAATGTTTTGAACATACATTTTGGTTATTTCTAAAACATTCTGAATGGTACTGAAATTAATTGAAAAAATATTTCATTGAATTGAGTTTTGGGCCCATTGCAATTGCAACAGTTTTAATTGTTATGAAGGAAATCACTTCCTTCTTTTGGGACAGCAGTCACTAGATTGCGGATGCTAAAATACAGCAATACAAAGTTAACCTATGTTTATTCCCACTGGACTGATTTTTTCATTTCAATAGAATTATGGCTACATTTTAAGGGTAAGGCATGAAGGCATTAAATAATGTTGGGAGGATTAGCCTTCTCTGCGCATTTGAATTACATTGATTATTAAACGACTGTTTAAACCACTACGGTAACCTATTTAATGTGGTAATTTGGTAATTATTAGGATGAGGTTCAACAATAACTTGTGTGGACATTTTGCAAAGGCAATAGTCAAGATGGACACTGTACATCATAAAAGGGGGATAAACGTTGATATGTAATAATTTGATCTTAATTTGAGGAGAATGTTTAATTTCGTATTTTATCGTTTTATCCATGAAAAAAAAACAAAACAACCTTGTACACTAACCCTAATACTAATCTTATACCCTAACCATAAACACCACCCTAAATTACATTATTCTCAGTTGAAAATTGTAAAATACTGTTTAAAATGTTCAGGCTGTTCTACTTTCATTGGTTTTGTTATAGTCTAACCTAAACAGCTGTTAATCGTTTCGGGTGAGAACCTATATCCCTTGCAAAATGTCAACAAAACTTTTTGGTTAACTTATTCCAAATAATCACTGATTTTTTTTTTGGGGGGGGATATTATAATTCGTGAAATGGGAATATTTTTCTTAAGAGTCTAGAGTTCCTTTTCCATGTATTATGACAATGAACTTCCAAATGATCTATTCTCAAACAAAAATGTTTAATTGTGGGATTTCAATCGGACATGAATGAGATCCAATTTTGCATATACCATATTGAATATAAAATCATTATAAAAGAAAAGTCAAGAGAGAAAAGCAAAGAAAAATCAGAACTTGTGAGCAATCATTCTTCCGATCATTTTCTGTGATATCTTCAGGACAAAGATTTCTCTTGTTTACTGATTAGACCGGTCTACTTCCTTGGTGAGTGGAGTGGATGGAGGGAGAGAGAGAGAGAGAGAGAGAGAGAGAGAGAGAGAGAGAGAGAGAGAGAGAGAGAGAGAGAGAGAGCAGGCAATGATCTAGTGACTCTGTACGTTTTTGACCAGATAAACGAAAACTATTTTGCATCATTTTGAATGTTTGAAAACGTGAAAACCATTAAGGATCAACTTTTGCTCCACGGAATTGAGAGATTAGCATTCTCAGCCGGGATGGTCACAAGAAATGATAAGCCTTCTAATTGTATTGAAAAATCCTTAATGAGACCATTGCAAAAATGAAAAATAAAAAATATGGGTTCTTCACCACGATACTATGGCCAGAAATATGGACTGGTATACTTTTTCACTTATAAAGTTGGATCCTAGTTGAAAACCCCCCACTTGTGTTACTTATGATGAAGTGTAATGAATTAGGTATAAGCAATAGCTTATCATAATGCTATGGTTTACAAGCCTCACTTGCAAACACTCGCCGAGAAGATCACCATTGATTGCCCATTCCAGAATCTAAGCTTGATTTAGCTCCCCTTTGTTAATGAGTATCGAGTCTAATTAAACATTTTGGTTCACATATTTCTAGCTGTAGGTATCCAATATTTCGGCCCTAGATAATCCAAGATTCCAAGTGTTAATACTCAGAGCTGATAAGACTTGATTTATTGTTGCAACACAATAATGACTTATCGCCATTAAATAATTCAGTAGAAACCACCGAAAAAAAAAAAGGTTTCATTAGTTTTCAATTTGTTTTTGTGGGCTATTAATGTATGTTTACTTATACAGACTGTATCAAAAGAGCTTGAGGGATGACTCTATATCGGGGCTAGAAAGAAATGTTTGTTTTTTTTTATACCCCTCAATACCTCTATAAATAAATTTTGAGTGAAGAGACACAATTTGTAATTTCAGTCTATGCAGAATTAAGTATTTTGTTTCTGGTTGGTAGCTTCAGCGTTTTTGTTTGTTTTTTTCTTCAATTAAGACTTTTTTGATTCAAGAAAAGTAACCTTATCGTTGATCACCTACAACTAATTTTTTGAGGGATTACTACCAACATGGCATGCTGTAAAAAAATGTTGCTTACATTACAGTTACTATTGAACGACTAACCATGCCTCTTCCCTTCAACACGAGTTTTAAAAACGATCGGAGGTTTCGTTTCTTTTCTTATGGTATGGGAAGTAGTTTCTTTGTCACACAACAACCTACTCAAATATTCTTCAACGAATCTGAAAACTGCATTATAATGCAGTCTTTTTTTCACAAAGTTCACAAAGAAACTTTCAGTTTCCCATAACTGTGTCCTTATTCGTTTTATTTATTATTATAAAGGAAGCGAAATAAGTTGCAAATACCTATAAAGAGTTTGATAAAACTTTAAACGCAATCTGTCATTTCTGTTTCGAAAATTGTGTCTGAAAGAAGCCAAGAGAGCCTATTCTTCAAATAAATATTTAATCACCCATCGATTTCGACGATGAAGGAATTCAATTATTCAAATCGTATCTCCGTTGAATACGCTAACAAAAACAAAAATAATACGAAATATACTTCCAGCAGTAGCAGTGGTAGGAGAAATAATATTAGTTGCTTTTGTTGTAGGAGTTATGATGCTGAAGGTACTGCTGCTGCTGCTGCTGATGATGATAGCAAAAATAATATTGTACATTTTATAGTATTGATGCTAGAGATTTTGCTGAACCTATACTGACTGTAGAAAATTAAGAGTGAAAAAATACTTTTGGAAAAGTGAGATTAAATTAAATGGACCTATGTGTCGAGTCTCTGGATAGGAAATACTGTTATCAAAGTTTAAGAAGTATACGAACTAATTGTTTGAAGTCAGGTGTATAATATGGATAGTTTTTTTTTTATTGAATGAAATGCATATTATTCATCACATGAATAGTTTTCAATATCGCTTCTAGTTTTTGGTGACCTACGCCCTAATAAAAAACATTCAGAAAATAGGTGGATTAGATTAGTAGTCATTCGTTTACAGACTATCACTCATTGAAGTAAGAAATGGTGAATTTCATGTATAGGGAACGAAGCAAAAGACAAAAGTCATGGAATGACGAAGAGGAGGAAGGAATACGAGACACGGAGAAAAACTTAACATCTCTAGAATGAGATTAAAAGGTCAATAACGGGAAGAAAAAAAAGACTAGATGGGTAAAACACTGGATATTTCCAGAACAAGAGTGACGTATCCAGAAAGAAGAGACAAAAATGATGGGCGTAAAAAAGGATGCTCGGCTAAAGAATGAGGATTAAAGTATGAATCTTATGGATACAAGCTGACTTAACAGCTGGCAGAGATGAAATCGATTAAGAGGGAATTGAAGTCTTGGCGTTTTTGTTCTATGAATCCAAGTTGTCGTATATGTGATACAAACGGTGAAATGGAATTTGATGTATTTGCTTGATAAACCATACCCGTTATGAATATAATATTTACATTTAATTAAAGTCTTTTGAACTCCCTTATAAATGTTAGTCGTTATACATATTTACTGCAAACAGCGTATTTGAGTTTCAACGTACCCGTTTAATAGATGTTAGCCGAGAATGAAAGTTTGACGTGAACAATGAATGAAAGTTTTGATGCATTCGTTTAATGAACACTAGTCGTTCTATATGTGATGCTAACATCTACTTAAACTTTTAATGTACTCGCTCAGTAAATCCTAGCCATTAAATATGTAATATAAGCTTTGGGTGAAAAAAAGTTTGATGTAAACTCCGAGTGAACCCTAGCGGTTATAAAAACTAATACAGTGAATTCAAATTTGGCAGTACTTACTTAATAGGTCTTTGTCGTTGCATATTTGATAACAGTGAATTGAAGTCTTGACGTATTCGCTCAATGAATCAAGGGGATTATATATATATATATATATATATACTTATATACATATATATATATATATATATATATATGCATATATCCATATATATATATATATATATATGCATATATCCATATATACATATATATATAAATATGTATATATATATATGTATATGTATATATGTATGTATATGTATACATATATATATATATATATATATATATATATATATATATATATATATATATATATATAAATGCTTACTGTGGATGAAAGTTTTGACGTACTTACTTAATAAATTAATCGAGCAATCTTGTAATCATATGAGTGGATGGGAGTTTTAACGTTTTCCCCCGGGGGTAGAACGTAGGGAACTATCATCTGCGATGGGTGTCTGTCGTTCTTGTGCCATTTTCTGGATTAGATAACTTCATTAACCTTTAATATGTTTTATTGGAATTTAGTATTTTGCTTCAGAAGGACTTTTGGTCAGTCATGGTCTATTCAATGGCTTATTTACATCTTATAAACAAAATGTCTTTCTTTTTTCGTTCACAGTAGGGGAGATCTCCCGGATCGTGACTGATTTTGCTGAAATCTGGTTGTGTTGCCGAAACCAAAGGAATTGAAAAATGTTGAATTATGGTCGATTCAATTTATTGTTTACATGTTACTTGTAAATAACATTTGTTAATTTGCAAAAATATCAAACTTTTGATAGTTATATGACTAGAATGGAACTTGTTTATATGGTTTCTTGGTTTCCCAATTATTGATAATGTACAATATCTTAAGAACTGTAGAGTTTGAATCAATGGAATAGAGTATTTCAGGGCTAACAGTCCCAATAAAAACCCGTTGCACGCACATATCTCTCTCTCTTCTCTCTCTGTCTCTTTATATATATATATATATATATATATATATATATATATATATGTATATATATATGTGTGTGTGTGTGTGTGTGTGTGTGTGTGTGTGTGTGTGTGTATGTGCGTGTGTGTGTGTGTGTGTGTGTGTATAAATTCATTCAGCCAGGGAACTTCATACGTTCAAAATTGTCCTTTGATATATCTGGTTCGATATATCGTAGTTCACGTAAAAGTTGGAATATATATGCGATGTTCTTAAAGCTGTGAAAGGAATACAGCTCAGATTTAACTTTTATCTTTTCAACTATACTTTTATTTTTAGGACAAATATCGCGACTTTTTGAGCACCTTGCCAACCGAGCCTCACAATGGACGTATATCAGTCATCATTTAAAAGACTCTGGAGCAAGCAAACCAACTTTCCCGACCTCAAATGGTGGAAGTCGAAATATCATTTCTTTCACTGCCGGCATCTTTCACAACCCACTTCAAAAATCTTCTCACGTGGTAGTCGGCGGTTTTCTTTTAGCTCATGACAGCTATCTGACTTCAGGTCAGCACACCACATTCAGAACAATTAATTAACTTGTCAAAGACAATGACAATTGACCTGACAGAAAAATCTACTCTCAAGAAATTATCATTTCCTTGCAAATCAGTAACTTTTTCGATCTTGGTGGAAAGCAGAAAGCATATAAATAATGAATTTGCTTTTGAAACGGAGTCAAATGAAAGAAAACATTGATGACATAGTCGACATGATTTGACCCCTGAGGAATGCCAAATAGACTGTAGCTGGGGAAGTTTTCGATTTTAATGATAAGATATATCATGAATACGGAAATAGGCGGGAAAATAGCAAAGCCCTTTTTATATCATTTCTCTGCCAATACTCTTATGTTTTAACAATTATAAGAGAAATTTTCGACATTTTTATAAAACAGTGCATACGGCATTTACGTGCAGTGTACATTTCACTATGGAATACTCTTTCCGTATTTTTTCTCCTGGTGACTGAGCTATTTTGTCAATATGTCCAATTGTTGTTTGCAGAGTGAATTGCTATGTTGTTCTCTTCATCTTTTGCTGCTTCCAAATGCTGGTCAGAGTTCTCAAATTTTCTCTCAACCTGTCTGGCCCCCGTATGCGCCATACCTTCTCTATGGTCTTCACATCTTTCACATAATGGAAAGTGTTCGGTTAATTTTTTGTCAAAGAGTGTACAGTTAAGGTTTTCACCTGAATAACTAACTCAAGATAAACCAGCATATTGCATACCAGATGACAGGTAATCTTAAAGCTTTTTTCTAGTATTTTATCTCTGATACAACTTTTTCTATCACTCAATCTATAATAGCTTTATGGTTTTACGTAGACGAATCAAACCATTTGAACTCATTTTTCTTTTCTTTTCGAGAAGCCAGTTCATCTGTTACAGCTGCTCTACTGCTTAAACTATGATAGCTTCGAAGTTGGTACAAAATCGTATTAAACCATCTAAAACCCATGTGCCCAATAGCCTGGAACAAAAACTGGCTTTATTCCTTTATGTACACCAATACTATTAGTACTATTAGTACTATTAGTACTTGAAGAACATTTTTATAAGTTCATTCGAGTCAGATATTTTAAAAGCAATTTGAATCTCAAAATAATTGATATTATTGAATACCAAGAGGTTCCAGTGACACGTGGAGAACCTTTGAACTGTTATACAATAGTTACACCCGATAAGTATTTAGAGAAATATCTATCTATCTATCTATCCATCTCTCTAACTCTCTCTCTCTCTCTCTCTCTCTCTATATATATATATATATATATATATATATATATATATATATATATACACACACATATATATATATATATATATATATATATGTGTGTGTGTGTGTGTGTGTGTGTGTGTGTATGTGTACATGTGCGTGTGCAAGAGAGTAACCATTACCGAGTACCATTAAGCAATATGGATGTTTTCCAAAGAATATACCAATGAAATAAAAAAAAAATTCCATTAAAATAATTTTTTTCTGTGTAAATAATCTAATTTGTATATAGTTAACCTGAATTTTTTATACCTTTCATTCGATAAAATAAATCTTGCAGGAAGAATTCTCTCTATTTTGGTCGATATTTCGAAAGAGTCATGTCCAAAATCTTTAAAATCAGCTTAGATTCAAGAATGACACAAATCTAAAACAGAATACATCTGCTGGTCACTTTACGAGAAGGATGGGCGGCCAGGCAGTAAAATCCTTTGGGGATAGCTTGGATTTCGTCTGAAAAGTTTTAGATATTTCATCCTTCCCTCCCAATCACTTGACATCATCCACTTGTTCTTTCCTTCCCCGGTATTTCAGTTCACTTTACATACCTCCATATATCTAATCCTTTACGCACGTAGAGCAAGTATGAATTCTATATACGGATATGAACAAAACTATATCTCTTCATTCACATAAACTCACGCATCCCTATAAATATAGATGTATTTGTACTTATGAATATGCGCTTTATAACAGAAATTGCTTTCGAAAAACGGTTACCAGATGTCTTTTGATGAACAAGACCTAATTCATATGATCTTGGGACTTGAGTTAAGTGCGTTCAGTACCAAAACAATTGAATAACTCAAAATCCATCATCAGACTAGTATTACTGGGAAAAAATGATTAAATTACACAATTCCTAATCTATTGTTCTCGTATGTCATCATTGTACAGACAGGAATTCGACAAAGACAACAAAAAAAGCATTAAGAAAGGGTGAGAATTGGGAAACCACGGGTTACAGAGATTGAAGAGAGGAAGGAACCCCCTATTACAGTCAATATTTAAACAACCATGGCGTCAAAATTTGAAATTATGAAGAACTTTGAACATAGAATAAATACGGTCAGAATACATTCTGTTCATGAGATCCCTGGCTTTTCTCCCTGGGAAACATCTAAAATAGAGAGAAAAAACTTCAATAAACATATAGATTCTGGAGAAGTTAGATGTTATTGTCCTACCAAAAAGCCCAAAACAAAGTCAAAAAAGCCTTTCTTCTAGAAATTGGAAAGACAACATTATTAGAAGTGTTCTAAAGGATTACTGATTCCAATTTTAAGTATGCAGACTGAACACTTTAGCCAGGAGCGCTTGAACACAGAAAGAAACTAATAACCGAACACACAAACAAACTCACTATTCATGTACATATAAAAAAAACAACAACAAAAAAGAAGGAACTCATCCACATCTTCGATGTTGACAGTGGTTCAACGATGATTTGAAATATAAAATATTAGAAATAACAAAGAAGAGAGAGATATCAGTTGTATTTTGGTCCAATAAGGATAAATATACGAAAATACTGACTACATTCCTTATTCAGCTCGAACAAATGAGAATTCAAAGTATGTCACGATTACAATATCATCGTTGAAATAAGTTTCCTTCACGAAATTTCTTCTTTTTTTTTTTTTTTTTGAATTAGAACAGAAAAAAGTCAATTGACTATTTTGGTGTAAACCGTGGCAGCTTCTACCAAGACAGAAAATTGACTTTTTTCTATCGTCAGGTCTCTCAGTAAGCTACCGAAATCTAAACAGGAGAAGTGTGCTCAATCCTTTTCAATCCCAGGTGGTTAGGTAGCAACGAAACGTTTACACCTTTCACTATTACACATTTATCCCCGTCTACTTGAGTGCTCTATTTTTCTTTTAAAAAGTTGATTTTTTTTTTTATCGAATAAATACATTTCTTCTCCAACCAGTTCAGATAAATTGCAAGTTTGAAGCAGGAGGCATTAGTTTGAAAAAAAAAGTAAAGTACATTTTGAAGGTTTTAAATTTTTGTTTAGAAATATAGAAAGCCATTCGGCCTCTGCAGAATATAAAGCAGAATAAATATTGACAGAATCAATGATGGTGACAAACTGGGAGATGATAGATAACACTCAAACAATTTTTATATGATTTTCAGTATACATATATATATACATATATTACAATGTGAAGTACCCGTTGAATTCAAACAGTCATATCTATCGCATCCTTCACTGACAGTTACAGGAAAAGCCAAAATGTCTACATTAACTGAGTACATGATTTTGTGAATACTTTTTAAAAATTTCATTAGCTCCGTGTATGAGTTGAATACTGAGCACTATCGAATCTGTTTCGATGTTCTGTTTGTTTGTTCAAAATTGAGAAAATATATAAATTATGTATTACATATATATATATATATATATATATATATATATATATATACATATATGTATATGTATATATATATATGTATATATATATATATATATATATATATACACATATATATATATGTATATGTATATATATATATATATATATATGTATATATATATATATATGATTTTATATAAAAAATCATATATATATATATGTATATATATATATATGATTTTATATTAAAAATCTTTCAAAATGGTATAGCAGTTGAATTTTTTATCAAATTATTTCCATCAAATTAAAATAAAAAGTATTTAATGTATTAACCATGTATTATAGAGCAAAATGCTGAACTTTTGAGAAAACAAATAGACTAAACGTGTTTCTTTGCACAACTAATTGTAAAGTGTTGTGGATTAACTTTAGTTTTGATTTAATTATTTGCAACTCTGATATATATATATATATATATATATATATATATATATATATATATATATATATATATATATATATATATATATATATATATATATATATGTATATATATATATATATATATATATATATATGTATATATATATATGTATATATATATATATATATATATTTTGAGATAAATTACACAACACGTGTTTCTTGGTTCTACCAATTGTTAGGAGTAGAGGATTATTTCCAGTTTTAATTAAAATTACTTTCAATGTTACTGTTAGAATGCATTATTCATAATTAACCGAAATATATTTTATTACTTAGATTTTGCCCGCATACGTAATATATGTATATACTTATATATACATATAAATATATATGTATATATATATATATATATATATATATATATATATATATATATATATATATATACATATATATTTATATGTATATATATATTTATATATATATATATATAGAGAGAGAGAGAGAGAGAGAGAGAGAGACAAAAAGACTGACAGATAAACAGATAGACAGACAGACAGACGGACAGACAGAGGTGTTATCAACGTCAATGTGTGTGAGGAGGGGGAGCCAAAATACAATGATTGGAAAAAGGGAAGAAACGATTGTCAAAAAAGTACTTGAGTATACAGCCGCAGAGCATTAATGGCACACAAAATTCAACCACTTTCTTTTTTTTCTTCTATTTTTTTGTCTTCTTCATCCCAAATATTCTCCATTGTCTTTTCACTCTCTGTCCTTAACCCCTCTCCTTTGTAGCCTTGGATGTGTGTGTAAGAACGTGCTCCTCGCAAAGACATCAGCAGGTCCCAGAGCTAAATGTAACGAATGTCTTGAAAACCTGAAAGTAAGATGAACCAGTCGATGTAAAGATTGAATATAAAAGAAGCATCAGAAAAGAGATAGAAAAAAGAAACAGTAGTTACTTGTTCCATTTATGTTTTGACCAACTCACTTCTCTCAAGAGAAAATCCTTCAATAACATGGCAAATCAAGGAAACAAAAGGAGAATACAGCTTCTTATCATCATCATACAAAGGAGTTATTCGCAAGAACAAAAATATATCGACTAGACCATAAGCTCTGAAAAAAACAAATTCATACATCTATGCGAATGTACTTAAATGTATTATCTGTTTGTGGATATGTCTGGTACTATGAATTTACTTAACAAAAAGGAGAGAGAAAATATTTTGATAATACTTATTTGAACCCAGCTCTATGATAAAGCAAAAACAGCTAAACATCGTTGTAGAATCATTTTCATTTACATACAAGTATATTTCTTATCATCTATTAAATTCACAGAAATGTATATAAACACAGACAAAGACAAAGACACGCACATGTGTGTGTGTGTGCGTGTATGTCCTCTATGCGAACATTTGAGTTATCAGTATATGGACAATCTATATCTGATAGAATGTGATATTTTGAAAGACACTTTGCTATAGACTTACTTGGCACCGATCTTACTCGGTTGCAAATCAATATATATATATATATATATATATATATATATACATGGTAAAAATCATATATATATATATATATATATATATATATATATATACATATACATATATATATATATATATATATATATATATATATATATATATATATATATACATATACATATATATATATATATATATATATATTTATATATATATATATACATATGATTTTTTACCAGTAGTAACATAGGCATTTTCATTGATTAATCCTCCACGCTGGAGATCACTTCAGACCACCTCTGTGTTTAACCTATGAATGTTTATATGTGTATACAGAGGTGGCTAAAAATGATACCTAACCTTGGAAAATGGGTGCTCTGGTCTTTTCCTTGTGTGACTATTTTCACAGGCCGGACATCACCTTCAATCTCTGTTGAATATTGATATATCAAAAAAATAAACAAGTAATGAGATTTGTATCTGGGAAAGAGTAGGTGGGTAGAAAAATAGTCCACTGACGGTATTTAATCTGAAAAAATGGTTAGCAATATTGATCGGATATTTTTTGAGATACGAGAAAGCGAATATTTTGACGGTTATGAGAGGAAAAAGATTGTGCAGTGGACTGTGGAAGCTGACTATGTTGGATATACCCAGCTTTACATATACGGAAAAAACATGGCCGTTGGCTCAAGAACACATTCATTGAATACACAAATTATGATTTCAATTTAGCAAATATCAATACTATATTGATATTATGGATGTGCGTGTTCTTTGATTTTGCAGCACTGCAATCTTTTTCTTTTCAGTCAAGAAATGGATGTGTATGAGCTGAGAATACGATTTAGAATAGCATCATATCATATAGAAAAACCTTCTTTTTTTAAATGATACCCCATCGTTACAAAACAAATGAATAACTCTAACTACAAAACGTGAATAAAATGAACAATCAGAAGAAAGTGGGACAGCTGCAGGAATCCAACTTGTGACCGATAAGAAAGCCGCCTTAACGCGGCGTTGCACTTACCATGGAGCTAAACTGTCGAGGCAAATGCTCACATGACTGTTTCCACCTAAAATTCTCATCTGGTCTATTCTTGTTTTAATCGCTTCTCTTCAACGTGACAGCTATGTATTAAGAAACAGATATATACATATATATATATATATATATATATATATATATATATATATATATATAAATATATATATATACATACATACATACATACACACACACACACACATATATATATATATATATATATATATATATATATATATATATATATATATATATATATATATATATGATCCAACAGAATGATCCTACTTTGCATTACTGGCGACCGTTTTGCTCAATGGTGAAAACAATATATATATATATATATATATATATATATATATATATATATATATATATATATATATATATTTATATTTATATTTATATACATATATATATATATATATATATATATATATATATATATATATATATATATTTCTCGTTTTTCGCCTCTATTAGTCTATATACTTTGGCATTGGCTTGCAATACAACTGCCATCAAGCAGCAATCGCCACCGAAGGGATATAAATCTTCTGACAATGTCTTTCTCTGTCGACATCTCTGAAAAGTTTAAAGACTTTAGCAAAGCCAGTGGAATGTCAAAAGTCCTGTCATGGTGGGATCACTAGAAAAAGTAAAAACAATAGACATGTCATCACAGATCACAAAAATAACGTTTGTAAAAAGAAATAGAGAGAAATCTTTTTTCTTAAAATGTTATCTCTACCCTTTTATCTTTTCCCTTCACCCTCCCCATCCAAACCCCCTCTCTCTCTCCCTATATATATATATATATATATATATATATATATATATATATATATATATATATATATATATATATATATATATATATATATATATATATATATATATATATATATATATATGCCAATTTTTTTCTTTATATATTTTCTCTTCTATTCTATTACGTTTTGGGTCATTGGGATTATTCTTTAACTGAAGAAATTCAGTCAGTTGCTATTTCCTTTTCTTTTCTTTTTTTATTTCATCGTAGGTTTGTTTTTTCATATATCACAGGCAAGTTGCTTTCCAGTATCCATCTACCAAGAGTGCCAGTCTTTAAGGTACATTCCTGCAAAAGACGTAAATCCTTTACACGAATTCTCGGTTGCAGAATCAAAGTGCTGGTATATTTCATCGTGTATTTATTCGAACTTGCATAGGTTGAATACCCAATATCCGAAGCTTCAAAAGCCACAATGATTAATGATACGAAAATTTTTAAAAGCCAACATGACGTCACAAGTTGATAATTCGACATCTTCCCCCACCGTAGTTTAATTCAAAGGTGAAGGATGATACTGATTTCCAAAGCAATTAACTCATTCTCATCCTTGGTTATCTTTATATAATGTCTATAAACATAAAACTACATTTTCTGTATTGACCTCGTCACAAACCCAAAATAGGGAATTATGTATTGGCAGATATTCAAAAGCCAATCCAACAGATCCAACCCTTCAGTTCCCAATCACTCGAGCGATTATGTTTCTTGATGCATTCAAAGCAGATATGGTGATACATTTAGGCACAAACATAGCAAATTGGCTTGATAAATATAAAACCATTGCTATTGCTATGGGTCACGTTTGCTGATGAGTGTGTTCAATGAAATAGAGTTTTTTCTGTATCATTAACTTCCAGTGTTGCTCATTATTTACGTCTGCCAAAAACTATCTGTAAGTAAGTACAAATGAATTATGTTAATAAGGCTATTTTCCTACTTTAGATTATGGTCAATGGTATCATTACACAGTTTCACTGCTTTATATGATATAACGATGGTGATTATCGTTCTTTGTAATACTGGCCTCTTGAGCTCAGAGCATTATTTTGATTTATACAACGGGAAAAAAGGTTTTATATCCTATTCAAATTTTATCAGTCTGGAGGATATGATATCTAACGAGTTTGCCTACCTGTCAACAATTTGTTGTCTCAGTTGTTCCTTCCCTGAATACCCCTGAACTACATACGGATCTCGTTAAAAAAATAGTATTTTGGAATGGATAATTTTGTTTAGTGCTCAATAGTTTTGTGCCCAAGGTATATCTATCTATTCATCAGCTGCAGAAGGTGGTTATGAAAAGGGTTCCATCATAAAAGACATCGTCCATAGCAAAACAATTCCTTTCAAGTAATCAAATATAAATCGATCGCAAAAAAAAGCCCTGCCTTCCACGTAGAACTAAGATGCAACCAATCTTGATTTATTAAAGATCTCATTGTTAATCGTAATGACGGAAATTTCATGGCATTCCCTGTTTATAGGTTCATCAACCAACATTCAGTTTTCCTGGTCTACATAGAATCATAATAAGTTTGACTTGGCACAACATTTATTCTAACGATAAGCATAAAAATTCAATTGTGTCTAAATTTTGATTGAGGAAGTTTATGATCATATCTTACCAACAACTTTTGAGAAAGACATGAATCCTCTTCTTTTTGTGATCTGTCCCATCGCCAAAAAGCTCGATGAGACACAGTAAACCCTTTTTATTCCGATCCACTCAGAGATATAACAATTTTGCCGTTGTAACAGGTCAATTTTATACGAATCATGTTGATAATGAAAAATCAAAAAAGTACGGACAAATTGATATTTTATCACTCCATGTACAGAATAGAGTTCAGTTATCACAACGAATTAACGAAGAGATAATTATACTTACCAGATATATGGTAGTATGTATCTAATTGTTTGTTGAACATACCAATAAATTCTCGAATACGGTCCAGACAGACAAAAGGTTTGAGCAAACAGAAAAAAAATTGAAAACGAAATTAATTGGAACAAATAATTCAGGAGACGTTGATCGTCTACTTATATAAGTTTTTGAAAATGGTTTGCGTATATCTTCATCTGGTGTTGCAGAAACTAATCTCCGAAAATAGCCGAGCAAAAATATATAAACATCGTTCCCATTAGAACGGGTTTGCCATTATATAGTGCCGTTATAACGGGTGTTTACTGTACGGCGCCATACAACAGTGGATACTGAGGAAAAAAGAGAGAATGAGTAGAAACATTGGCAGATCACTCTTCTTTAATTACATTAAACGTCCAGGTATGAGCAGGAAAAGAGATTACTCCCATGATAAAACCTGACAGTATTCAAACATGATTGTATTAAAACCCTTCTAAACGATCCTGACTCAGTCTCCCTCTCCTTCACTTTTTATATTTATGTAACAAACTTGAATTGACTGATATTGCTAATATTCTCTCTAACATGTCTTCTCTTCATTTCAGCAGTAATCACGTATTGCGATAGACCACTGAGGAAATTTCTCACAAATACAGCCATCTATCTCTTTATATATATATATATATATATATATATATATATATATATATATATATATATATATATATATATATATATATATATATATATGATATCGCAAGGACATATACCGGGCAAATGTAAACATTTCATGCTTCTTGCAAGTTTCAGCAACTGGCTGTTTGTCGTTTCCTTTGGATCGATAGAATGACCAACCAATTCACTGTTCAATAACTTACACTACTATCATCCCATCAGGTTAGAATGTTTTCCCATGTTTATTAGCACTTATCTTTTCTAATCTACATTTTATGTTTTTCGATCCATTATTCTGATTATGAAAAACTGCTGTGTTGAAAATTCGACAAAGTTATTTAGTAAGCAATGGAAATACGTACATCCTTTTAGAAGGCACTTGTTCCAATCATGAGTTTCAAGTATATTCCTTGCAGAGAAAACAAAGTCTCAAAACGAAACCTTCGTCTTGCTTAGAGGATATTAACAGGTAAAAAGGCTACGATATTTCAAGTGAGTGATGACATCGATATATACTGTAGTTCAACAGGAAATGCTAAAACGACATTACAGGGTCGAGACGAAAGAATGGTCAACAAGAAAATACCCAAGAACAAAAGACGTACCTGAAAAAGGCTATGATTTACAGCAAAGACAAACAAGTTCAAATAAATCAATGCATAATACTGTCATTTCATCACTTCAAAATCCAGGAAATTCAAAACTTGCGGGAATAGACTTGTTCAGCCTTTGAAGCATTCATAATGGGATGCAGACAAGTTATTCAGCAAGACTATCGAGACGTTCCTTGAAGGAATGTTTCGTGAATTGAGTTTCTTCTCAACTAGTCCCTCTCGTAATAAAAAGAAATACGTTCGATACTATGCAATTATAGAAATTTTTGTCTGTGTCTGCCTCTGTTAGCATGTACGCAACAAGGTTACTTGACAACTTGCCATTGTACGAATTGTACAAAGTCATACATTCACATATGTATATGTTTCTTAGAATATAACTGATGGTTAATAAATAAGACAAAAAACTGATTCCGTTCATTGAGTACAACCTTGTATCTCTGACAGCATTTGTAGACTGTTTTTTGGTAATAAAAGTACTAGTTTACAATCGAGTTTTCAACCTAGGCCCCATTATTGTCCGAAAGAAAGCGAATGATTGTATCAAAATTAAACGTGGAATATCGTCAAAAATGCTATATAATTCATTGGCAAATGAGGAAAGAACTAGCTAATAATGGTTATAAATTGCGTTAAACTTTATTGAAAGTCTTATTCCAAATGATTTCCAATCGTTGCACGGTTGATCATTAGGATTACACAAAGTAAATGAAATAAACCATTAAAGAAAAAGGGCTTTTGCAGGGATTACACCTGCAATCCATAGGGTTGCTGCTCCTACGTAGCGTCACTCTTACCATAGAGTTAATCAGCCGCCAGGAAGGCAGAAGCCTAACCAACGAGACTTCGTCTTGTTTATTTATTTCTTCCAATGAGAGAGTTATGTAATAAGGACTGAATATTTTGAGTATATATATATATATATATATATATATATATATATATATATATATATATATATATATATATATAATACAAATTAACTCTTAGACTTATATATAAAAAATAATCACATTAAAGCATTTTGCCAAATTGTTTGGAGTCATTTCAGTCCCTTATTTCTCAATATCTGCTAATGCAATACATGTTATCTTCTTTAGTGCTTTCCCTTATTTTGCATACACTTTGTCGTTATGGTACTATGTGTAAATACTCTTGTAGTAACCGTTTCAGGGATTATAAAAACAATACTTTGATAACCATTTACTACGGCAATGAAGATCAAATAACATCCCCTTTACCAATGGTTTTAATACATAGCATATTCAATATTACACGTAGTTTGTTGTTTTATATTGGGTATTATCATAATGTATTGCATTGGATTTTATTTTATGCTACATATTATGTATTCTTCTTGGAATTGGGCTTACTTACGGAGGTTAACCCCCAAACGTTCTTAACGAAGACGGATCAGTACAGCAACAGACATGACTCGTTGTTTGTGTCACTTCTATTGAGTGATCACCCATGTGAATTTCAGATCCTTGGTGTCAATTCTAATCTCAGACTTCATGCAAAGCAACGTGTGGTATCTTTGTGTAAACTAATTACCAAGAAATACCTCATCGATTTGATTTTCTGCGAACTTATTCAAAGAATTTGAAAAATGTTTTCCAGCTAAACTTAAAATTAATTTCTTCCTCGTGGTATACTATCATGCTTCCCTTGGTTTGTTTTTCTCTTAACTATCCTATGAAATGTCGTTATGTACATGATTGAAACAATTTTTCTGGCCACGCGTTACATCTCAATGGCCTATTCCATTTGTATACTTAGCCGATTGGCATTCGATGTTTATCTGATTTAATGATTATTATCCATTCATTCTGTTCGTAAACTGTCATTGACAGAATCTCTAATTTTTGCAATGATTCATTACGGTCGATCGGATAAGTTTCAAATGGATCATGATGTGCAATCATGGCTTCGTTAAATTGTCGAAAAAATTTAACTGATTGTGCCAACTTGTTAGACAATTCTTAAAACTACAGAAATCATTTCCGGCATAAATCGATAAATCTAAGAGGAGTTCGTACCATTTCAGTGTATATATATATATATATATATATATATATATATATATATATATATATATATATATATTTATAATACAAATTAACTCTTAGGGATGAGACAAACATGGTAGAAAAAAAACTATATTGATACTTTATTAATTAATCAATTAAGTGACCAACTAATCATTCAGTATGCTATACATGTTTCAGCAAGGGTACCCATTCCTATTAGCATATGTGTGGTTTTTAGTGACTAAATGGTTAGGTTTCCATCAATAACAAATTTAGCAGCATCTTTCTTGCAAAACAAGATGGAATCAAAATATACAATCCCTAGAGAAGTCAGAAAAAGGGTCTAAACTGTTTTCTGTAGGTGAAAAAATACATTGTGATTAAGCTAGATATTTCGTTGGCGGTAGTAGCAGCCTTTATGGGTATTTTATGGATTGCTCTGGTCAAAAAGGATCGGTATTCTTAAAAATGGGTCTTCATGGATGATAGGAATCTAGGTCATGGTCTGGTACTAAGCTACTAAGGTACTTAGTATGGTAATATTGAATCCCTGCATATATGTTTATGTCAAGATTGCCAATAGGTGCATGCATGCATGCACAACTTCAAAAGATGGATATCGATTTTCGGATAGAAATATAGGTTCATAGATAACATGTGCGTTTATCAAGTAGGAGTCTGGTTATGATATGGATGAAATATTGGAAATCATTTACAAGTATCGCAGTTATGGGCGTTAGGGTCGAAGGTATCCCTAGGAATGATCATGGTGATGTGGGATATAAGAGGGTCTCTGTTAGATATGATCAAGTATCAATTTGAAAGGCATGTTCTGTTACCTAGAAGGTCATTATAGATATTGTGAAAAGTCAGATAGCTAAAGTAAAAATGATCAGATGTCAATTAGTTGGTCACTGTGCGTGATGTCCCAAATTCTTTATATACAATCAAGAATAGTTACATAGGGATAGGATAGGATATATATTTCTTAACATTACTTATATGTATTCAGGCCTGATTGTATAGTTTGGGCTATTTTGTTGAAAAAAACTACAGGTACTTCATGGGGTTTTATGGTCTAGGGGTGTTATAGCAAATAATCATGAGCCTAGTGGAAGTTTGATATTAAGTCCATGTGCAAAGATAGTGAATTGATAAGCATAGACTAATTAGAGAATCTGGTCAAGGTCGTTATGTTTACTGTTAAGCCTGTTAGGAGTTTTAAGTCTATTAATCTACATATCCTCATGTAGTTCCAGAATTTTAGTCGTGTTGGACCAGAGTTGTTTTTTCTTCAATTTTTCGATGATAGTAAGTTTGGACCTGAGCCAAAATTGTGGCCAAGGGTACGGAAGAGCTGTTTAACTGGGAGTAGATTGAGATGATTGGGTGATAAAATTCTGTGCTGGCAGAATTTGACTGTTTTAGGGTTGGTACTATATGAGACGCTGTTATTTATTATGATTTTACTGTTAATGGTATATATAATGTTTTTTGGGTCTGGAAGTGACGCATGGTTCTTGGAATGTATGTATATATATATATATATATATATATATATATATATATATGGAGTATATAAAGGAGTTATTAACAGCACATAGCCTGATGTCTCCCACTTTCTCTCTCCCTCTCTCTCTCTCCCTCTCTTTCTCTCTCTCCATCTCTCTCTCTCTCTCTCTCTTGCTTTTGCCTTCTCTTCTTTCTCTTCTCTGGCACTCTGAAGAAAGGAATTATAAGAAGTAGTTGAATGTAAAAAATATTTCTCTATCCACTCTCCATATAGCTTCTTCTTTTATTTACGAATGCTATGAACTAGTTTGAAAAAGAATGCTGCCTATCTCCCTAACCACTCTGTCTTCAGGTCACTTATATCCTTATAAACTCCATTAAACAATTTGAACATTTGCCTCAACAGGAAATTAACTCCGTTCGAAGATTTTGAAAACGAGACAGTGCTTATGTAATTCAAGCCACATAAGCTTAGTCTCTTTATTTACTAGCCCCACCTAAGATATATTGATGTTTGCATTCTGTCATATTTTTATACTTAGATTTTGTGGATAGTTCTTTCAAAATTAAAAATAAGTCGGGTAGTGCTGGTTTCAAAGGTTCCTGGGAAGGACCAGATTTTGTGTGTGAGTGGTGTAAGTTGCCATTATAATCATTTGGAAAAAAAACTTTCCAGTCCGTTGTACCAAGCGACAGCTTCAGAGTATTTTTGTGTTGCTTATTCTCATCTCATATCTATATCTATATGACAGTGAAGAACAGAAGTCGAAGGAGATAATCTATTGGGGCTAAGAAAGAAGATTTTTATATATATATATTTATATCTTATCTCAATCTTATTTAAGACCTTCAACCTTAACACTGAAATACCTTATGCGTTGACTAATGTTAATTAACTAATGTCAACTTCATTCCATGGTCAGATGTTGAGTAATCTTTCTCTTTCCCTCTCCTGTCAGTCTGTTTGTCTGTCCATCTGTCTGTCTGTCTGTTTGTCTGTCTCTGTCTCTGTCTATGTCTCCATATATATATATATATATATAACTTTGCAGCCTAATGATTGAAGATATTCTCTCAAATTAATATTCATCCTTGACAATGGACTTAAATATCAATCGCATAATTTAAGCATTATAGTGTGATACTTTCTGATTACTTTGCAGGTGATAACTGCGAATTGGACTAAGTAACTATCCATCTTCCATATCAGTGAATACAGACGCCCATACAGATATATCCCAATTCCTCTACACCGTGTACTCAACTATATAACAAAATGCATCGCTCATCAAATTCTTTTTCTCTTGGTTCCGTTCAAACAATTTTGTAATTGAAGTGTTTTAAAGATGTACTAAAGTTTGTCTCTGTTTTGATTCACGCTTTTCCAAAGAGGAGAAATATCTGTTTTCCCATACTCTCTTCTGTGAATATACATATTTGAAATATACGAATCCTGATATTTCCAGAAATAGTCCGTAGTACACTGTATTGAAGGTGAAAAAGAGCAAGGGAAATCATATATTAAAGAATGTCAGACAATCCATGGACATCACAGCTCACTATTTGGATCCCAAGAGATCATATGCAGAACGTGTCCGGCAAGAAAAAAAAAAAAAATAAATAATTAGACAAGTTCTGAAAGTATTGGCTCATCGAATCCTTGGGAGAGAGAGTTTTAGCGAATTTCGTTAAGGTCCAATGACGCAAGCCAAATGTTTCTGGTGATACATACATGATTTCAAGATGTACAGTAGATATTCAAACCGCTTTTCAAAAAGAGATAGATTATAATCTCCCTTGAAAGTGACAGAGTAAACCTTTTTTTTCTATAGAAACTCATATTTGAAATCAATTATTTCAGATATTTCCAGAAATATTCACACACACACAAGCACACGCACACTCACTCACACACAGACACACAGACAGACACACACACACACACACACATATATATATATATACATATATATATATATATATATATATATATATATATATATATATATATATATATATATATATATATATATATACATATATATATATATATACATATACATATTCAATATGTACAACACACATTCATAGTAAAAAACCGGAGACTGAATTAATTTGAACCAAACTTTGTATTTAATAGAATAAGGGCAACTCTGTTAAACCCAGGAAATTGAAATATGACAACATCAAAACTACCGGTCGTGCCTAATTCGATAAGTGATTGATGGCTATCAACATCTTAATTAAATAACATTCAGTTTTTTTTTCAGCTCATTTTTCCAAATATTAATTATAATTTTTATTTTCATATTTCTATATTTTATTGCTTCATTAACTGGAAATAGCAATTAATACCGGCAACCAATTAATATTTTGTGCTATTAATTTTCAGCAGAAATTAATACTGAGAATTGATTAATTTTTTAATAATTCAAGTGAAAATAATTGGCTGCCAGTGGAATTGACCTGCAAGTTCAGTTTTTTGATTTACCCCAAAGTAATTAGGTTGGGAGTTGCATTTATCCCTGACTGGTTTCATACCTGTTCTTCGTGTCCTGCGCAAACATCACCGATATCAAATTGTTGCATTTATATAATGACTCGAAATAAATACCTGTTTGATAATCATCTGAATAACCACCTCTTTATGAATGTATCAAATCAATTTCTTAATGAGTAAATCAGTGAATATCGACAAATACTACACACTTCAATGATATATTGTTTGGAGTGCATATATTCAAATCTCTAACCAAGTCCCGTCGAACAATACATAATTAAAGAACCTATGTTTGATTGCAAGTGTCCTCAGAGACATAGACTGAGTAGTAAGCAAAGAAATAATAATTAGTATAGGGGAAAGGAGAGAAAGTGGCAAGAAAGCCATTCGAGAGAAATTAACAATACATTTGAAACATTGATTACTACTGTTTTTTTCCTTCCCGTTTTAGGATTAGACATTCATTCAAATTAGGCACTGGCAAGTAAATCTGCTTCATGATACTTTCATTTTAATAACTGTCTTTAATAAAACTAAGATAATTATTGGGAGGGTTGTTTTTTTTAATTTCCCCTTCTAGTCGAGCATTTGTTTGTGAGTGAAGATAGTGAAAATACTTTCGATTTGTGAATGCTAATATATGGCTTGGTACATGATTTAAATTCCATAACTCAGGGATTTAAAAAACTGTACCCACCAAATATGGCCAGGGGTTCCTTTTCGAATGTGCATGCTGTTTTGTGTGTGTGTTATTTTTTGTGCGTCTCTGCGCTTCAGGCCTTACAGCTTGGTCTTCGGATTTAGAAATTGGTATCCGAAAAAAATGTTTTAAAAAAAAGAAGCTTTTATGACCTTCCAGTAGACATATTCTGGTGGATTAAAAAAAATACATTCTCAAGAATGTAGATCTTTCTAGATGTATTTTTTATTTCATTATAGACGTTTCCCTAGGAAATCACCCGTTATGTCATAATTAGAATTTATTCTGACCATAATTATTCTTCGGTAGAATTCTTTTTACACGACTCCGATTCTCGACAAATATTTGTTATATAAATGCTTATCATTGAATATGTTTTATGATGGAATATGTCTCCTTGCAAATTGTGAGAAACATATTCCAATAATAATATGTGCCTTTCAACATGGGCAGTACAATCCACCCCTAGGAGACTTGAGGTTGATGGAAGACATGGCAATAAAGAGACATTTGCTTGTTGATTACAAAAATCGAATCAGACATCAAGAATTCAATTTCCCTTCATCAGACTCAAAGATTCCATTTAATTAAAAGTAATTTTAATTGGTTTTACTATTATATTCTTAGTATGAAACTTTCGGGATGATATTTTTTTCAGCTGCAGGGAATCAGTATGCCCGGGGGTAGCAGTGTCTTATTGAACTTTAAGGGACAGGTCAGGCTCATCCTGATCCTTTCGGGACTACAGTTGCTTTAGCAACAACGGTTGATTAGCAACCAAAGTCACGTTGACGGGAACTATTTTTGATGGGTGTCCCGTATTTTCCGAACGTAAAGTCCTGACCTTGTGTCGCATTTTGCTCCGGTGGGAGAATGAATAAATTGGACATACACACGCACACACATATTTTGAAACATTTCAAAAGCAATATTTTTTTTTACGATGGAACTTCTAGATTTTAACTACATTGTAAGAGCGCATTCATTTTTCATCATTCCCTTTGCACGTGCCTTCAACGTGTTTGCTCGCCGTTTTAAACGACCTTTTTTTTCGAAGTTGTTTAAATTATGTACACACAATATATCTGAACATTTTCTGACGCATCAGCTAGTGTCAGATGAAGGAGGCTTCCAAGGATTTATTTTGAAAACAAATTCAAAACCTCTCTTTCTGTTACTCATTTATGTTTCATTATGTTTTATGTCTAATCATGAAAACTTTTAAATCTTGTACTACTAAAAAACTTTCAATTGAGTGTTTGGCTTCAATTATTTACTCCCCATTTGCAACTGCAAATGAGTAAAGGTGAGAAACAATCAGAATAACCTTTCCTACATTGTATCCAAAAGCGTTTAGTGCGTATTGCATTTAACCAACACTGTATTATTTTCAAGTTTTGTGCAACCATATGTCAATGATTATATACTCAGTAGCAAAAGTAGCGCCCCAATATTGTAGGAATAGAGGATCATTGCATGAAGGAGCACCTTTTGAAGATCGAAACTGCGTCCATCAGGAAACAACCTATATGCAAATTATACTATCACCAACTGAGCTAACGACACTCATCGCAAGACAAGAGTACTGTCGGCAAAGGGAACGCACACACACTCACTAGGGGAACGCACACACACACACACTTCTGATGAATTTAATAAACGATATGGAAATAAGAAAGTTCAGAATATACATTGAATTTATTCCTGTTATATGCATTCGTCAGATTAGAACAATAATACAATTTTCGAATAACAATGTTTAGAGAGAGGGGATATGCTCCAAAATCATTGTTTTTCTTTACACGTATGTATATGCTCATGGTTACGATCGTGATATGAAGAGCTTAGTGATATAATGGCGTTCTTTGGACAGGCCTTGAATTGGCTCAATTGGTAAGAGCAAGGTTGCGTATAAGCTGTCATTGACACAGGTTCAATTCCTCCACGACTTTCATTTCTTTATTTCATTTGTGTTTATTATTCAATCCAATTTAATTATCCTTGTGATATCAGTAATTCTCTGTCGGACTTTTGTCCCTCGGTTTTAATTCTCCTCTTTTATCCACAAAATCATGTTGTTTTTTTTTCTGTATTCTCCCATTATTTCAATTGTAATTACCTCCCCTTATTTATCTCTTCCCTTCTGTAGTTTCTTTTGTTGTCTCTTTTTGAATCATTTATTATTCTCTCCACCTTTCTCTTTTCTTTCTTGCTTGTTCAACTCTGTTCTTTCTTTTCAGTTATTTACCTTCGTTTTAGTTTCGATAAATATTATTCTCGTTTCACTCTTATCCGTCCCTATGTCAATTTGCTAATCATGCATTTATTTCTGATTCTCCTTCTGTGTTTACAGGTGCGCATTCGGAAGAAACCTGAGGGACGCCCGAAAAGCGTTATGGATCGTGATTCACCTACGGCATTTTTACTAACTTTATACTATAGCAAACTTCACTAAATGTAGTGGGTGGCTCCTTTCTGAACTCTCAGCAAGCTTGCAGACTCTGGACTGAAGAAAGGTCTGGCAAAGGACCAAGAGTAATGCCTTTTTTGGTCATAAGGTTTTTCTCTCTCCCATGTTAGATACCACATTACAGAAAATTTGAGGATCACTCTTGGAGCCAGGCCCCTAGGCCCGCAGGCCCCAACGCTTCAGCATGTTTTGGTTTCCGTCATTTTGTGTTTTTTGTCTTAGTTGTTCCTTTCCCTATCATTATCATTTTTTCTTACTCTTCATTCTCTTGTTAAAGTCTACTACAAATCTGAAGTTGACTTTGTTTTCGTTGCGTACCAAGGTGTTTTGTGTACTAAAATGTAAAATCTACTCTCCACCATCGTGATTTGATCTCACGACGGTGTGATTTTTAGGAGTATGTCTCATTGACCTAGCTAAATTGACAAATCCAAGATATAAATAAATATTCCACCCCGGAAAAAATATATATGCTTATCAATTCATTTCATCTTATATACCGTACACAAGTTGAAATAATCATCTTCAGTTGGAATAGGCTTTTTGAGTGGAGTTTGATTCTGCAAGAGGCAGGCTTGTCTAATGCTTTTTTCTTCCATTTTCGCGCCGTTCTCTCTTTTCCCTTTCGCTTTTCTTCCTTTTCGTTACATTTTTTATGTTTTAGCAGTCTTTTTTTTTGTTCAACGTCCTTTTTTTCTCTAAATGTTTCCCTTGTTCAAGAATATTAATCATCATTTCGCACCCCCAGGACATGTGTGACACTAATAACATCACACCTCACAAGAACAAAGGAGATCATGATGACTGCAATCAATACCATTGAATATCCCTCCTCAGGCTGGTTGGAAAGGCCTTCGCCAGCGTCGTACTAAACAAGTCGAGGTCACTTGCTGAAAGAGCTTATCCTGAGGCACAATGTGAATTCAGAGCGGGAATAACAACAATGAGCCGGAGCTGCCCACTAAAGCTGCTGCAGGAGAATTGCTACGAGCAAAAAACAGCCACTGTACATCACTCTCATTGGCTTGACCCAAACGCCCGACTTGGTCCACAAGGAATTCATCTGTACGATGCTTCAAAAAACTAAGTACCCTTCCAAGCTTCAAAAGATAATCATTTCATGATAGTATACTGGGTGTCGTCACAAACAATGGCATATTCTAAAACCCAATAAGAAGCAGCATGAAACAAAGACATATCCTTGCTCTGACGCGTTTCGAGATCTTTTTCCTTACTGCTGTTTCACGTTTTTAGCTAGTCTGAAGATGGTGTATACATCCGTACTAGAAGCAATGGAAACCTATAGAGCATTGCATGTCTCTGAGTGGAGAAAAATCTGCTGAAAATACTGATTGGGGAGGTTACCATATGTGAGACACTGTTACCTTGATTGCCCAATTGGGGAAGTTTCATACACACATACAAGGGTTAGGGTGTGATCATCAGATTCAAAATGACCATCGTGGCTCAAAAAGTCAGCCACATCCTCAGCATCTCTTTTGGTGAGTGAACTGTCAATATTGTTTGAACTCCATCATCTATATTATCCACGCATTGAAGACCTTGCTGAACTCACAGATCGGGAAGACATAACCTTTACTGATCAAACAATCCAAATAACTCTCAGATATCCTAATGCTGACCACCATGATACAAATACAGGTAAGCAATAAGCTTGTTGTTTTATAACAATGAAATATGAACCAAATACTCTTATGAGGGAAGGAGAATGAATGTTCCTTCTACGCTGAAAATCATGTGGAACAACTTTGACCGAAGAAAACAAATTTCAGCAAGAGCACGATTGTAACCCCTGCTTGCTTGGCTCACTAGTGGGCATGTGCAATGGCTCAGTAAGGTGAAATGTTTACAGGACTAATAGATACGCAACTGAGGAAGGAAATTTTGTTTCCCAGTGCATATGTCTAAATTCATGCTTATTTATTTTTATTCATCATACTACTTGCTAGTTTCCGTTCGAACTTCAACAGGGAATATTTTCATGTGTGAATCTAATACCATATTTACAAAAGTCACCCATGTTCTATATATATATATATATATATATATATATATATATATATATATATATATATATATACACACACACATATATATATATATATATATATATATATCGATAGATTGATAGATAGATAGATATCCTACCTCTAGGCTACGGAACTATACACACACATACACACACACACACACACACACACATATATATATATATATATGTATATATATATATATATATATATATATATATATATATATATATATATATATATATATATATATATATATAAAGTAATGAAAGCATATTACATATTTAATCTATTTCCTTCCATGGAGAAGTTATGGCTAGAACCTTTCACACAAACTCTAACTATTGTGAGTGGTGTGAGTGTTGTGCTCGGTTGAGCCAGTTTGTATCTCCGATATTGCTGTGGTTTATCAATAACTGATGTCGTCAGTACAAACACGGACTACTTCATAACTGATGTAAAGACAATGCATAACGTGACCAAAGTGGGAATAGCGTTATGAAACTGGAGCGAAAGCAATGGAACATTGACGCAATGGATGGACTGCAAGTGGCAAGTGATTTCTTTTTAAGTGAAAATCATAGACAACATAATGAATGATAACGAAGACAAACAATTATTGAAGTACAAAAATAACTTGATAGGTAAAAGAAACGAGTTCAAACGATGACGTTAAGTAGTGAACAAGAAAGATTCATTGGTCACTCAATTGAAATTGTCCTACATTGTTGAAAATTGTGAAACAGGATAAATAATGATTGAGTTACTTCCGTCAACGCTTCCTTGGAAGAGATGATTGAAAGAATCAAGATTAGTTATATCAAAAAATATAGCGTGGATATTGTAAGAAACAAAGTATAGCTCAAACCCACAAGTAAGTAGAAGAAAAACTAGGGAATGCAAGTGGAAGACAAGTGTAAACACATCAGAAGCTAGATCAATGATGATGAAGAGAGCAAATAAAAAATATATAGCATATATAAAAAGCGAGCAGTTTATAAAATGAAGTGAAAAAATAAAAATAAAAACTGCAAAGAAATAATACGGGTCAGGCTTAAATGTAGGATACAGGGCCTTCTGTTTCAGGACTAACTATGAAAATTCAAGCGTATTGGTCTTTTTCGGTGATAAAAATACAATTTTGTGGATTAGTCATATTCAAAAATTCTGAGTATAACTATTGAAGAATTTCTTACTAATTTATCTCAAAAATCAACATTTGCAGCAATGAAAGCAGTGAATGTAATTATTTGATTATTCCTGTTAATCGATTCAGTTTTCTTGTCGTTGATTTATATTTTGTCGATTTATCATACTATTCTATTTCAGATTCGAGCGTGCTCTAATTTTTGAATTGCTCAGAAAAAGAGCAGAATGATAAATAGTAAACAAAAAAAAGACATTGAATTGTAATTCTCGTGGAAGGTAAACCTTACCTAATTCAAAGATTGGTGCAACAAAACAATTTCCTCTCGATGGAACGGATGTAACTGAAAGAGACCTGTATTGACAGTATGGTTGATATTTTCTGAAAAAAATATGGTTGAAGACCAGTATGAGTTGTCGAGAGAAGAAAGGTAAGACAGAGCTAAAGAGAGCGAGAAAGATGAAAAGTAATGAAGAACAAGGAGAAGTTATGAATGATAAAATGCAGACGTGGGAAGAGAGAGAATTAACAAAAACAAAAAACTCCAAAAGAAAAACAATAGGAAAGATTACAGTAAAGAAACACTTCTTCCTTCACTTATGTGATACAAATAAGGAGACCCCCACCCAAGTGATTCAAAAACTGGTCTGATCAGTAACCAAATCAAAATTGTGTCGACATCAACGTCTTTTGTTTGCCTGTCCTGTAAGGGATGATCGATTGAAAAAAATTGGGAAAAGTGATGATCCATGAATAATTTACTGTTCCGACCTTTTTTTTGGCAGTGACCATAAGGAAAGTCAGAATTTAAAAAAAACAGACGTATATGCGACGAAATTCAAACAGAGGACCAAATTAGCTTAAACGTATGTTGCAAATAGAACACCTGCCACCATGAACTCTATGGGGGAGCGTAGAGGAACAAAAGGAAACAAAACTAAATTTTGATTAAATTTTCAGCCCTTCAGCTCAATCGTCACGGCATTTATACGCAAGAAACATATACATAACCAGCCAGCTAAACCGACGTATAAACTGAAAAAATCTATGTTGATAGTTTTGGCGGGAGTTTTGGTCGACAGTCGTAATACTTGGTTTTGAAAAGAAACAGTAACAAATGAAAGTAGAAATAGAGATCGTCGGAACATGAAAAGAAAAGAAGGAAGAAGGAAGAGAGTAATGAAACATAGACCAAAGGAAAATTACCAATAAACATGTGACAAATAACGAATGAAAACAGGATAGACACAGAACAGAATATAGAGCACTAATATTAGAGAGCAGAAACAATTTTTTTCTTTCAAATATAAGAGGAAAAAAAAAGCTGGTACCTATTTCGAAAGAATGCCCGGAGCAGAGGTAATATTCTTGGATCATTTACACAATGCCGTCACCGGAATATATTACACTGACGTAGTGCTCATTTTGGGAAACAAGCTGGGGAAACTGGGAAACGTTCAATGGAGCGTTCGGATTCCGTTTACGTCATCGACATCTAAATCACTACCGCCATATTTCCCACCCGTCTCCTTCTGGTCAGTTTTCACCAATGAACAGTTTTCCGGTCGACGTATAAACGCTTCATTTAGTACGCAGCATTGCGTTTATTTTCCGTTGACTTAAGCAAAGTAATGAAACAGTATCCGCACACACAAACACACAGACACAGAAACAGACAGACACACACACACACACACACACACACACACACATATATATATATATATATATATATATATATATATATATATATATGCATATATTCATATGTGGACATAAACATATTTTTATCAACGCAAAAGACACCTATGTAATCCTGCACCTCCATGAAAAATTCCAAACATGTTTTGTGTTAGTTAATGCCCCTATTCAATGTTATACACACACACATACACAGACAGCTGCAGACACATTACAACAATTGTACGTGCGTATGTTCGAGTACATATATATATATATATATATATATATATATATATATATATATATATATAAGTTTTGTTTGAAATGATCTCCTATCACAGGTGGTGCTGTAGAGTGCTGCAGGAATCGGCAGTTTTTAGCTAAATGGTAAGAGCAATGCTACACTACATAAGTTTGATCCTCACCTTGGCCTTATTTCCTTCAATTGTTTATTCTATTTTCGTTGTCTCCATCATATGATGTATTAACCGTATCTCTCGTTTATATATATATCTATATATACGTACATATATATATATATATATATATATATATATATATATATATATATATATATATATATATAAAAGTGTACGTATATGTGTCATTTCTTGAGGTTTATTTTTGCATATCAGTACAAGTTATATATATGCTCAATATATCTAACTGCATTTTGCATCGGCTACACGATTTGTGTGAATGAGTCATTGGGTAAATAACAGCGTCTACCACTGTACTGCAAGTTTGTGAGAGAGAAAGGATACGGAATCAAGATAGATTTACTCAGAACTCCAAACATAAAAATACCGTCGTTTAATCAATTACCCGTACAATACACATGGGTATTTGTAGATGTCGATTTGAACTCTGTATTGTGTATTGTTCGATCTTTGTGGTTAACTTTCCCGAGTTGATTTCGAATCAAAGAACGGCATGGCAGCGTTGTCCAAGATGTGCCATACTGGCAGAATAGCCAAAGAACAAATGCCACTTGTTATACCAGTCAAAATTTTAGGTATGAATCAGTGAACAACAGTCACCTAGAACTAGCAGTCCTGCTACTTCGTTAATTTGTAAATGAGCTTTCATTTCTTTATTTTGAATAACATACGTGGTTACACCTGTAGATTATCTGGCCACGGAATCTGTTCAACCGTTCCATACACCAGTAATCATCCAATGCAAATTTCTAAAAGGGGAAATCAACCAAAAATCAAGAGGTAATTGCCTGTTTTGACACATATTCATCGATTTCTTGTGCATTTTTGCAAATCAAAAATTCAAACTATATTCACCACCACCGTCCAACAAACCAAGTTTCAAAATGGACATTTAATTTCAGAAATATCAAATAATTATTCATTTTGCTCCAACAAACTGCACATGTTGAAAGTATAACATACTTAAAAGTTTATCATCATCATCATCATCATCATCATTGTTAGTCTCTAAATCATCCATTGTGGAACATAAACCTTATCAAATATTTACCACACCTCTCTGTTGTGAGCGTGGGGGAGCCAGTACATTTTAAATTTGTGTGTTTTGTCTCATCTTATAATCAGCCAGCATTGATTTTGCATGTGATCTCTGGGGATCCATGTTGTGAGTTGTGATGCTCATCGGCTGTCTGCCATTCTTGCAACATGACCAGCCCATTGCCATTTGTGTTTCCCAGTAGATTCTATGGTATTTCAGAATCCTGTTTTTTCTCCGATACTCAGTGCTGTCTGGTGATCTCTCAAAGTGAGGTTGGGCATTACTCTCCCACGTGCACGTTGCATATTCCTCATTCTATGGGTTGTCTCTTAGTTTGGTTCCTAATTTATTTTGGTTGTCATTCCCAATGGTCATTTTGACAAGGTGGACACCTTTTTTGTGTATTATAAAGACTCATGTCACTATGGAACAAAAAGTTTCCCGAATGGAGAGTCCAATACTACATCAAGTGACAGTTATTCTTGAAGCATGGACTATCTAGTCAGTAGGTACTCTCGCATCATGATTACCCATAGACGCCACAAACACAGACATATGCACATACATAAATCAACACAAATATCACATATGAGATTCAAAATACACACACACACACACACACTCACACACATACACACACACACACACACACATCCGTGTATTTTAAATACACATTTGTGCGTATATGTGTTTGTGGAATGTATATATATGTATAGCATTTATGAAGCCACCATCTACATAATTGTGGGTCTTCAAACTAAGAAAAATATCCCTAAAACCTTGAGCGAAAGTTATTTGTTTTTTCCTTGTCAATGAAGACTGCAGGGATAGCCCACCAATTGAAGCAATGGGAAAGACACTTTTGTGGTCATAAAAAGCAAAATCTCTTCAGTTGAGTTAATGACAAGCTCATCAAATGATTTTGCATTACAAATATCTTGAAATGTTTATGTTCACAGGAAACACAGCAATATTTATTTCACAAACATTTGGTCGGATTACAACAAAATTGAATTTTATTGCTTTGTTTGATACATTAGTTCTTCTCTGTTGCTCGTACAAATTTTTTGAGGTATACATCATGATCTGCATCACAAATGGTTGGCTGGATATATCTGGTTTATCAGAATGGTTCTTTCTCGTATTTCGTCCATTTTGGTAGGTGTGTGTGTGGGAGGTAATTTCTTAGATTCTTTCAATAACATGCCAAAATATTTCATCCATTCTTACAGCACGAGGTTCGGTACTTTCATGAAAACCAAAATTTTTGAGCTTCAAACTAAGCTCAGACAGAACGCTCATTTTTTTTTTTTTTTTGATAAATCCCGTCATCTCGTCGATGGAAATCGCAGAAAATTGACGGGCATTGGTATAGTGCAATTGTTTAATGGAGAATAGTATGTACACACACACACACACACACACACACACATATATATATATATATATATATACATTGATAGATTTATATTGATAGATTAATATTGATATAAAATTAATAATAAAAGTAATTAAATTGTACTTGTATTGATGCTACCATTTCCAACTAATTGACTTTGATGATTGCGTTATCAACCCCCTTAACGCTTTTCCAAACATAATTTTTGTTGTTTTTTTTCCTGCATCGTATACACCTTTACCTATGCATATAAACCAAGTTTGAATATTTATTACATTGCTCATTTATCAGATTGTTAAATTTTGATTCTGGATCCAGAATTTTGGATCTGTCCTCGTGAGGTATACTTTGGTACCAATCAGTTTCCTTCCGTATTAACAATCCCTTGATTCCAAATAGGATAAAGTATATAGTGAGCCTATTTGATAATTGTCCACACGATTTCATTAAGCGCTCTCGGCTATTCGTTAAGACATCAGTGACATAAAAAAGTTTAAAAAGAGGAAAGACGATTTGATCGACCTTTACGGAGTCCATGCATTATGATGACGTCATTACGTGGGGAAATGCGAGCAAGATTTTCTCTTTGGGCAGAAAGTATCAATCATTAGTTAGATACATTGAAAATCCCAGTAATTACATTGAAGAAAGTCTGATTCATTCTTGAGCCTTTTAATATGATAATGCATGCAATATATATATATATATATATATATATATATATATATATATATATATATATATATGTGTGTGTGTGTGTGTGTGTGTATATATATATATATATATATATATATATATATATATATATATATGAAAAGAAACAGAGAAGGTTGAATAGACTGAAAGACAGAGAGAGAGAGGGAAAGAAAATAGATAGATGATATAGATACATGGAGGGGCAAGTCTGGTTGGTCATCATCATAAACTTCAATTGTAAATAGAACCACCCACTGGAACAAAATCAGGAGGAGAAGGGCATAAAAATATGTGGATTTTAAAAGTTTCAGTCTCCAACGATATGGCCAGTAAGCATGCTACATACATAGCCAGTTGGCCGAACGGACCAACTTGAAAACTGATCAAACCTGCGTTGACAGTTTAGGTTGGCAGTTCCCTATAGATAGATAGATAGATAGATAGATAGATAGATAGATAGATAGATGGATAGATAGATGTGTGCTTACTTTCGTTGGCCTTGGCATATATAGAGGTCCTCTTTTTTCAGCTCTGAATTTACTGTTCTGATTGTTGTGTTCTTGTCCTTTGCAAATGGGTTGTACATCACATTTCATTTAAATCGTTCACATTACAAAGAGACCATCAAATTTCTCAGCAGAAAAGATGTCGTCTCCAAATCAGAGGTTACGTGGGTATTTTCCGTCAATTTTGATTGCTTTGTTTTTCCAGTCTAGGTTTCGGATGATCACCTTGATGCATGCAGTGAAGTGTCTAGATGAGCTTGTATCATCTTGTCTTACCATTTTCCTGTGCCTGAAATGCTCAAAATATTTATATACACTGATAGAGGATCAGTTGCATTGGTATATATGCTGTAAGACTCTGATTTATACGGTGTCTGCCCCTTGTTGTGTGATAGCAGCAACTGCTTCGGAGTTTTCAAGTCGAAGGCCGTCTCGAAGTCATTAAGCGCTACAATGGGTGACACTTTATATTCAGCTGCTTTCTCCTTTAGCTGATTTACCGAATGGAAATGGCCGCATGGCTTCTTCTGATTCCAGGATCTTCCTGCGGTTGGATTTCATTTAGCATTTTCGTTATTTGGTTTTCGATCATATCGTTGAAAAGTTTGCATATGCAGCCTATCAGCCCGTAGTTTATTTTTTAAAGATTTTTTAGAATACTGTTTTCATGTAATAGCATCATTATTTTGGTAATCCTATCTACTGGGAATTTACTCTGTCTCAAGCATAAGTTGAATAGAATGGCTTGATTCCTAATGATTGCTTTAGCAGCTTTTCGATTAGATCAACAGGGATGCTATCTGGTCAAAGGATCTTTCCTTCCTTTTGTTTGATGGATAGTTTCATTTTGTATGGAGTAACATCGGTGAAATCTTTGCAATAATTATCCGTAACAAGTATAGCCTTTCTGATGCTTCAGAACCTCTGCCTCTATCAAAAATGCTTTCTTAAGATGAAAGAACCACCTGGCAAAAGAGCTATTTTGGAATCAACCGGCATGAGCATAAGACTAGATTTGTAGTGAGTCCTTATATACAAGCAGATCGACGCCAAAAGAGGATTGACGTCAGAACAACTGCACGAAAGAATTGCATACAAAAAAAAAAAAACTTAGCTCTACGGCATACGTTCCCATATCTCCCTCTCTTTTAGGGTGGTTTCATTCAATTCAGTCCCTTCAATCTTTTCCCCTTGTCGTTGGTTGTGACTCAGATTTTTTGTGTATTTCCATGTTCACTTTGTGCAAGAAACCTTGGGGATTTTCTGTGAGAGAGTCTCATCACTGACGAGTCAGAATACAAAAGTCACATTGATTTGTTGAGATGCGAACCATTTGTACGTACAGATGATAGATATAAATATTGATAAGCTTTTCAACTTTTGTAAATGCATATAGTGTCTTTTGTATTAGATCATATAAAACAGTTATTGATGCTTCATGTTGTTCAGCAAAACTAATGTGGCCACATGTTACAACTGAAAGACAATGCAGTTTTGATCTTTCAAATTGAAACCAGATTATGTCATGCAAGGAGGAAAAAACGTGAATGTTGGATAAGAAGTAATCATATGCCAAGATATGAATTAAAAAGGATCAGATTATGAGAAATAAGGGATAGTGCTGATTTAGGAATGAAGTATAAAGAAAATACATGAGAAAAAAAAAATTGTTCCAGCTCCTGTCCCTACCCTCTTACTTGTCACACCGGTAATGGTGGTTTCGTGGTTGTGATAAACAACCTACTTCTTCCATAATTCATCCATCGTTTCCCTGAATTTATCCACACTCGGTGTTGTCACGATATCAATACGATACTGACTGAATACACCGTTTAAAACAGGTTTTCCACGGAGAACAGTCAAACACTTAATATAAAATGATTTATAGCTGGAGAGAAGATGAAAGAACCACCTGGCAAAGGAGCTATTTTGGAATCAACCGGTATGAGAATAAGACTAGATTTGTAGTGAGTCCTAACATACAATGTCCAAAGAGGATTGACGTCAGAACAACTGCATGAAAGAATTGCATGCAAAAATAAATAAATAAATAAACTTAGCTCTACGGCAGGTGTACAGCGAAAATATATTCAAAACAAGATGAAAGTAAAGAAGCAAAACTCGAGAAACAGAGATGGAACCATTCTCAAAAGAGCCTTAAACCATGAAAATGAAATTAAAGAAAAAGATAAAAATAACTATGGAACAGCGTTGAATCCGGTTTCCCCAAGGAAAAGACGCATTTGAAAAATCTGTGCAGGTGTAGGTGCCCATTCCTTCCAAAGCTTATGTTTTGGGGCGGTACGTATTTATGTCCGCTGTTTCAACTGCCTAGTACGTTGATGGGGAGGGAATTTCATAACAGACATCGCTGTAGCACCTGCGACTCATAACAATGACGTATATTTCCAGAATTGCACGTCTGAGGTTCAAATCCAAGATTACGTCAAACTGCACGTTAAGCTCTTACTTTTAAAAAAAATTCTCCCAGATCGCTTCACATGGACGGACACAGAATTACCTACACATACACACACAAGCACATGCATACATATTTTGATATTTTGGATGAAAAAAGTTCAAAGATTCATGAATTTATATTTATATATATATATATATATATATATATATATATATATATATATATATATATATGTATGTATGTATATATATATATATATATATATATATATATATATATATATATATATATATATATATATATGCCTAAAACTACAATGGATTGGATATACATATTGATACATGCTGCACGTTGAAAGGGACGGAAAAGACTTAGAATAAACGGGATGAGCATTTGAGTTGAAAGCAGTTATTTGGACTTTGCATACGTATATATATATATACATACATATATATATATATATATATATATATATATATATATATATATATATATATATATGTGTGTGTGTGTGTGTGTGTGTGTTTGTGTGTGTAAGTGTGGGTGTGTATTTATATATATATATGTATATATATATATATATATATATATATATATGCATATATATGTATACATGAATTTAAAAAAAATGTTTACAAATATGGACATTTGAATATATACATATCAAATATGACTTGTGTAACCCATCGATTATGTACTTCAAAGGCATCTACTATACAGGAAATTGCTGAAAAGAGTGGACATTTATAACGGTGATCACCAGGACGAGGCATCATTGGATATATCTTTGGATGGGGGATATACCTTGAGATTTTCTCGCTACTTGCAGGGATATGGAAATATTTCGCTTCTTGCAGCTACTCGATCAGCATTTTTCCATTGAGTAATATTTTGTGGGTGTGAGAGACCAACAAACAAACAGGTGTTGTTAGTCACTCAATGATCTCACTAGACCATTGTCTTTCAGCAGTATATCATTTTTGGGGTGATAATCAATTTAGATTTAGAGAATGGATGATCATTAGATAGACACATAAATCATCTTTGTGATTCTAAATTAAAAGTCTAAACTGAAAAAAAAGAACTTGACCAATGCTGACTCACAAACCGAGTTACCAGTTTCCCTTAAAATTACAAACTCAGATCTAAAACAAATTTTTAGCGGGATGAAAAAACAAAAACAAAACAGTTTTTTCTACAAATATTAAGGAATGGAATTTTGATGGTTCAGCTTTCTTGCTCTGTTGTTGAAGCATGCGCAAGCCAGCCCCATTTAAAACTGAAGAAATCGATGTTTTGGGGACACATATTTATCATTGTGCATAGCATTCTCATTTTCTATGGTAACTTTTTAGCAAATAGTTTCCATAACTAATCTAAGTTAATGCCGCTACAAAACTCCAACTAAAGTTATGGCTCTTTCAAACTCATTACTTCTCCCTCTCGCTATCTCACTCAACCCTCCTTTGTTATCACTCTGTCTTATCCACTTTCTCTATTTCACAATGATGTTGATGTTCAAACCTTCTTTAAAAAATTAGTTATTGAAGTAAACGTTTAAAATTATGAGATATAACTCTTTCACGAGTTTCATTTCAGATTATAACACGTAAATAAACATTATATAAATACAACTATATATATATATATATATATATATATATATATATATATATATATATATATATATATATATATATATATATATATACATATGCTATTCTGATGTGTATGAAGCATGAAATAATAGATTTAAGTATATTTGTAAACATTTTGCTTCCGTAAAAATGGGAAATAACTATGTAAATATAGTTTTCTTCAAAGCTGATCACACGTTAGTAATAATTCGAGTGACCAAAAATTATCATTTCTTGGGATGCTACACTGAATATAAAGAAATAACAGTGAGAGATGAAGTTGAACGTCATAATTCCAATAATTGTTATTATGGGAGAACGTCAAATATATGCAAAAATATTAAACAGAGCAAAGAATGTGAAAAAACAAGGTTCATTTGAAAATATTATGTATTCACTCTTTCCTGGAAGATGACAATCTTCGGAGTGTATAATTCTCCTGTTCATGGTTTCTGTGTAAACCTTTACAACAAGAATAAAGTTTCACTGAATTATTCACGCTGAAGACCGACATCCTTGCAACAGCTTTATTAACAGTGAAAATATATCAAATTGGGAAAAAAAAGGAGGAGCTTCTCAAGACGTGGAAGTTAGTGTGTATGAAAGTCACTAAAATAGAAATGTGTTCAAGAACATGCCATAAACGCCTGCACAGGATACACAATGCATATATAAGACAATAGCAGTCAACAGAAGGCTATGCATTCCTGAGTAAATGTAATAAATATACCGACACAGCAATCCAATAGGCGTATAACTAGGGCAATAAAATAAACAGATATGCTCGACGGGAAAATAATTGCATAAGCAGTTGAGTGAAGTAGAACACAGAAAATAATATAACGTCACCTGTAGGCTTATAGGCTACTAAAAATAGAGGCATAAAAGATCCGTGGATTTATATAATGTGTTATGTCAGATTATTGTCTTTTGCCAGGATGCTAACAACCGTACGTAATGTAATCGAGATTATGTCCTGTATCCTACAGAATGAAAGACGTCGTTTTAAAAAGAGTGAAAAAATGTTATGGTTAAAGACTTTAACCTAAGGTAAGTAGGCTCAACGGGTTACTTGTGGACCAGAGCGTGTGCTAACAGTAGCAGACTACGAATAACATTGTGTATTGGAAATTACGTTTATGAGAAAAAGAGAAATTACATTAACAACATCAACAGATATTGGTAAATAATTGACTGAAATGGCCAATTTTTGGATAAAATTTGTTATGTTTTTTTTATAAATTTAGCATTTAAAGCTTTAAAATCATAATAAATGAGTAAATCTTTAATTACACATTTCTATAGCTCAACTGGTACAATTTGCACATGTGATACATACGCAGCAAGCAAGCTAGACTAACATGAAAACTGAAAAATCTCATGTTGATAGCTTTCGTAGCAATTTTTGTCTATGGTTTCCATTTGATGGAATATACACAGATAGATATAGATAGACATATTAATTAGCTAAGGTATACATCGGTACTGAGATTTACACATGAATAATCCGAGAGACGGAGTAGGAAAGATAGATAAATGGATACATGGACTAGCAAACTGTTTATACAGTTGATTGCCTTACTCTGAAAAAAGAGATTTTTTTTCGAATCCAGGGCTCATTTTTCCTTTTTCTAACGAGCTTTTCAAAGCATTTTTTTTTTACTTTTCACCTACTCAACAGGATTTACATCCTTGTCCCTGTTTCTATTCTCCAGATTTTTAATTACTTCTTTCTCTATTCCCCTCCATTCACATTCATAAACAAATCCCAATTTCAGAATTCTTTCAAAAATGAATTATCGATTTTCCTTGTTGCTTTTAGATTTATTTTATTTTGCCTTTCATCGTAAATTCGTTGGATTCTTTGGAAATATTTCCTTCGGTTGAAATTTAGGCAATTGTTTATATGTCTGTTTAAAAGTGAAAAAAAGAAAAAATGGAATCTCAATTCTTCGCGTGTTTCTGTTTTCTAGTCCTGTTTTAACAAAAATCATGGCGTCAAGCAATCAATTAAGGCACAAGGGAAAAAAAATCAATATCATCTCCAAAAAGCGTCGTAGCCTCCATTATATGAGAAAATTCACTGAGAATTTTAATCCTGAACTGAATTTCAGGAGATGAATTATTTTGACATGATCAAATGTGTATATCCATGTATGTACGCGTGGATGTATTTTGTAGACAAAAACGTGACAGAGATCATACTGTATACACTGTATACATTTATACATATATGGATACTTATGTACACACACACACATATGAATAGATATACATATATACACAGACACTCATTTATATTTATGCATATTTGACATATAAAACGAGATATCCATGGATACAGTCATTTGTATTCGTACATAACAAAGGGATATATACGTACACACTCATCTCTCTCTTTTTCTTCCTACTTTTCTTTCTCTTTCGCTGTCTTTCTTCTTTCTCTCAGTCTTCCAATTCTCTCTCCCGCTCTTCCCCTCTCTCTCTATGTACATTCATATATGCGTACTTATCCATCAATATGCATTAACAATTTATATGAGAGTTTAATGATGATATATGTGAACTATTTTCAGTTATCGTATA
This sequence comes from Thysanoteuthis rhombus, assembly GCA_963457665.1. Lineage (NCBI taxonomy): Eukaryota > Metazoa > Mollusca > Cephalopoda > Oegopsida > Thysanoteuthidae > Thysanoteuthis > Thysanoteuthis major. The sequence goes on along the minus strand of OY735226.1, from coordinate 50,543,411 downwards.
TATATATATATATATATATATATATATATATATATATATATATATATATATATATGTATAAATATATATATATATATATATATATATATGTATAAATATATATATATATATATATATATATATGTATAAATATATATATATATATATATATATGTTATATATATATATATATATATATATATATATATATATATATATACACATACATAGTGATTGATTAAAAAACTAACGAAGTTCTTAGAAACAGGCAAGCTTTGAATATGAAAGCAATCATTTTTATAATTAGGAACAATACTTCAGAGACAGTAGCAAAACCTGAAATCTAGGAAAACTGAATTAATGAGCTATTGGTGAAAAGAAAAGAATTGTTCCCTCATGTACATACATTTTGAGCACACACGCACACAATTATATCATTTCATTTTCAAGTTCAGTCAGTTGTATTCATACATATTCATAAAATACCAAATTTATATGTTCATGCGAATATGTACTATATATATATATATATATATATATATATATATATATATATATATATGAGTGTGTTACAAACCATCGTTACATATCCTTGTATAATGTTTGCATTTGTTTAACTCTTGAAATATGTGAACATATAATCATATGGATATATATGTGTGTGTGTGCGTGTATGTGTTTATGTGTATAAATCGATTAAATACCTTGTAATTTACTCACGTATATATCTATAAATATATATATATATATAGAGAGAGAGAGAGAGAGATATATAGAGAGAGATATAGAGAGAGAGAGAAAGCGAGAGGGGGAGAGAGAGTGAGTGAGAGAGAAATGTGAATACATTTATAATGTGCAAGCATAGATGTACAATCCACTTGGAGTTTGTTGCATTAGAACCTGTAATTTAAATCTGAGTGTCTATTGATATCAATATATATATATATATATATATATATATATATATATATATATATATATATATATATATATCACTCCTATCTTAATCTTTTGGCTTATGGGTGCGTTTTAGTTTGGCTATTCTGTTATAGTATTGATGATTGTATTGTGTAATTTGATATTTTGTCCATTTGGGGAATGATTTTATAGAAGTAATGTCCACAAATTTTAGCATGTGTAGCCTTTCAGTGATAAAGGGTTCAGGATCATTGTGAAAGTTATGGAGAGGACTGCTTTATTGGGCGTAGATTGTTATGATTGTTGGATTTAACCCTGTGTCTGTAATCATTGAGTCTGATGCCGAAAAGCCACTCAGATTTCCTTTGTTACTGTTTTTTGCATTGTACCCATCCGTTTTGATTTAGATCTGGTGGAAGAACTTGTGAAAGATAAGGTGACTTTCAGGTGATTAAAATATATATATATATATATGAATATATATATGAAATTAATAATCGAAATTAATTAATATCTATGGAATTAATTATATTGGACAGCTGTTTTATTGTATTACAAAGATTTGATGTGGCTATACACTGTCTGATATCTTTTCAAGTACCACTAGGTAGGGTCGAAACTTTCGGACCTAGAGGAAGATGCTTTACCCCTACCCTATGCAGGACTGGACGGTCAGTAGGACCTATACGTGCCATATTTTCCTCATCTACCTGGGTCCACCATTCCTGAGTTGAAACGCACACACACACACACGTACACACACTTACCCGTATATATATATATATATATATATATATATATATATATATATATATATATATATATATATATATATATGTTTTGAAAGACCAAAGCGTTCAATCGGCAGACACTATCAAGCAAACACCATCATGAAAACTCTCCAAATAGGTCTGGGACGAGCACTCCTCTGTCATGAACAATACCACTCTCTATACTACTACTACTACTACTACTACTACTACTACTACTACTACTACTACCACTACTAAAGAGATGGTAAAAAGTATATGAGAGAACCTACGATCGTCAGTAATGGCATACTGGCTTAAACCAGAGTGCTGAGTTATGTGTGCACGATGAGAATAGGTTTGGAGAGATTAAGACACTTACTCACAAAACCCAGCAGCGATGACCACGGTTTATTGATATGAAACGGCAAACCACAGCACTGCTGCTAACTGAGAATGTAGAGGGGACAGCTTAAGACTTCATTAGACTTATTCAGTCTTAGTGATATAATAATAATAATAATAATAATAATAATAATAATAATAATAATAATAGTAATAATATATATATATATATATATATATATATATATATATATATATATATATATATGTATTTATGTATGTATGTATGTATGTATGTATGTATGTATGTATGTATGTATGACTGTATTGTTGATGTGTAGTGATCCGAGAGAACTTGAATGAAAATGCCGATTGGAGAGTTAAATGATAAACTCAAGAGATAGGTGTTACATCTCTCTTTTTTTAACTTCGCCAACGGAATGATATTGAAAAAAAAATGAGATGCAACAATTATATCTTGAGTTTTCACTTCCCTTTCCAATCATCATTTTATTCTTGAATATGAGTGTCTGCATGGGTGTGTGTGTCTGTGTGTATTTGTGAGTGTGGATGTGTTTTTGGTATGCACTCATTCTCTAGTTTATGTAAGTGTATGTTTTGCACTTAGCCACGGTCATATATACGTGTACATACTCAGAATAATATATACATACGTGAAAAAATATAAAGATCATAATCTGAAATTAATGTATAGACAATCTCACACTCATGAGCACACATATGACTATACACTTGGGCCATTCAGTATGAACAGTTGTGTGTGCATACAGATATATATATGTGAATATATTTTTCGTGCATGTGTTCGTCTTTTTAATGTTGATGTACGTGTTATGTACATTTGTGTGTACGTGTGATGAATGATTATATATATCCACTGATGTATGTGTTCAAGAATAAGCGTGAGAATGTTTGCCTCTCCGTCCATTGGACTGTTCATATGTAGAACTAATTATCGTATTATCCAATATGGGTCTAAGGAAATTGACTGACAGAAAAATCAAAATCAAAACAAAAACATAGAGAAAAATATTACGGGAATTAAAGACATTATATGAATAGAAGGTCGCAGAAATACGAATGTACGACTGCTCACAACAATATTATCCATTCCAACCTTTCCTAGAGGCAATTTCCCAGCGGGTCTTCTCCCGGACGGACACCATCCCAGATAATCGATCTACTAGAAAAACATTTTTTTTAGTGTTGGAGAAATCTTTCCCCATGCAGCTCTATGAGATGCAGTGCACAATGTATTGATCCAGAGAAGTTGGTCTGCAATTTGACCTAGTTGATCTGAAAGAGAGGCAAACAATATAAAACTACCAACAATAGTCAAACTGCCGAGCATGGTGGAGGTTTTTAGTTCAGAAGTTCTTCAGCGTTCTTATTAGACGTTTACAAAAATAAGAATGAGAAACTTTTATCGAATATATTTTCCAGAACTGTTATTGGTCGTGACTTACAACTCGAGATTCCATTAGTCTATTCTGAGCAAAACATGTTCAACATTAGGAAACGTTGATTAACGTACCCGCTACCTTACTCGTTGAGGTAAAAAAAAATCTTGGTGTTGGAATTGTTGATATCCAACTGAATCGTTTTCAGACAATTTTACATGATACTTTGAATTCTTATAACACTGCTTGAGAATATTATGTCACGATTTACTTGTCTATTAAGGAATTATGAAAATTAAGTGAAAGAAATTTGACCCAGCATTTTCTATCAGATATTCACCAGTCAAATCAACAATTAATTACGATGGTACGGGAATCGTTACTCCAAGCCGAGCGTTTTGAATGCAAAAACACAGATTGGCATTATACTCCAGTTTATCCCCATTGTATTCTAATTGAAATTTAAACTTTTAAAATTCAGAACGTTGAACCCTCCTCGTTATCGAACATCTATGATTATAGTGACACGAGTTTCCTTTTCAATATAGGATTAGGAAAAGAGGGAACGGAATTTGTCTCAACATATTCTATCGGGTGATTATTAATGTAGTCTTCTTCCTCCTAATGTTACCACAGTTTCTCTTAGCATTATACATATTGAAAACATCGGAACATTTCGGCAAACATCCTTGGAATTTTTCAAAGAAAATAATATGATTGACTTTGGTTCGTATAAAGAATTTTCACACCGAAGCAGAAAATTGCATAAAAATGCCCTTCCTTTGATTAGCAGGGGAAAAAAAAAAGCAAAATATTAGTATCACAAAAATACTGAAAAAAATACCGCGTTTAAGACTTCTCTACGAATAAGGAACAGTTTGTAATTACAATTTTTGTTCTCCTACTTTTTCTCAATTGCTTACAATTATTTTTTTCATTGTTCACACCCCTTGTGCCACTTTAAAAAAAAATTCTCTTCCGATTTCTTTCAATCCAAAATTCAAACTGTCATCATAGGTTTATTCAATTTCCGTTTTGGGCTTGCTGGTTGGCTATGTATGTATCAGACGTCCTTTTGCACTAATTGAGCTAAAGGACTGAAATTTCCAACGTGTACACCTGATTAGTTGGAAACGAAACGTCTGTCTGTTTGTTTGTCTTTTAACCCCTCCCCCAACATAGGTTCTCATGACAGGGTTCAATTTGCAATATAAGCTTATGGTAAATTGATCCCATACTGAGTGCCCAGCTGCTTTAATATTTCATCTTTTTCAATTTTTTTTAAAAATCACCTCTACATATTTTTTTTTAAGAGAAGGTTCAATCTGCATCGTGGGCTTAGGCTAAATTGAACCCTTACTATGCGTTCAGCAGCTTTTATATCTTCATGTTTCACCCACACACACGCACACACACACATGCACACACACGCACATACACACAAACACGCACACACACACACACACACATATATATATATATATAAATATATATATATATAAATATATATATATATATATATATATATATATATATATATATATATATATATATATATATATATATATATATATATATATATATATATATATCAACTCATGTTTACCATAAAAATATCACCAGATTAATTTCATCTACGTTCTGTGGAAAGGATGGCCATAACTAAATAGACTTTAAGGCAAACCCGGAAATCGTTCCAAATGGAAAATAATTCTTCATTAATTTGACAATATTCCAAATAGTAATTATGAAAACTTCAGTTACTTCCTCTGTAGCTCAGACGTATATAAACTAATTTTCATTCAATATTTAGCTATTTTTTTCCAGACGTGTGTGCTGTTAGGGTGCTTGTCAGTTTATATAATCCTTACAGCAATTCATAATTAATCTTCCCAAATTTTGTTTTCATATCTCCACCTTTGTATACGTGCAATTTCTAATCACTCTCTTATTTCCTAATTATTTCAAACTCTCTTTAAACACGATTTTTCATCCAAAACTGTTTCCTGCAAAAATGTCGACATTTATTCTACCACATCCGGTTACATTCAGTTCACGATGTCTGCTTCCTTAGGACGAATAGCAGATTCCTAATAATCACCTGATTCTTATGCATGTAATGCAAATACGATTTCAACTACTTCGGCAAGGAAATATTATTATGCTTCTCCAAGACTTTATTTATTTCCCTGTTCCCTTCTACTGCAACCTTTAACACACATAACACCCTGCCTTTAAACTAACCCTGGTCGCCCCCATCTATACTTCTTTCAAACCTGACCGCATCACTGGAATTTCCCGGCACTCTGCAACAAAATACAATTATGCACTCTACGCTAAAAGGATTCAACACGTGATCTGATTGTCCTATAGAGAGACAACAGATAAAATAGATCGCCCAATCCTGTCCACATCTACGTTTTCTATTCTTTTTCGCTTATCGCTCTTCCATGCATTCTTTCCAACAATTCAGATTCTTATAACGACGTGGCTGTCACCTGTAAGGATATTTCCAATTCGCTTTCTAGCGAGAGGTAAATCACGGATTAAGAGGAAAAACAGCTGAGAAAAAAAAAACTTGATTCGTTTAATATCCTTCCTCACGTCACATGACCGAGCAGTTGTCATGGCGAACGCTGACTCTAATATTTATGAGTTTTTGCCTGCACTCACTCAGCATAAGAGTTGGGTTGAAGTAGGTTGCGGGAGTTTGAAGTGTTGATAGTAATAGTAGGAGAACGAATGCGAGGAAAGCTGGAAGGTCCGTGCTAAAGGTCACATGATAGCTATTTGTTATCTCCGTGATAGGGATTCCAATGTTGGCAATGTTTGTGTACTTGTTGGTATCGTTGGGCTGAAATCGATAGGAATAATGATTTTTGGCCTCGTGGAAGTGAAATTTGGTGCAACACTGAAATTGTGGAAATGTTAGCGTTGGATATGGATCATCGAGTATTTTCGAAAGACGTTGAATATGACGTTGAGATGGATCAAAAATACCAAAAACGTCTAAGAAATATTCATTTGAAATTTTGCCAGGGAGATTTATAAGCTTACTTATTTAATTCATAGTTATATAGATATGATACAATCCGTGATGCAAAATGATTGTATTCAGTGAAATCAATAATGCACCATGGTTAAATGAGATTTTGAGTTTCAGATATTTCAGCAATGAGGTCAATTTTGGCACAGGATGATCTCATCTATCTGGTGAGACAGATGAGCTGGTTTATAATCAACTGTATAAATATGTAAAAGAAAAGGCACCGTAAATTATTATTGTTAACTTTTTCTACAATCAACACCCGTCTTGATTCTTGTTGATTTATACTAAAAGTAAACTTCGGCTGACTTCCCCTCGGAAGTCAAAGTGAATTATAATAATAATAGAAATTAAGAATAATGATTTAAAACACGTTATCTAAGAAAACAGAACATGAAATGTTAACCAACGAGACTTCATATATATATATATATATATATATATATATATATATATATATATATATATATATATATATATATATATATATATATATATATATTCCTGTGTGAAACATGAAGGCATTTAATCTAGACATTTAATATCATGTGACCACTTGTGATACCACTTGAGTTAATGCTTATCTCACTACTGATTTCCATTGTCACCAGGCACTCTGAACTTGACGCGATTGCAGTGGGCTCCGGCTTTTAGAATAGAGTATTCATTTTCTTGGGAATCCCCACAACAATTCAATTAGGTAATTTGGAGCCAGGAGGCGAATTCTGTTACATTGCATTGGACAGGAGTTGGCTGTTGACTTTCAGGACATGAACTAACCGGTTTTTGATGGCAGTGAAAGTTTATTCATTAAATGGTAATTCTTTTTTACAATTTCTAATGAATTTTATTCGCTTTTTCTCACCCCTGTATTTATTCATGTATCTATTCGTTTATTTTCCTGCAGATATCATCATTCTTATAATTTAATGGATTGTGTTGAATGCCAAGAAGGTAGGAGTCAGTCAGTGGTCAGAAATCAAAGCAATCGTTACTGTCAGAGAGCTCAGGGCTATTCTGTGTTGGACCTTTCATCCATAAAGATCAGAGTTCCTATGTTCACAACAATTCATTGAATCCGTGGAGAGATCTGGAACAGAGAGCAGTATGTGTCAATTCATAATGGCTTGAAATGAATTCGAAAAGTGAAATAGATTGTAAAAGATATATGCAGTATAAATGCATAATATATTGTGATCGAATTGGTGGTCCTGTGTTTTGGAAATCCTCTCTTCCTCTCTGGAATAGATTGTATGATTTGTGCTGTTGTAAGAAATGCACTCTATTTTTATAAATGGTTACTTATGAAGTCTTCTTTGAATATCTCAATTCTAGGGATATTTGCAAGATTTCAGATAATAAATGGATCTTTCATTGATATATTTTTAAAAATTTTTTTATTGATTTTTCAATCAAAAAAAGAAATAATACACGGCAAAATAAGAGAGGAAAGAGCTCAGATAAGTTGGAAAATATTTACACAACTTGATGTTATTTTCATGGCAGCCATTCTGAGTGTGAGTCAATAACTGTAAGTTAATTAAGTATTATTCTAATGAAGTCAATGTTGAATAATGAAAGGTTTATTTCATTTATCAGTAACACGTGTATGCATGATTTGAATTTCAAAATGGTTCTTCATGGCAACAATGATGTGGAAATATATATGAAGACATCATGATAAAAGTATATCATAAGAATGACATAGTAACATCGGAAAGAATGGTCAATATTACAATCGTGGCTTTATGATAAAGGCATAATGACATCACAATGAGGGCATTATGACGTCATTATGAGGACATTATATATTCATTAACCTCAAACAGGAATGATACATTCCTGAAGAACACATGAGGTGAAAGAAAGGATTGGAACAGAAGGATGAATTATTTTGACCGTTGGAGAAATACAACCATTACATTACTAATTAGAAATGTCAGAATAATGTATGACATTCTTGTAACTCTTCACAGTAGGTTCCAAAAAATTTAAAATATCCCTAGGAAAAAAAGTTTTATTCAAAAAAGTAACTATGACGTAACTTCATGTCTTAGACAGTGATTTCACAACATTTTTTATCCAAATGAACATGATTGTGCCGGATGTATGTTTCTGGAAATTCAGATTGATTAGAAAAATTATTGTTTAAAAACGTTGAACCCTTTCTTTAATCGTTCCTACATGACAAACTTTTCCAAATGGTTTTGTTTTAATTGCTCTGAATATATTTAAAGAATTTAAGAATTCAACGAAAGTCGGATCATAGGAGTTACCTCCTTTGCGTCAAAAGAGGAATGAGACTTAGTGCTCAGAGAGAGTTAGAGCTAGCTGCAGAATAACTAGATCAGGAAATCTTTTATCAATATATACCCATCGGTCGATCTGTTGAAGAGATGCTCGCAAATCTAAAAGAAAAAAAAAACTGCTAAAAGAACGTAGGGCCCTCAGGACATTTTTGCCGACCAATTCAATGTTTTAAAGATTATAGTCAAAGTAAACTCACGGACACATAAACTCACACAGGTATTGATGTAGATGAACGTATGTGGTTTGTTTGGGGAGTACAAATGACCCTAAATCTTCTGGAATCGATTGATATTTGTGGTTATATATATATATATATATATATATATATATATATATATATATATATATATATATATATATATATATATATATATATATATATATATATTGTGTCATTCACACACGGCTGTTTCTTTGTATTACAGCTCTCAAGTGAGGCATTATCCCATCCAGTACCACGAGGTAGGATTAAAACCTTTGCTTCAGACCCAGGGGCTGGCTTCTTATCTCTGCTCCTTAAAACTGGAGTAAGGTTGAATTTAAGTGATATATTTACTCAAGCATATATTCCCCATCAACCAGAGAGCTCTATTCTAGTTACATCACTTAAAAATATACTATCCATTTTCCCATATATATATATGTAAGTAAGCATAAACCATTAACGGGGGCCCAAGTACCGATTTATGATTGCTACCTCACAGAACTCAATGCATACCCTGCCTACACCAATTATTTGAGAAGAATACGTAGAGATCATTTTGAATTCACCGTAGTCACTTGACAGAAACCCTCTCGAGGGAAATGTCTTTTGGCTGAAAGATTGGTAGGTTTTTTTCATATATAATATTCTTACAGTTAGTAGTAGGGACAGCATTTGTGGTGTTAGTTCTAGACTTATTGTTTGTTGTTTTTTTCGATCACAAATTCGCCATCGTTGCCTGCCACAATACAGCTGGAAGAGCAACTATTTTGAAACACAGACAGACGCTGACAATAATGATGGCCACTAAATAGTCCAAATACCCAAAGAAACAATAATGGATGTCCCTTTGCTTGAACATAGGGACCCATTTATTAAAAACTTTTTCTGTAAAATACCCCTCACCTCTTAATTTTTTTAAAAAATAAAATAAGCAGTGGATGTAAACTGTTCTGCCCTCCAGGTCAATTGTTGCAGCCCGTACGAGTGATACATAGTTAGCCAGCCAAACTAGCTCAACAACTGTGAAAAAAACTACGTTGACAGTCTTGGTGGCAGTTATTGTGGAAGATTTCTAATATCCTTGAACATCGTTTCATAATATACGGAAAAAATGCATCTCATGTATCAGAATCGTTAATTAAATTCTCTTTCTAAATTTCTTGTTTTTGCTCAGTCCTTGTCAGAATTCCCTCGTTCTCCAGTTCCCCGTCTCTCCCCTGTACTTTCTCACGATTTCTCTGAAATTTATATCCACGGACACGTCTGGGTTGGTGGGTGTTCAAAGTTCCTAAAATTGTCTCAGAATAAAATGAATCAACTTTTAGATTCCATATCTGCCAATGCCCTGTATCGTTCCTCATTGAATAAACGTCACTTCGAAATGATGAATCAAGGGGGGGAACAGGTAGAAGACAACCATATTTGCACACATTTTATCCCTTGATATATATACAGCACTCATGGCACGTTTCTATGCCTTAGATCGGTTAATTTTTTTTTTTTTTTTCTGCAGTTAATCAATTGTTCGTCTTTTAATCATGAACAGAAACGTTATGAGTAACAGTTAACCAAAACAGTCAACATAAGTTTTTTTTCAGTTTTCAAGCTGGTCTAGCTTGCTATGTATGTATAAATCATACAGGCTGTACCATCTGGTCTCAGCAGTAGAAAATTTGAACATTCACTTTTTACCAAATATTTTTTGATCTGATCAAAATTCCTCTCAAGAATAATAAAAGGTTCAATTTACTTTGCAGATTCATGCTAAATCGGTTGATACTTTGTGTTCTTCTATATTCATGAATTTTTTAAAAAATCAGACTTTGTAGTATATGACAAAAAGGTTGATCAAATTCATTAACCACCCCTTTTTCCAAATTTTAACTATCACCCCCAACATAGCATGCTGCCAAAAGACTTCAACCACATGATAGTTTCTATTACGAGACTAACCAGGAATCTTATCGATATTATTGGTTGAAGTAGCAGTAGACATAGTAGCATTGGTAAGAAAATAAATTCACTTGAATTAAATTTAGCATTTTGATGCAGATAGACAACGTGGATAGAATAAAGATCTCGTTTTCACGAAGGATATTTTCGAATCATCTTTTTTTCCCCGAGTCACTCAATTTACATATGCTTTAAATGTCTTCAGCGATATATCTACATAGGCATTTAATTCGTAAAAGTTGAAAACGTTTGTGTCAAAACATTTTTTACTGTATAGAGTTTAATACATATATCCTGTCACGTGATAAAAAAGAGAGCGGACAGAAAATACTATTACACATATCTTCGTATGAAGGAGACATGATTGAAAATGATTATTCATTTCGTATATATATATATATATATATATATATATATATATATATATATATATATATATATATATATATATATATATATAAGTGTGTGTGTGTGTGTGTGTGTGTGTATGAATCATGTATATGAAATGATTTATCCGATATATATATACATATATGTATACATATATATATAATGGATGAATCATATACATATATATATATATATATATATATATATATATATATATATATATATATATATATATACATATATATATATATATATATATATATATATATATATATATATATATATGTGTGTGTGTGTGTGTGTGTGTGTGTACGTATGTATATGTGCGTGAAAGAAGAAATGAAAGGGGGCAGAAGCAAGGATAGATATTATTTTCACGTGTGCAATCCAGTGTGCTAGATTGGAGAACCAATTGCCCTCACACCATCACACCATCACACCTGCTTTTTGGACGTTTGTTTCATGATACTCTCTCTCTAGTACAGAAGAAAGTACTGTTTGTTTTGTTGCTTGCTGGTATAAGAGCATTCAATTAACGTCGATTGCCTCTTGGTTTTACGCCATTTTCTCTACAAAATGTTTTCATAAGAATCGTCTATTTCTGGATAGAGATGGAATCCTTTACTCGAAAAGGTAAACCCGAACTGTCACTAAATCTGTAAGGATTATTTATTCAATTTTCAACTTGATCTTGCTTGCTGGCTACTCATGCACAGTGTGTTCAAACTGCATCATTCGAGCTAAAGGGCTGATAATTTGAACATTCACTCCTAAATATGTCTAAAGATAAATCGTGTTTCAAAAATCCACCAAGGATCGGTATTTCAGTTTGGGGTCTCATTCCTAAAGTGAGTTTATGCAAATTCAGTCCTTAGTGTGTGCCACGCATGTTTTATTCCAAATTCAGACCGTTCAGTTGTGAAAAAAACTGAGACAAGGATCAGTCATTAATCACCCCTTTTATTGTTTAATTGCTCATTGATGACCTGTTACGTAACGGGTAATCGCAGTTACGTCATGATGCAGATGAAAATGATGATGATAGCGGGGTATGTTATAACTTAAGTTCTTCGCTGGTGATGTCGTGTCGGTTATTTTTTTTTTCTGCTGTTGGTCATCGGCGTCCCCGTATCAAAGGACCTATGGACAAAAAAGTATTTTTCGAACCACATTGTACGAAGAAGTATGGCATAAGTCATATAAATCTGATAGCAGATTTCTTCATTTGCAATTTCACAGTGCCGAATAGATTGTTGATTCTAATGAGTCAAAAGACAGCCCAACAAACTTTCTCTTGGTGAGTTTATACTGTTATTAGCATAACTATTACTTAGCTGGTTGTCAAAGTTGCTTTTTTTGCTATACAGAAAAAAATCAACTGAAAACTCTTTTTATTTCTTTCTTATTTATACGTATCAAGTTTTAGAGTTGTTTTTTTTCAAAATTACGTCATTAGAGATTATGTAATATAAGGTTACATGATTCTTCGACCATGACGTAAGCAAAATTACGATTTGTTCAGTTTCCCTTTCAATTTCAAAATTTATCATAATTAACCCCTGCAAAAATCCTAATCTGAACGATAGCTCGAACCAAACAATAACATTTGCTTGCATCCATAGACTTTCCCAACATTTTTGTTCCATCCTTTTCATTTTATACATGATATAATTTTAAATTATAAATGCACAATTTTATTCTATCGAATCATTTTGATAAGAAAAAAAGAACTTTATTTTATTTGTTTTGCTCTATCTATACATTATATTATTTATGTCATCTACAATCTCATTGGGGTCTCAATATAAACGCTGCATGCTGCCAAAGAATGATGGTCACGTGACAGTTTTTATTTAGCAACTAACAACACCTGTATTATCATTCTTTCTGAGTCAGGTACAAATTTAGTTCAATTTTATCGATCATCTCAAGAGGAAACCAACGCCACATGGCATCAAAAGGCCGCATAAACCTTGGACAAGATAATATCTCCCAATAAATAGAACGTTATCACATTTTAATTGCCTCATTCCTGGTTGAGATCGTCATCTAAGTGTATTAACGTCAAATTTATTAACATTAAATGACTCTAGTGTCTTATACGATGATATTTATCCGTGATCATTTCCCGCGGATCATGGGGCAAATGCTTAACTTTTTACATCAAAAGCCCTACTTCAAGGTTTTTGTGTGAACCATGATGAAATAGCTTTGCTGCTTTTCCTGTAGTAGGGGAGTTGATAAGTGGTTCCCTTACGCTGGCTACAGCACCAATCGCTTCTTTTTAGGCCCTACTCACTTTTCAAGTAAATACTTACACAGTTTTGTTTTACGATTTAGAAAATAGAATTTTTACATCAGACCTTAAATTCTATTGGAATAAATCCTAAAAATGACCGGCGACGGTTGGAAGCTTTTGCAAAACTACACTAGGAATTTTTGACTGTTCCTCTATTCTTGCATCAAAGCAAAAAAATAGCTTCTAAGAAGAAAAATAAATATCTGTAGCGTTTAATGAAACTGGATCGAAAGAAAAATTTCCGCTCTTTCTCTCTCTCTCTCTCTCGCATATATATATATATATATATATATATATATATATATATATATATATCACATTGATGCGCGCTACTAAAGCCAGTTTACGATGTGTGACTAAGACACAACAAATTGCCAAGTATGCGTCACACATTTTCCTCCTGCGCTTCTTTATCCATTGCATCATGGGAGATGGATTCATTCTGCACCAAAGGGCATTACTGTGTATCATGAACAGGGTTTCAACTTGGCTTGTTGAGCTCATCTGCTATGCCGTTACCAACTAGTTGGTCCATGAGAAACACGTTCTAGCTATCAGGTGGTGTTTGGAATCTTAGTTTTAAGCCTGAGTGTGCACGTACATGTGCATGTGGTCACATGTATGTATTGCTGTGTTTGTGTGTACGTGTGTGTGTCCGTGCTTATGCTTGTGTTTTGACTGCGTGTAAAGACTGATATGTGGTCAATCATAACAGAAACCCCACATAGCATAGAGATATTCATGAGTTAAAATACCCTTTGGTCAAAACATTAGTAGCAATGCCTCAATTAGATTAAATTCGAAAATACAAATTTGATTTAGTGCACACTGTAGTATCACATGCACTTTGCCATCAGAGAATGATCGACATAATCAAGTATTTTGGCAACAGAAATGTACTTATGAAATATCAAACGTAATAACATTGTTTTTGTTTATGATCAAAATTTTTTTGATATTGAACTCATCTAAAAGTGAAGATACAATATATCAAGTTGAACTTACGATACGTCACTAAATGCCATTGATGACGTAAGCAAGACGGACGAGAAATGTATAATGCTATGAATGAGTATGGATGTTATTTTGGAGTTCAGTATGCTACTAATTACCATTTACATAGCTTGTTTTATTTGCCAAAACAATCTATCCGTCTTTTATGATCAGATGATATTGCTGCTCTATATGAAGCACCATTGATAGGAGAAAAGGTGGGGAAAAAAGGGAACTGCATTTGAATAGTAATTCGATAGAACAAAATAGGTATCAAACAGTAAATGCTATGCAAAAAAAAATCGGATAGTATAAATTGAGTGAGTTCAAGGCTTTTATAGAATTACCTTTTTGTACTGGTTGAGATTTTATGTATGCTTCCAATGAATAAAAAATAATTCAGTAAAGGAATCGAAAACAGATGCATTCAAATAGATTCGTGTCAATAAATGTATGCAGAGAGAAGACACTTTGGTAACTGGTGAGGTCGTATAAAAATATCAAGGAGGGGAGACAACCCGGGATTAGTGATAATAATCTCCACTAGACGTTTATCACTGGAAAAGTACGCTCATAACCAAATGCATCATTTGTTAGAAACTGTAAACCATAACTGTCAAAATAGCCAGTAAGGAAGAATTAAAAAACTAAAGAAAACTTTGTACGTGTGTACGTAAAGCTCCTACAAGCCAAGGCAATGGAGACACAAAGCTGAGCATTTCAGCATTTTTTCCTTATTATGCCGGCAAAAACGTTCTTTTAATGCCCAAACTTGATAATTCTTAGAAGTGGTTCAGTTTAAAATGTAGGTTCCTGCTGAATTTGTCCAAAGCTTTTGGGAAAGTTCTCAAAATTCAGACTTTATTGCAATCACTTTGCAGCAAAAAAAAAAACCCTTCCTATGTTTTGATTACTCATTCCAACAAGGCATACTACCAAAAACCAATTAAGTGACTAATCAGGTCTATACTAATTGAATCATCAGACGTTTCTATCATGGGTGTTACAGAGCAAATACTTTCTGGAGTTCTGAAATTAGTCAGTCATTATAGAATTTTACTGCATTTTTGCATATGATCTCAAGGGATCCACGTAGTGTGTCAAGATGTCAAGCAGTCTCTTAACATTCTTGCAACATGACCAGGCCATTTCCATTTTAATTGTCTTAAGATTCCTCTGATATCATTGTCTCCTGTTCTTTTTCTAATATACTCTTTAGTCTTGTGATCTTTCCATGCAATGTTGAGCATTATTTTGTCTTGTGCACATTGCATGACATCGAGTCAGAGGATCAATCTTTAGTCAAGTCCTATGCTTCAACTCCATAGTTTACCATCGGGGGGGGGGGGAGCATTGGTTGCATATCCTTCTTTTGGGGGCTAATAGGATTTTAAAGTTCTTGAAAGTTGAGCTTGCCAGCCTCGTAAATATAGAGTATTGTTCAGCAAGTTAGTCTCGCAGACCATTAGGCCTTCAGGTAAGTTCAACGTTCACTAGGCACTCTACATACAAGTGGTTTTTGCCCAGACTAATCTAAGCGTAGTTTATACCTATATCATCAAGATTGTGAATGACTGTAATCGATGGGAAAGAAGGCAAAAGAAAGAGGAAATCTCAGCAACAAAAGAGGAATGAAAGCAGAGCGGGTTTCCCTCTTCCTTTTCTGATTGAACTGGTTGAATTCTATCGATAATGCAGAAGAAAAAATATCAAACATTAGTTGCAGCTGCTTCACATTTCCATTGAACATATTCCAGCTATTTTCACCGAGAAACTGATGTGTAACAATACATGAATCATCGATTGTCATCTTTTCATTTAAAGTCACCGAGAAGAAAGATATAAGTATGCGATAACAGAAAATGTTAGAGGCATTACCAGGTGAGTGATTTTCTTTCTCACTTGACATGAGTTTGTCTCCAAATTCATACACAGCAATGAATTTAGTAATCCCTATTTACATAATTATGCCGATTGTAAAAATAGATTCATTTACTTTTTCAGGTTGAAGTCGTTGTTTCTGGAGGCTAAATACGATGTCAATTGGGAACTTCATGTACGGAAAAAAATGTTCATCATAACGTGTATACAATTAACGCGACAAATTATCCTCGAGTTACTGACTCTAGAATATGAATTTTAGTCTGGTTTTCAGCAGAAAAAAGCAACACATTAACCACGCTTAAAATAGGCAACTGATTTGATTCAGGAAAAGGACAAAAATTTCTTAGACAATATAATGATATCCAATATTGGGACAAGACTATATATCTATCCAGCTATTCCTCTCGATTTTGATACTTGCCGAATAAAACTTTATTTCTAATGAACTAATCTTGACCAATGTCAAGATACCCTTTGTCTAACCTATATGACATGATAATCACACGCTAACTTATAAAAGATCTGGTTAGTCATTCAGGCGAAACTGGCTGAGATTTCTCGGTCGAATGTCATATCAGGTGTGATCAATGTAAACAACAAAAAATAGGGGATCAATTATTGAAGTATTCGATGGCCTTGTGTTGGAGATTTGTCATTAAATAACTGAATTAAAAAAAAAGACAAGTGTAAAAGCTGCCAGACATACACATAGGTATCGATTTAGTATAAACCTGATAAAGAATTGACCCCAGAGGAAGTAAAAGTATTTTCCCAAACATAATAGACATAGCCAGGATTACCATATTTTCTCAATTCCAGTAATGATTTTTAGTTTTACATAACATTAATAAATTCAGGATATTCACAAAAGATAACAACTGACCTCAAGTTAGCGAGTATCTTCCTGTATTTTAGGACCGAATTACGTTAATTGAACGTATTTTGGCATGATTACATAAATGAAGCAATGTCAAACCTGGTGAGTGATGAAGATGGTGCTATAATCAATTGATGATCATATGGGAAGCCATTTGTGAAAAAAAAATAAACCCTATGAAGATGAGCCTGATTTCTATAAAACGCTAAAAACGCACACAAACAGTGCCCCGTTCTCCAACAAAACCTCAACTGGCTTTGCTGTGTGTGAAGGGTAATAAACGGAAAGAAACCCTTGTGTTAGTGATTGAGGATGCATCTTAAAAAATTTCTAGGTCGTTACTTGACAAAAAAATTAACCAATATCAAAAACCAAATTCGTATGAAAAATATATTTTGTTTAAATCGTACTAATACACGCTCTTGTCATCAGGTTGAAAGAAAAATGCAATTTATTCATATATATACATATAAATATATACATATCTATCTATCTATCTATCTTTATATATATATATATATATATATATATATATATATATATATGTATATATATATATATATATATATATATATATATATATATATATGTATATTACATTTTTCTCTATCTCTCTCTTTCTCTCTCTCTATATATATATAAATATATATAAAGATATATATATATAGGGAGGGGAAAGAAAGTGAGAGAGAGAGAGTGAGAGAGAGATTCAATGGATCTAATCGATAAGTTCACGTAATATCAGATTACTTTTGTTGATGACTTTCATCTTTATTTTATCAACCCAATTGATGATATCAGTATAGGTAATTGATGATATTGAATTTTACTTTATTCTGAGCTCATCAAACTCAGATATCCTGTGTGAGGATATATTTCATATTTTTGGTAAAGATTTTCGCTTCTTACCCAGCAAACTAAAGGTTTGTTTTCTCCAACCATTTCAGGCTGGATAATATGAATGATCTTCGTGCAAGTTTTTTCCTGGCTAAATAAATCCAGACAGAAGGCGTCCAAAATTTCCCATGCAGACATAACGATAACCAATTTTTCGATCTGGGGAGCTAACACAGCATATTGATGAGAGTTCAAACCCCATGAGACACAACGGCGCTTCCAGATCAATCCACTGTGCATAAGAAGATGGCGGAAACGTTTACAAGTTGAGCCGAGATTTACTCTATCCATACCATCAGCGTATTTTAGAAGCATCATGATGATTTCGTCTGGCATCTTATCCATATATACTCCTTCCTTCTTTCCTTCATCGTCATTATCATATGACTGATCTATCGTTTCATTATTTTTAGCAAGCGCTAAATTACTCGAATCAGGAATAGTTTTCTTCAAAAATGTTTCCACCTCAAGTTTATTTGAATATCGCTGGCGCTCATCGAACAAACTTGGTATTTGGTCTTCTATTCTTTGATATCCAGTTTGTGATGATGAATCTCTGTTTACTTTTAGAACCTGTTCGACTTTGGAAAGAGATACGGAATATTCTGTCAATGTTGCTAAATAGCAAATCTTTTTGGTATATGGTGACTGGACGCGTATTTGTGTTCGTTGTGTTTTCACGTGATAGGATGACATTTTGCAGAGTATATCTGGTGTTTTTTTGTTTTGCTGTTATGGCCAACTGGCTTCAACCGCACACAGACATAATCGATCCATTTTGAAAAGTCTGCTTATACATGACACAGGAAAGAGTTAATTTGAAAATCTTGTGAGAATACCATTCAAAGAGGTTATAATATATATATATATATATAAAATGAAAAATATTAACTTAAGAACATTATTAATCCTCAAGACCTTGTTTTGTTTAGATCAGTCTTGAGTTCAACTTTCGAAGTTCGAAGAAAATGCAAGCGCAATGTGTATGTGGAAATAATTGTACATTCATGTGTATGCATGCGTGCAGGCTAACATGCATACATATCCATGTGCTGCAGCTGGTACCCTACGTGCGTGTGTAAGCACATACACAAACATACATACGCACACACAATTTATGAATTGAAAGAAAAATGAAAATAAATCCTAATTCAGTGCAGGCTTAATTTTATTTTTTTGAATAAATGTATGAATGTATGTACTTATCACCTTATTTTCCATAAATTTGATGATCAATTATCCTTACAAATTTGGTTACCTTTTTAAATCAATAACAATTTCGATATCCCATTTTCACAAGATCCAATATCTTTGTTATCATTCAAACATTCGTTTCATTCCTTTGATTCTTTAAAGTCTAAACATAGAAAGACTTTCATGACAATTTTCATGAATGGTTTTAAATTATATGTGTCACAGATCCGAATAATTTGTGTTGAAGTTAAGTAACATCAAACGTATGTATCCAAGTACAAAATTCTTAGTGGAGGGAGAGAAAGTTTTGGATTCAAAGTTTGGCAAGCAGAGATTTCAATTGAAAAAATAGAGAAATCTTTACCAATGATGAAGTTTCAAATCCAGGAAAGCCTGCATTATCCCCGTTTAATGGTATACAATGAATCTATTTAGACATCATTCGTGACGTAGACTGTGACGTGTGATAGGTTTTCGACGATGACCAAATCAAACTTCCACAATGTGTACATAGAAATAAGATGCCAGGACATCAATTACGACCATGCTATACCCCCTGGGATGTTATGATTAGCATTTTGTGTAATATGTAATGTTTTAAAGTAGTAAAACGAATAATACAATATATATATTATTAAACAAGTTCGGAATCGTGCATTGAAAACTGGAAGAAAGACAATCTCCAGTGTGGCAACAACAAAAAAGTGCATTTCTGATGTGTGACATCATGTAGCTTCTTGTTCTTGAATTGCATCTCGGAAATTTAATCAGATATATAATATCCGAATTAGATGTTTAAAAGATCACGTTAAATCAAACTTGATTCAACAAAACAGGTAACGTAGGTTCAATTATCATCAATAAGCTCCATCTGATAATTTTTCACTGTTCTCTATGCATTTTTGGTGGTAGTCATTTAGTTGTTAAAGGGGAAAAAAAGCAGATTTTCCTGTCTCCACGTGTTTAAACACTAATCCATCAATAAGATTCTTTCGGAAAAAGGTGGTAATCCTATCTAGCAAGATTGAAGAATGAAGATAGTGTTGGATTTCCCCCAGTTGAGGTTTTCTATCTTTTCAGATGTTATCTTTATTGTATGGAGTCGTGCATTATCAAAATGGGATTAAACACCTCCATAAAACCCATGAATATATCAGATCACATTATTGTCCTTTTCTATACCCATACGTCATTACATATGCATTACCTAATCTCCGAGGACCCGTTCACTTTAGGAGAGTGGAGTCAGTAACTAAGTTAGCTGAATTGCACTGTGGTGATGTACATCACTCCTCACACCTGATACCTCAATCTGCCAAAATGGTTTGCATCAAAAGAATGATCTGAATGCTCATATATATATATATATATATATATATATATATAAAAATTGAACTATAAAGTGTGAGAGAGACTCAGGAGTAAAGTGTTTTGAAGTCAGGCTTATATATACATTTAAACATGCATAAACATATAAACATATAAAGGTATGTATATATATATATATATATATATATATATATATATAAAATCAGAAAATATACACATCTAAGTATGCTTTTTGTTTATCATAGGAAGTGGAAAGTTGTACATAAAAAAAATTAAATGAGTCTCATATCTGAATTAAATACAGGTATACTTATGAATACATGTACAAAACAAAATTTAGGCAAGACAAATTTATTCCTGTAATCAATATTCCGTTTGCTCGAATCACAAATTGTAACTTCAATTGATTTTTTTTCAAACAATTCGATGTAGGGTATAAAGCAAATTTTCAGAAGTAATCATCATCATTTTGATAATCAAAAATACCAATTTTTGGTGATATTTGGGTGAGGCTGGAATTAGAGGAGGCTTTGGGGCCATTGCCCCTACCCCTATAAATCCAATTTCTCTTAAGTCTCCCAAAATAAGCTGCCTTGTACTTTCGTGGAAGACTTAACATGAACTAGTTCAAGAGAATTGGAAGAACAGTTCTCCTTTCAGACATCTTTGAGTTAGCTTCGATACTTCCACTAATAAATGCTACACAGCCAGCGGTCGACATTTTTATCTGATCTGATGTCAAATGAATTATTTACACAGAATACAAAAACATGAGCCATTGTTATAAATCATGGGACTCTGCTTAACAAGAAGTAGGGTCACTTATGCATGACCTCATTTCTCTTAGGGTTATTGGAAAAATGTGTGTTTACTATAGAAATGAAACTCTTACTGGATCAGAGACGTGTTCTCCCAGCACCATATATTGATGCTTATATCTAGGTCAGAAGGAGATTCCAAAAACCGATTTTTTCATGAGTTCGTCTCAGCTTGGTACTATTCTACATCTTATTTTCAATCAATTGTTTAGTTCGGAGAATATTCGCTTCCATCCGATCGCCTGTGTATTTCTGAATTACCCGTGATAAGATAACAATATCACAAATATATCCATCAATTAATTTCAGGAACGAGTGTCAGCCCAACATTCAAGGTTATTGAAATGAATGTTCAATGCGATACGGACGGAACACAATTTTTCACTTGTTACTTGTTACTATTATTGGGAATCTATGAAACAAAATTGGGGCTTTTTTTATCTACAATGTTTGATAGATAATGTGAAGCATCACAAAGCACGATGAGCCAAACATTAAAATGGTCAAGTCACCACAAAAATATTTGAGAATATATATTCCATCATTTAAGGGAAATTGGAAATTTAATAGATGATTTAAAACATCTTGCAAAACGATAAACTAAAAACTCAAATGGTCGGGACACAGCGAAGGAATTCAAGAAAATATCACATCATTCGAAGACAAAATTGATTTTAAATTGATTATAAATAACATCTCTAGCCACGATGATCCAAACACTAAAATGATCGAAAAGTATTTGAGAATATATTTCATTATGTAAAGGAAAAAACATATTTATAAGATTATATTAAGCTTCTCACGGAACGTTGGACCACACGCTAAAAGGGTCGAAGCACACCGGAAGTATTCATTAGTACATTACATCATTTAAAAGAGAACAAAGATTGAGAAATAATATAAGATATTGCAAGATGAGCCATACACTGCAATGGCTGAAGCTCACTATAATTATAGGGAAATATATTTCATCATTTAAAAGAAAAGAAATATGATTCATAACGTAAAGCATTTAACAGAACGATGTGTCAAGCAGTATATTGGTCAAAGCACAATAAAAGTATTCAACAATATATTGCATCATTTAGAAGACGATGATGATTTAATAAATAATGTAAAAGATCTTGCGACAGGGTGAGTCTTACTTTACGATGGTCTAGGTTCAAAAAATGTAGAGAACTATATTTCATCATTAAAAAAAAAGGAATATCTGATTCATAATGTAGAGCATCTCACGGTGCGATTAGCCATACACTAAAATGGTCAAGGCAAAGAAAAGTATTTGAGATTATATCTGATCATTTAGAAAAGAATGATAATTCAATAATTAGTTTAAGCATCTCACTGGCCGATGAGACGGACTCACTTGGCGTATTGAAAAATGTATTTCAATATTTCAAAATAAATAGAAAAAAGAAATCCTGAGTTAATGTGAAGCATTTCCTGGAGCGATAAGCCAGACTGGTTCAAAGATACAAAAAAAAATCATAATTCATCATTTAATTGGAAAATGAAAAATGAAAACTATCAAACATCTTGATCAGCAAAATACAGGAATGGACAATTGACACCAATGATATTCAGTAATACATTTAATTTTTTAGAACAAAATTAAAATCTAACTGATAATGCAAAACATCTCACGGCACTATAGGCCATATACTAAGACTGTCAAAGCACACCAAATGTATTTAACAGATAATGTAAAGCATCTCAGGGACACAATGATTCTAAGACCAAGATGGTTAAGGCACATCAAAAGTATTTAAGGATATATTACATCACTGAAAATGAAATAGAGCATCTCACGGCACGACGACCCGTAAACTGCAATGACCGGTGCACATCAAAATTTTCAATAATATATTACATCATTTAAAGAAAAAGAAAAAATCATCGCGGAACACCGAATATAGTTCACCATTTCAGAGAGAATGAAAATTCAAACGATAATATATAACATCTCACAGCATGAGGAGTCAAAACATAAAACGGTGAGGTACGTCAAAAGGGTTCGAAAAAATATTTCATTATCAAATCAAAATGATAATTAAATAGACAACGTGATGCATCTCAGGGCACGATGAGTCATGCACTACAATGGTTGGTTTACACGAAAATTATGTAGTAATATATTTCATCATTAGAAAACAAAGAAAAATATTCATAATGTTAAGCATTTCTCAGAACGATAAGCCAAACACTAAAATAGTATAGGGACACCAAAATTAATCAGGAATTTCACTATTTAAATGAAAATTGAAAAATTGATAGATAATGTATTACATCTCACGGCACTGTAAAATGGTTAGGGAACACCAAACACATTCAACAATGTATCAAAGCTTTTAAAAAAAAATGAGAATTTATTAATTAATGCAAAGCATCTCATGATGTGCTGAACCAAACATCAGAATTGTCAAGCATACCAAATGTATCTAAAAGTATCTTCCATCATTTAAAAGAAAAAGAAAATTCAATATATAATGTGAAGTGTTACGGCACAACGAGCTAAACACTAAAATCATCAAGGCACACCAAAGGCTTTTGAATATATATTTCATCATTTGAATCGAAATGCAAATTCAATAGATAAGGTGAAGCATATCACTCCACGACTAGCCAAACACTAAAATACACGAGGCACACAAAAGGTTTTCAAGATTATATTCCATTATTCAAAAGAAAATGAGATATTTGATTGATGATATATGGTATCTCATGACATAATATCCCCCCAAAAAACTAAAATAGCCAAGGCAAACCAAAAGTATTTAAGAATACATCTCATCATTTGAAAGAAAATGAAAATTCATTTCATAATGTAAATCATCCCGAGGAGCAAATAGTCAAACACTAGAATAGACGAGGCACACCCAAAAGTATTTAGTAATAAATTTCATAAGTTAAAAAAATAAATGATATCTTACTAGATGCTTTAAAGTATATCACATCACCATGAGCCATACACTACAATTGTCAAGCGTACGAAAAGTATTTGAGAATGTATTTCTTTTACAAGATAAAAATTCAATAAATAATGCAGAACATTTCACAGTACAGTGAGCGGAACAGTACAATAAATATCAAAAATATTCAACGATGTATTTCATCACTTGTGAAAACTTCTTAAAAAAATAATAGATAATGTAAAATATCTCACTGTAAGATGAACCAAACACTAAAATAAACGAGCAACACCAAATATAGAAGGATAATATATTTTGTCATCAAATTGATTGGAAGAATTTAAATGATAATGCAAAAGATCTAGTGGCATATTAAGCCAAAAACTAAAATGGTCGATTCCACCAAATGTATTTAACAATATATTTCATCATTTAAGAAAGAAAAAAACCATCACAGCACGTTAAACAATTCACCTCTAGTTTAAGCCAACCAAAATAATTCAACAATATATTTCAGCATTGACAGGAACATGTTAATTCAATAGTTAATGAAAATTATTTCACGACACTATGAGCAATAGATTACATTGACCAGGCCACCTAAAAGGATTCAGAAAAATATTGCATCATTTAAAATAAAATTAATCGATGATGAGAAACACATTAAATCACGGATGGACCTAACACTAAAATGGTGACAACAAAATTATTTTACAATATATTTAATCATTTTAAAGGAAATGTAAAATTAAGAGATAACCTGAAAGATTTCATGGCACGTCCATGCGAACAGTAAAATGTTAAAGGCACACCAGAAGTATTTGAAATATGTTTCATTCGAATAAAATGAAAGTTTGATAGATAAAGGGAAGCATCTTAGGGGAAGATGAACCGATCACTTGAATGGTCGCGGCACACCAAAATTATTCAACAATATATTTGATAGTTTTGATGAAAATGAAAATGTAATAGATAAAGTAAAGACGCTCATATCATGTTGACTAAACACTAAAATTATCGAAGCACATAAAAGTATACAACAATATATTTCATAATTCAAAAAGAAAATGAAAATGAAAATTCAATAGATGATGTAAAACATCCTGCAGCACGAAGAACCAAACATTTAAATGATCAAGGCATAGTAAAAGTGTATAATAATATATTCTATCATTTAAGAGAAAATGGAAAGTTATCATCACACGGCACGATTAACCAAACACTAACTTGGTCAGGGCACCCATAAAATTATTTAAGAATATATTTTGTTACGTAAAAAACATGAATAATTATAATGCGTTCATAAATTAAACGAGCTCATACTTTCTGAATTGTATTGCCAAGAGCATTGTTGATCATGATTTTCAGACGATATTGAAAGTTTTGAGCATTTTGTTATTACTAAACATTGAAACGAGATATCACTAGAACACTAAGGCACCATCGAAATGATGTGATATTTTTAGATAAAAATCTCATTCAAATACAAACACGAGCGAGAATCTGAAGCCTCTCCCTACATCAAATCAACCTTTATCAGAAGTTGTGCAACGTATCTCCGGTTGAAAACCTTTTAGCCAGATCCTCATCATTGAAGTTAGATGCAATCTATTGTGAACATTATGTAATCCGTTCATGATCAGTTATTAATTTCATGAATGGATTGAATATGGACACATAGATCGATTCTCCTTGATTTTGTCATGAAAGATGATTAAAAACCGTCAAACAAAACCGTCAGCATTGGTTTCTGCTGTGTTTAAGTTGGTGTGGCTGTCCATCTGTAAGCTTATCCGTCTGATTGTCTATGAATGTGTGTATCACGCTTCAGGGTCACTTTGTTGTTTCAACTGGGCTGAATGAATAATCAACCATTTACTCATCATATCTAGATAATTCTGCGTTTTTCATGACGTTCTTGGTTTTATCTAAGGTTTCCTGGATAGTTTGTGTGGTCTTTGTTTTGAAAATAGTTGCAACATCAATAAGAGAGGCTTTTACTTTGTTCTTGAATTCGTTGATGCTTGATGTTGTTCTTTCATGGTTTGGTGAGGAGTTCATATCTATTCCTCAGTCAGAGATAGAGTAATCCCTATTGGTACGTTCAATGGTTGCAGTTCGGTATGGGACATGTTCTTGGGTTCTTTGTGGGTTTCGATTTGAATTTTACATCTTGCCATTTGCTGGTCATTTTCTATGTTGAATTATATTTACGACAAACCTATCAGAATTACCATTAAAGTGCTGATGTAGACTGTTCAGTCGAATGTTTAATTTTATTTGTAAATATTTTACTTTAATTTTTAAACAGCTTTTTTTACTTGTTGAAAATAATTTTTGCGTGGGTATATGTGAACTATACTTACATACTTGGTTGAAGATAATATAAGTTAAAGAGTAGTTATTTCCAGACACCAAAAAAGACGATAAAACATTTTGAAGAGACTTATTGACACGATAAGACGTGGTTGCTTGGAACCCCCGCTGATAGATAGCCAGTCACAGCGACATAATTAGAAAGATAAATACAACAAAAGGAAACAAAAGGGGTTGATAAGAAAGGACAGTTCATGAAGATTCTAATGGCAGAAGTTAGAAAGATAAATTGTTATTTTATTGGCTTGAGAAATGAAAAAAAATAGAGGAAAACAGAAGAGAAATAAGTAGCAATCATTTAGTTATGGTATCATATAAAAAAGGAGAGAAGACAGAGTAATTCAGGGAATAGATAATGACAACAAGTAGGGACAATTGTTTTTACAGAGGAGACCATTGGTTCGTCATCAGAGTAGCAGAGTAGTGTACCTAAATAGTGGAGTAGTGTACCTGACAAGAAAGAGGGTTGGATGGTCCACGGGCTGCTGGCCCCGGGTCGCTGGCAATAGAATGACCTTATTCCCCCTCTCTCCCTCTCTGTCTCTGTCTCTCAAAAAGATTATTGTTTGGTGTGAAAACGATGACAATAGATATATTCTCGCTCGATGGAAGAAATTGGAAAAAAATGTCTGATTCTAAATCTTGACAGGAGTCTCACCCCTTTCATCGTACCCAATACCTGCAGCCGCGATGCTGACAAGCGGTTCATTGTCTAGAAATATCCTCACGTCATTATCTGTCCCGTGGAACTCTCAAAAAAAAGAAGAAATAAAACAATTAATCACTCCAAGATGGCATGCTTTTGGTATAACATGCTCAAGCTCGAGGACAAGAAAACCCCATTAGTTTTAAAGAAAGGGCTTACAACCAATTCATCGTCCTGATAGTCACCTATGGAGCTGAATCCGAGAAACCATATTAAAGATCCACCTTAACACTGAAAACCAGGCAACCTGCTCCAGAGAAAATCATCTTCAACATCACATGGAGAGATTACCAAACAGCGAATTATGATTGAGAAAAAACTGTGATTTGAGACATCATGGAATCCACTAGGATAAAAATGGCAATCGTTGTAAGAATTAGTGGCAACCAATTGACATTACAACTCACAACATGAACCCCCAAAGATAAAATACAGAACATAAGCATGGATAATGTAAGATGGCGACTTATTCAGAAAAGATTGGCTCCACGATACCCACGATAGAAAAATTTAGTTGATCCTTGGGAGAGTGTAGGTTCATGAACGGTTAATAAAAGACTGACAATTATGATAATGATGATTATGATGTTAATGATGATGTTTTGATGATCAAGTTTTTAAACAATTTCCCATAACGTTTGTTTTGATGATGTTTTTGATAAACAATGTAACTTTATGTAGCATCGGATTTTTTTTGCTTGCCTTTTGTTTTTGTTGTTAAGAAATTCATACGTTTTTACAGATAACTACCTAATCAAAATGCAAGCAAAGTGTCTAATTCGTTGATACCAATATTTTTCTTGATTTCTTTAATTTATTACCCCAAACAAAGCATAAAGCTAAACACGTTGGTCCCGTGACGGTTTCTTTTGATTGACTAACCACATCTGCTGTTTTTAACAGTTTTGCTCGGCCATGTTAGATGAATTTTCCAATAAATATTTCTTTGAGAGATCAAGTAGTCTGAGTCATCATTGAAATGAAATATTGTTTGTGGAGGAGTGAGTGAAT
Source organism: Thysanoteuthis rhombus (assembly GCA_963457665.1). Taxonomy (NCBI): domain Eukaryota; kingdom Metazoa; phylum Mollusca; class Cephalopoda; order Oegopsida; family Thysanoteuthidae; genus Thysanoteuthis; species Thysanoteuthis major. The sequence continues at coordinate 50,514,802 of OY735226.1, read as the reverse complement.
GCATTTCAGTTGTGTTTATATAGAAACTTTGTTCAAACATAACAGAAAAAACATGGAAGAGAAATGCAAGCAAAACATATATTTTCTATAGAGTTATGAACATTTAATTATAAAAAAAAATACATTTTAGAAATGAAAAGAAACAAATTCGTTGAAGAATATCAGAAATGTAAAATTATACATCGGCAACCTGATAAATTAAAACATGTAATTAGAGCATGCAAATATAGAGGAGATAGTTTAGTATTTACAGAACGGGAATTTAGTTTCGAAATAAAGGGAAAAGTGATTAAGGAAGGTTTTTTTACTCTTATTCTAATTCTATAATAACGTTTGTCTTTGTATACTCATATGGAAATCATATGAGATCTTAGACACGGTGAAAAAGTTGTTCGAGTGATAATTGATCGTTACAATCAGTCTCCAAAACGTTTAATCGTCGGCTTCTGCAGATATATTTCTTATCATTCTCTCCCCTCAGTTTGGCCTATCATTACCTGACAGCAGCACACATTTGAACAGATATAGAAACAACATATGGAAGAAGCTATATAAGTACTTTCACTTAACTAGAAAGGCAATTGACCATTTCCAGTTAACCACGCTTACGCCACACTATGTACACATTGAAAGAAATATTATAAACACATATTTATTTTACAGAGCCACGGGAGGAATATTCCGGTAAGGATTCTGCTATCTTAGGAAAAGTGCCAATCCCCGCGTAAATAACCCTGTCAAGTTCGATGAGTACAATATCATGAGATTTTGTTCGAAGGTATGACAAGGGTCTTCATTCCAATTTTCGTCCAGCATCCTCCGTTTTTATTTGAGCTTTGGTTTCCTTGATTTCTCAGATCTAGGCCCCGTTCAATATTCCAGTAATAGATCCCCTACCGTCATTTAAATTCTCGGCAGATCATCCACATACCATTCATCTAATTTATACGTTTTGCTATAAGACCTGTCAGTAACGATTATATCGTTCATAACGAAATCGCTGTATAACAATTGAATTTTCCATGGGTCGAGGTTAATAACATACGGAATCCTCTATTAAGATATTGCATATCAAGTGCCTTCTACTGCAGCGAAGGTCTAAATTGTATCTAATGACTCAAAGGAAGATTCAAAGGAATTAAGTATTATAATTGCCGATTGCCAGTTATCCACAGGACATTGAAATCCGCACAAACTCGTATCAACGTGACCGGATTTGCCCGCAAATAGCATTGTGACCTTTATAGAGTCAGATGCTGTCATGCTTTTGTTATTTTTTAATGTTTCTGCATATACACCTAGGACTTCAATCCAGGCTTTTCCATTTTCAGCCAATTATTATGCCACAATGACCACTTGCCAAATATCTCCATTTGTGCATTCATAAATCACTCGGCTACTGATGATTTAATAGTGCAATGCAAATGTCTCAGAAGACGTTCTTTGTTTGAAATCGGATATTTCTTCTTTATGGTGCCAGAAAGGACACAGGTATCTCCAAGCCAAGTCGTATACAGGATTCTAAGCGTGTAAACATATATAATAACCGAATCAAAACTCTCAAGAAGAGCCCTCTATACACGAATGCAAAACACACTGACTCAGCAAAACGTCCAAGGACTGAACGATATCCTTCTTCAGTGAAACATTGATCCCATAGTTCTATAAAAAGGGGGGGGGGGAATTTAACATGTCAATTATTTGAGTAAGCCATACAGTGCCCTGTGCTCCCAAAAATTTTAGGCAGCATATCACACACACACACACACACACACACAGACACATATATATGTTGGGAAAAAGTGAGTAGAATGACGTTAGAACAAATTGAACAATCTTTTTTAATCTTTAGATTTTAAATGTTTAGATTTTGAAGCTATGAAGCTTTCTATAATACACACGCAAACACACACACACGCGCAAACACACACACACACACACACACACACACACATATATATATATATATATACATATATATATATATATTCACGCATATATCCTTACACAATGAGGATTTATCAAATTCTGACGAGTTTTTCTCGTTTTTTTTTGCATAAAATTTGTGTTTTACTCAGTAATAGTCAACAATTAAAATATTGTGTTAAATTTAGTGCAAATACTCAGTATATATCGATGATTCTTCATCTCATAAATTCAGAACAAAATGAAATTTTACTTCCTGTATTTATCGCAACGTCGGACCCTGGTTACATAGCCTGAGCAATTCCAGTAATAGATTCCATATAACATTTCGAATTCCATCTATTCCTAAAGATTTCGACACTAACATGGAAATACAAATAAAATCAATGATCTTTGCAGGTCCCAATGAACTGACATTATTTGTCACAAATTGTGGAGTATGCTTGGGTTCCCAGTTCCGCTTTAGATCAAGCATTCATACAAATTTGAATCCATAAATTTCGTAAGGTAATAAACCAACGACCAAATAAAGGTGAAAAACTTATTATACTCAATGAATTGATAATTCCCAACCTAATATCCTTTCATATCAATGAACTAGGTAATCTGGATATCAATCACAAATTTTGAACAGTATACAATGAAAATCTCTGATGAAAATTCTGCAAACGAGTACGTGCCAAGCTACTAGTTTATTCGTCCATCAAAACATATCCATTCAATTTTTGTGTGTGTGTGCCTCCTAGTATATAAGTGCGTGTATTTCCAATGTGGGAGAGAATTTTTAACGGGGATTAAAGCACTATTTCTCTGGGGAGGGTATTTTTTCTGATGATATCAGATTGCTGGATACTTTCCAGGCAGACTTCTCCGGCATTATCCAATAAGCATATCGAATTGTCTGTGGACATCTCTTCTCTATCTGATTGACTACCAAGCAATGATTTATTCTTATTCTTCCCGCTTCGAATTTTCCCTTCTTCAAGTCATATCAAACGCTGGTGGATGATAGAGAAAACAGATATTGAACGAAGTTGTTGACAAAATGTTTTGAAAAAAAAGTCGTACCTTGAGTTTAATCGGCCTACTATACCACCATATGCACGCTATACTTTTTGATGCATTTATTCATAATACTAGTATAAAGCATACCTTCATCAATCAACACACACACACACACACACACACACACACACACACACACACACATATATATATATATATATGTATATATATATATATATATATATATATATATATACATATATTAATTTATAAATGTTAAACTTAGTATCAC
>OY735226.1:50499079-50506579 GCA_963457665.1 Thysanoteuthis rhombus | reverse complement strand
CACTCAGTTGGCAGTGCTAATACAGATCAAATTTTCTATCGTCGTCTCCACTAATCATAGCGACCATCTCAATTTCAACAATTAGTAAAACAGATGGAATTATATATATATATATATATGTATATATATATATATATATATATATATATATATATATATATATATATATATATATATATTGTATGTGATATGGATGCCATTTTATGATGTATGCGTGGTGCAGTTGCAAGCTTGAAAAGAATAACTGAATTAATGACTCATTGTTTCCAGTAATATTCTGAACATTCTGCTGTTGTCAGAGTGAGATTTTATCTAATATTAATCTCCGCTTCTTAAAAAAAAGTCAGTAAGTTCTCATGAAGAGATAAAGTAACTTTTTTGGCGTTTGTCTTCGTAGACCTACTCACACACATCAGATCATGAGTTAATGAGTACTACCATGGGAATAAAAGCCAAAAAGATATATATATATATATATATATATATATATATATATATATATATATATATATATATATATATATATATATATATTATACCTGAAGGAGGGATGTTTGATCAACACTTATGGTAAAGAACTGATGATCCCAACGAAAGAAAAGACGTTGAAAAAAAACATACCCTTTGAAAAATTATATGAAATACATCAACATGATTTTGGAAATAAGTAGCTGGAGTGACGCTATTGCATTAAATTCCAATCAGTTAATTAATAAGGAGTCAAATTTTCACCTTTATCTTCATTTGAAAATATAACTTTATTCCCGTGTTTTTTCAAGTCCCACACATCCTACTAACCCCCCTATCATACTCTCCCTTCCAATCCTCACCGATATCCAAACACACAAACTGAAAAACACCATTTGACCACAGCTACTAACCACCATCTCTTACACATCTATGCTACCTCCACCCACTAAATATACTGACAGTCATGACCGAACAAACCGAAATTAAATCATAGTTAACATTCATACACACACATTTATACCTCATTACCAGAGGCAGTTCAAACATCAACCTTCCCTTCTTAAAACACTTGAAAACAGCTTGAAATTCATGACACCCATGGAATTCGAATTTATAACAATTTTAGTGTATGAATGACCTGAATATAACACCATTTACTGGGCAGAGGATAATAAAGTCCAGGAAAATAATTACTTTAGAATTCTAAATACATGAACAGAACAGGTTAAGGTTAAATTGTACAGAGATTCACAAAGGAACAAATGGAGATAAATTAGATAATCTATCATAGTTTTTACATATATATATATATATATATATATATATATATATATACATGCATACATACATACATATATATATATATATGTATATATATATATATATATATATATATATATATATATATATATATATATATACATTTTTTTTTTTCCGTGAACATAACTGGTTTATTCATGTATAAGACGACACTATTTATTTCATAATTCTTTTTAAAGAATCAGTTATACTAATTCGAAGTTGTTTCAAGTCTCAGCTGGAATAAACTTTTCAAAGTGTCATCATCATCAGTCTTTTAGCGTCCGTCGTTGGACATAGACCTTCCCCAGGATTTGCCACACTTCTCTATCATGGGCGTCACGGAGCCAGTACTTCCTGAACTTGTCTAGTTCATCTCTCCATCTAATATTTTGCCGGCCTCGGTTGGGCATATGGTCTCGGGGAATTCATGTTGTGAGTCGTGATGTCCATCGATTGTCAGCCATTCTTGCAACATGGCCAGCCCACCGCCATTTGAGATTTTTTATGGATTCTATGATGTCTCTAACTCTTATCTTTTCCCGGATGTGTTGTGCTGTTTTGTGGTCTCTCCATGTGAGGCCCAGCATTATTCTTTCATGTGCACGTTGCATGGTTCTCAGCTTACGGGTCTGTTTCTTGGTTAAGTTCCATGTTTCAGCTCTATAAGTGACTATTGGGAGGATGCATTGGTTATACACCCTTCTCTTTAGGATTAATGGGATCTTATTATTTTTGAAGGTTGAGCTAGCTCTGCCAAAGGCTTGCCATCCCAGTGTGATTCTTCGCTTGATTTCTTCTTCTTTTGAGGGTCTCATGGAGATTCGTTGCCCTAGGTAGATGTAGTGGTCCACTTTCTCGAGTTCTGTGTCCTCGATTTCGATCTTAGTGTTCTTATCTCCAATGTGGTTGTTGCACATGATCTTCGTCTTGCTGAAGTTCATGTGCAGGCCGACTTTCTTGCTCTCCTCATTTAGTTCATCTATCATTAGTTGGAGGTCGTGTAGGTTCTCTGCGAAAAGGGCTATGTCGTCTGCGAATCTGAGGTTGCTCAGATACTCGCCGTCTATTTTAATTCCTTTACTCTCCCAGTCTAGCCTTCTGAAGATCATCTCGAGGCAGGCTGTGAAGAGTTTAGGTGAGCTGGTATCACCTTGTCTTACTCCTTTCTGGAGCTGGAAGGGGTCCGAGTCTTTATGTAGCCTGATAAATGAGCTGCCGTGATTGTATATATGTTTCAACACTTCAACATATACTGGATCTACACCTTGGCGACTGATGGCCTCCATGACCTTAGGGATTTCTACTGAGTCGAACGCCTTTTTGAAGTCGATAAATGCTACAGCAAGTGGGAGTCTATACTCTGCTGCTTTTTCTTTCAGTTGATTTATCGAGTGCAGGTGGTCCATGGTCGAGTAGCTTCTTCTAAAGCCAGCCTGTTCACGTGGCTGGTTTTCATCGAGTGTTTTTGTGATTCGGTTGGTGATGATCTTTGTGAAAAGTTTATATACACAGTTGAGTAGGCTTATAGGCCTATAGTTGTTGAGGTCTTTCGGGTTTCCTTTTTTATATAGAAGCATTATGATAGCAGTATTCCAATCGTCTGGGACTTTACTGTGTTTTAGACACAGGTTGAAGAGGACGGCCAGTTTCCTATTGATGGTTTTACCTGCTTTTCGGAGTAGGTCGATGGTGATGTTGTCTGGTCCAGGGGCAGTTCCTTTCTTTGTCTGTTTAATGGCTTCCTTCACCTCCCACGGGGTTACTTTTGGGAAGTCCTCTAGTTGTTTGCCCGTGTCTTGCGTATCTTGCTCATTATTTTGCAGTCCTTGTTTGGACGAATAAAGTTTTTGGTAGAATTCTTTGGCGCGTTCGACAATCCTGTCTCTGTCTGTTGTTAGGTTTCCGTTTTCCTCGAGTATGCTAGTTATTTGCCTTCGTCCCGAGTTGAGGAGTTTGTTTATAGCTTTGAAGCCTCGACCTTTTTCAAGAGTTGATTCAATGACTGCCGTTGTGTATCTCCTTCTGTCTTCTCTTCGCTTCTTCTTGATTTGTACCCGGTCATAAAGAGTTCATACGGCGTAATATCGATTGTTTTGCTAATACTGGAGAGTAAATCAAACAATGATATCAATTAAGAAACAGAAATTAAATTTGCATATATGCTCATCATGTATCCGTGTCATTTTCCTGATTTTCCTCCCCCATTTGGTAAGGATTGACATCGTCATTGAGGCCAAATATCTGTGTCTATCATCACTAAAGAGCCGTTCCCTAAGGCTACACCTCCACATACCTCTGTGACGTACGTTCAGGGCCATTCCTCGATAATTGCACTGCTTCTACGCTCTAAAAAAGCTACGGCTATGGTTATTCTTTGATGCATGTGATGCGCAAAAAAGGAAGATGGAGAACTAGGTAAACTCTGTCTTCATCCAAACGTACGTATAGAGAACCTTACATTGAACAAGACTTGAACTTGCCTTTGTGCAGTGGCTAATAGATATTTGATCTTTCCCTGAACTTCCTTGAACTTGAATTATATTAGTCATCAAAAAATAAAATAAAAAGATATATGGATAATGCGTATCAAAAGTATTCTCATCCTAGTTGAGATTAGGAATAGCATCCGTATACATAATAGTCACTTATTCAAAATACATTTCACTGATAATCTTTAAAAGTGTGACTTTGGATACAGAAAAAATGACAACGATAACACATTGTAAATATTAATCAAATTTAGATCTCTATAAACACTTGTCTGATAGAGAAGTATGTTTAACATTATTTTCAGTATGTTTACAAGGAAAAATATGCAATGATTTAATCTGAGGCAGAAAAAAACAAGTATGTTTTTTTAACAGTTTTTAACATAAAAACGATTACATAAGAAAGAAACCTCACCTGACTTAAAAAATATGGAAATAATGTTCCTCTCAGAGCATAACTTCGTGAAAAAAAAAATTCCAGCGAGTCAATTATATGTGTAAAACTTTGTGAAAAGTTTTCCAACGAGTCAATTATATGTGTAAACCCTAGGGAAAAAGTAAGCCGAGCATTTTTTTAAATTAAATCTTGACAAATATAGGTTAACTATCCGATATTGATATACAACAATGCATGAGGTGTTTGTGAGCAAAATATGTTTCAGTATGGGATATTCTTTTCTAGTTTCCTTCGGTAAAAGGAGTTGTTTGGACAAGCTGTCCGAGAATTGTTTACAGGACTAATCAAAAGCAAATTATGCCTTATACAAAAAAGAAAAAAAAAAAAAGAATGCAACGTTTCACATCTTGGACATGGTATTCTTCATCAGAAATTCATTATGGACAGAGTATATGTTTCAATACACACTGTAGAAGCTGTTGAAAATGTGAAGGACTTCAGAGACAGAATAGACAATGAGCTGACTTTCACAGGGAGCATCCAAGTGCAGGTTAACAAAGGTAATCGGGCGCTCAAAGCAGTAAAGCACACATTTGACAAGAACCCCTTAATGCATCTCTGCAGGAGCATCATGTGCTTCCGTGATCTGGTCTCTAAATATAAAAGAGAGATGCTCTTGAAATGGTAAATCAAAGAGCGACCAAGCCCCTACAGGAAATTTCACATCTTTCTAATTCCTTCTACTTTATCTACAGCCAGTGTATTATCGACTTGAAACGACTTGACTCAAGAGACAATTGAAACTTCATCATTGAATGCTTCAAAGTTTGGCCGAAAAAGGAATGTAGCACCTAGTACAATATCAACTTCTCCTAATGAGTCTGCTATTTATCAAAGGAAACAAAAAACAACCAAAAAACATGAAGAATGATCTTACTGCCATAATTGGGCGGGAAATAACCTCGGATAGAAAAAATGAAATAAGATAAAGTTAATGACAATATGCCGCAAAATATTGTTCTTCATTTCAGATTCATTTAAACAGCCTGTCATTATTTTTGAATCCCCCCCCCAACCAGTTAAGCCCCTACCAGTTGAGCCTTGATGTTTGCCCATAAACTTTCCATGGTGCTAAAATATACTGAAACTGCTTGGCTTATCTTTATTTGCCAGGGTATTTACTTACTGAACTACATTTTTCTAACACTAATCAAATGATCTGGGGCAGTCCGTCAGGATGAAAATTGCGATAAGATTTGTGAGTTAATAAACCTTAGTATAATCTGGAACTACATCATCGGATAATTTCGCAGCAACCACTAAATCAGTTATTCATTTAGCATGAATTCATCCCAGAAGTCTGTAATTATGTTCACTTTTTTCCCAAATCTTATATGCTAATCCCCATAAGACTGTTCAAAATAGGTCATCCCTTCCATATTCTAAAGAGGAAGTCCCATTAAACATCGCTCGATTAGAGCAATCAGAGCAAAAACCTAAATGTACAAACTATGATAGATTATCTAATTTAACTCCATTTATTCCCTTGTGAATCTCTGTACAATTTAAATGGATTTTCCTTTCACGTTGCAGACAAAACAAGGTTGGGCAAAGAGTGGAATTCCGAAATGATATTCTTGGAAGTTTAAAATTGAAGTAACTGCAGATGGATTCAGCCAGGTTATGTATACTTTATGAAAATAGCAGACGTACAGAAAAACAGTTTCTAACACCTTTAGTAATCATAAAAGCATTGTATGGCTTATGATGCCTTAAATCAAAGAGTACAGAAACATCAAAGGATTTTGAATAGACCATTAGAAGCCGTCAACAAAAACTATCAACATAAGCATAGTCAACATCAGCGTTTGTTGGTCTGACTTAATGGCTGGCTGGCAGGCTGGCTGGTTGGTTAGCTGGGCAGCTGGATTGCTGACCAACTGGTGGGTTATGTATGTAATATCTGTGAAAGCTGCATCAATGGTGTTAGCTAAAAATGTTAACATTTTCTCATTTTATCCGTAAAGGACGATTTAAAAAAAAATCTGAACTGTTCACTTGATCACTGTTCAATGAAGACGAGATAAGTTACTTATTAATTGATCACTAATTTTCCAGTGTATACCCCGAACAATGCATATTAAGAAAAAAAGAACAAAAAGAAAAAGAAAACGTTGGTTATGTGATAGTTTATATTGAGGGACCAATCGGTCTCAATTTAATGTTAGTTTGATAGGGGCCTAATTAAAACCGTTGCCTTTTTTGTACGTGATTTTTCGTGGTGATTTTACAAAGCTTCCATCTCTTTGAGCTAACATTATTCTCATGACTACTGTATTAAAGTGGGGAAAAACTCATTAAGAATAAAGAAATACAATTAAAAGAGTTACAAGTGTATTAATTTAAAGTGATGGTAGTAAACGAATTATTTCTTCTATGGTAACAACGCTCCTAACCAAGGAGTCAATTGTTTTCTTACATTTTCTTGTCAAATCTGGATTTCCATATGACGTCCCTGTTGAGAAGCGAAGGCTACATTGGGTTGTTCGATTCATACTCTTAGTCGACATGCTAATTCATGCAGCGTCTTTGATTTTTTCATGTTTCCAACGGCGTTCCCTGCATATAATCTGGATTCCTATTCTAGTGTTGCCAAACCTGCCTTTTTTCATTTAGGGATGTTGATAAGAAGTCTATTTGGAGATATCCGTATGAGGAAAAGAAAATATATACGTCGGAGAGGGTTCGATATTCTATGTTTAACCTCATCCTATATTTTAACTTAGCCAGAGAAAACATTTAATTGCTTGTTTTGCAGACACTTGTTCAGTTATATGATATTTTGTTAGCTATATTATCATTCGTTGAACGGTTTCTGCAGGGGGATTAAAACTTCATATCTGCTAATGTAAACACATATATGGGACTAATTGTAGTTTGATGGTGTGAGGTGATTGTGATGAGATAATTACGATGAAAGTAAACAGTAGTCAAAAACAGGCCTGGCTAGTCACACAATAAAATACTATCATGTGACCAGCATGCTGTGTTGAGGATGATCAATCACATATTGAAAGAAACAAGAAACAAAACAGGTTACCGATAAATAAGATATTCATATCGCCTTTTGGGATGGGGTACGAAGTGTTTACTGGAAAAAAGATACCTCTTTGGTCAAACATGAATGTTCCCAGCTATGTATTGCGCGAAAGAAAAACTCTCTTTCACAAACCCTACAATACTATAAAAACTCACATACATACACTCACCCGTATAATTAAACATTGGTTTAAGTATTAGTATATGTGTGTATTAGTGTGCAATGATTGTTAGCAAACTAAT
>OY735226.1:50324079-50496579 GCA_963457665.1 Thysanoteuthis rhombus | reverse complement strand
CCCTTAGCCCGTCCCAGAGATCAAGTCTAAGACTCCTTGCGTGGGACGCAGGCATTGTAAACAATATCATATAGGCAGTGTTCAGACAAAAACTAATGGCTTTTGCACTGATATATCCTGATTCCTGTTTAGCACAAGAAATTCAATCATTTGATCTAGTTCTTCTTTCAAATGGAAATGATCATGTCAGCGAATTAGGCAATTAGTGTCCGAACCGATTTGAAAGAGAGACAGGGCGAGAGTGGAACAGACAGACAAACAAAGAGGGAAATATTCAGTTATATTAGTGCAGGTACTTAGTCCAACTATATTCCATTATGTTTTGCATTTTTCTTGAATCATTTTCATGAATTAAAACAGAAAAAAGAAATTTCAAGGCATCTCAGATATATTGTGCATCCAGTAGCCACTATTTAACTCAAAAAATCATTTCGTTAATTAATTGACGATACGTGCTTTATTTGTTTGTTTCAACTCAGACGAATGTAAATGAAGAAATGGAAAAATGAATATATATATAAAGAACAAAATAGAGAAGTTACGGACAATGAATGAACAACATTGGTTAAAGCAGTTACTTGGCCTCTGCTTCACTGTCAGCTGCTTAGCTCAATGATAAGAGCGATGCTACGTCGAAAACCTATCTTATTGGTTGCAGATTCAAATTCAGCAGCATGCTTATTTAATTTTTTTTTATTTATTCATGCTGTCCAGGCTAAATGATACATCTTTCATCTAATAACAGGATATCTTTCAAATACAGTTCCAAAATAATATAACGCAATTCATAATTATTTTTGTTGTATTATGTATTCATTTTTGATTATATATATATATATATATATATATATATATATATATATATATATATATATATATATATATATATATATATATATATATATATATATATATATATACCATGCCCTTGGCTGCTTACACACAACCGAAAATTATGAAATCAATTATCTGTAAAATTCACTGCTCTTTCCCTCCAGGTGACAAATTGTTCTTGAAAAGACGCTTGATCTTCCGGCACTTGTAACCGTTGTGCCTGCGGCACCAAATATTCAAGGCTCATTGCACCCGTTGACGCTAGAATGGAGCCAAAGAAAATAAATTTGCTTAGAAACCCTGGAGTTTCAAATAATGTCTGATATTATCGTCTCGAGTTATTTGCTTATATGGTATTGGAACTTACACAATGTTTCAGTCATATCTTATCAGGTTAGGCGTAAAACAGTAGTTTTCTATTCAATTCTATAGCGAGGGTTGTACTGGTGTCACGGATGATGGAGTCTTACAGCGTGAATGCATCTTAAGAGAAAGTAACTACAAGAATATATGTTGAGAAAAATTTACAAGTTTGAATACTTATCTCGCAAGTCATTGATCATATTGGACAACTTGATATTTGTTCCCTGATATTGTGAGTTATTTACTCATCTAATTGCTTTATCTTGGTCTTAGGCGTATTTTGGTTCTTCAATCAGTCTCTTAGCTGACGAAAAAATAACGTTCATTTTTCACAATAGATAAGTATTTTAAAGTGGAAAGCATGGAAACCTGCTATCATTCCCTTCAAAGATTGCTTTGGTGACCTGGACAGTGATATTTTGCAATGTATGTACTTATTGTTGTACACTAAATGTACATACTTTTATTTACTTAAAAACACAACATTTTTTTAGAACACAGCACCATACTCATCGAAATTAGAATGTGTATACATTGATGCATAATCAGATCACCCACAAAAGATATGAAAGCAAGTGTTTTATCAACAATCCCAACGGTACATTAAGTCTTCTTTAACGAACCAGAGCCTTGAATGTGATCCGTCATCATGTTTTTGTTATATATTCAGGCATGAAGACAAATTATGAGTGCCTCATTTTGCCCACAGAACGACAACATCAAGATTTTGTTAGATATTGAAGGGCACAGCTGAAAGATCACTAAAGGTTTCAAAATTTTTGCATTCCCAACGATTCAAGACGGGTCCTGTTATATTTGCTTTTTTGGCCAGCGACACGGTGATGCAACACTAAAGTTAGAACCACTGATTAAAAACGATTCACTACAACTGTATGTCAGGAACCACCAGATTTCAAGAAACTACCTTAAAGTGTCTGAGGTAAAAAAACAAGGCTATGTCTCATGACATTAATAGCCATTTTCTATGCTTATTAGACATATTAGATCAAGAGATGACACTTATTTACAGCATCAAGAAATTGGTTATTGATATCACATTCATCCTTGATGCTCAATGATAGTGCATTTGTATCAACAATTTGCTTTAGTCAAGTGCTATACGCATATGAAAAAATAGTATTATAATCAGAGAACATTCACTTCAAAGCACTAACGAACTAAGGAGGGCAGTTTTTTACTGAATTACCAATTTTACTCCCCATTCCGTGATGTGTTTTCTTCCTCTTTCAATCATCATCATCATCATCATCATCATCATCATCATCATCATCATCATCATTCTTTTCTCGTCCGTTGTTGGGCATTGTCCCTCTCCAGGTTCCACCACACCTGTCCACCATGGGCGTTAAGGATTTTATACATCTTTAATTTGTATAGTTTGTCTCCCCATTTTGTATTCTGCCGGCATCAGTTGCGCATGTGATCTTTGGGGATCAATGTCGCGAGTAATGTCCAGCAGTTGTTTGCAATCGTAGCAACATGGCGAGCCCATCGCTGTTTGAGTTTTCCATTGGATTGTATGATGTTTTGGACTCCTATTTCCTCCGCAATATAATGTACTGTCTTTTGATCTTTTGAAACGAGGATGCATACGCACACTGCAGGGTTCTTAGTTTGCTGGTCAGTCCCTTGTTCAGGTCCCACCGAGTCAAAGGACCTTTTGGAAATCGATAAATGCTACACAGAGTGATATTTTTTATTCCACTGCTTTTTTTTTTCAACTGATTTATTGGATCGTAATTGTCCATGGTCAAGTAGCTTCTCAAAAAGCCAGTGCACTCTTGTGGTTGGTTTTCATCTTGCATTTTTTTGATTTGGTTGTTGATGATTTTTAGAGAAAAGTCTGTTGATGCATTTGAGTAAACATTGGTATACAGTTGTTGAAGTGTTCTGAGTATCATTTTTTACATAAAAGCACGATAATTGTCGAGTTCAAGTCTTCCAGGACTTTACTTTGAGTCGGTGGTGATGTTTTCTGGTCCAGGGGCCATTCTAGTCAGTGTTAATCTGATGCCTTGCTTCTCCATCCATCATATGACTTTTGGGAAATATATTAGTTGATTACTCTCATCTTACATATCCTGTACGTCTTTTGTCGTCCTTGTCTCGGGAAATAGAGTTTTAGGTGTCCATTTCTCGAGCATGCTATTTGTTTCCGTCTTGTAATGGGGGATATGTTTATAATTCCAAAGCCCCAATTTTTTTGACAATTGTTTCTAGTTCTAATTGTTTTTCTGGGATTGTTTTATTCAGTTTGGTCGTTTCGAATATCTCTCATGTTTTCTCGATGGGTTGAGGTTTCTGCATTTCTCCCTGAGATTCTTGTTTCATCTGATATTTTATAAATGGTTTGTGTGCTCCTAGGGTTGAAAAAAATGGTAACTTCTATTAGAGAGGCTGTTATATTGTCGTTTAGTTCGTTGATGTTAATGTTGTTCTCCTTTGGTTTGATAAAAATTTTATAGCTGTTTTTCAGCTCGGGTCAAGAGGATCAAAGTAGCCTATTCTGTACGTTTATTGGTTGCAGTTTGGTGTAGATCATTTTTCTGTGTTCTTTGTTCGTGTTAATTTGCATTTTAGATCTTACCATTCTCTCGTTGCTTCTCACTTTGAAATGATTACGGACTTGAATATTGTGTCGTTTCTGTCCGTTAGGATGTAGTCTACTTTTTACTTGTTTAACGTGAATCTCTTCCAAATCCATAATCAACATACGTTTGCCCAGATACTTAAGTGATTCTACCTTGCTCTGCTCCTTATCATATCATGAAAAACTTTTTTGTGTGTTTTCGACGTCCCAACCCCTCAAAATATATGATTTTTTTCAATGTTGTGTTCCATTGAATATAAATTCTTGGTATAGTTGTTACTTTGTTTGTTTTTGCTTGATTATGAAAATTGGGATTTTTCCTCAATTTTTTCAATGATCATCCCCTGCAATGCATTATGTCAAAAAATTAATTACGTGGCAGTTTCTTTTACTTGACAAAATAGATCTGTTTATATTTTATTAATTCTATTCGTTTCTTCATCTAACCAGGCTGAAAATCTCATTGCAAAAAGCGGAGGAACAGATTCAAAATGGAAAATGCAAAACATCTAGGAATCGATTTATCAAGGCATCGGCCCTTTCCAAGGGGGGCAGGTAGGGGAAAACGAAGTCAGGGAGCAAACTGGGCAAATACAGGGTCGAATGGGAAGATCGAGATCGAATTGGATCCTGGGTGATTAATTGATTTTATCGTAGTTGCATTTCAGTCCAACGATTTATATACCCATGGGAGTCGTTTTGCGCACCAGAAGACCCGAGGTTATTACTGATGGGCTGGATGTTGCAAACTGGTGAGCGTCTTGGGAGGAGAAGAATGGATAGCTTTACGAAACAATCACGGATAGTCTCAAAGGTATAGCGTGCTTGGTAAAAAAAAAGAAACGACTCTTACGTGTGATTTCTGTCGAAATACGCAAAAATAATCTATTGTTTGAATTGCATGAGTAAAAAATCATTTGTAATTCATGGTAGTGAATTTTCGATATTTACTTTTTTCCGTAATTAAATGGCTTTTATAAACATTCTGAGAGAGATGTGAATTGATGGGAAGTATCTAAGTCAATTCAGATTTGCTAACAACATCGTCCCGTAGCCGAAAGATCTCGTGAACCCAGGCATAGAAAGTGAATGGGAAAAATATTTTTATCATAAACCACAAATCAATGAAATAAGTTGTAGAACTGATGAACAGACTTCAATAATATTCGTCGAAATCAAAGAAAGGCTTAGACATTTGTAATTTGACAATGATAGAACTGGAGCGCTCTGATTATTCCAAACGTCTTTTAGATTACATCGTTTTAACTATCTATAATAGTCTTTGGTCATAATAACAATGAAATTTGCATAACCATCCTAATTAATGAAAGATTTCATTTGTGTCTATTTGAAATATTTAGAGACTTAAAACATTGCGAGAACTTCTTATCACTTGACTTGAAGCAAAAAACTATGTCATGGACTTTCAGCAAGTACAAATAATAATAGCAGCAATAGTCCTTGGGTGATGTATTTTGTTAACACAGTTGACAAGAGAGACGGAATGAAATAAGGTGAGAAGCTTAACAAGTATCTTGACATCTTGACATCAAGTGAACAACTTGTGAAAAGTGAAAATGATAACGTTGCAGACAACATTACACCATCTTTGGTTGATGCGAATTTTGTTCGCAAAACTAAGATCATACCAAACGATGATTTAGATTTCGTCTGTCCTTTTTTCTAAGAAGTAATAATCCGAGTAAACCCTTTTAATCAACCGAAAACAGAAACTATTTCGGTCCAAGCAACATGTGGTTTGCCTGAAGTTCATCCCCTAAGGAATCCAGTTTGATTTTCTTTAATCTAAATACTGGAGAAAATAAAATACGAAGTTTGTGTTTTGCCAGATTTCTTCTTAGTAGAGCGTACTTTAGAATCAGCATTCGGGATCATAGCCTTTCCCCGAGATTGAATGCTAACCTCTGGCTAAAACGAAAAATAGTCAACCGTTTCAGTCTCTGAATTGGCCATTTTGAAGAATGCTATTTGAAGAAGAATATTAATATCTCATTAAATTCTCTCTGAGTAAGTACTGAATACAACAGATGGGTAGCATATACAATATTGGAAACCACATAGCAAAGGGTAACACCGATTAAATCAAATTTTCCTTTCATTTATTATTACTGAATGTTATGACATCAGATCAATCGTGGATTTTACGTATAAGATTCCCTCATTTGACTGACGAGAAATCTTTGATACTTATCTACTTGTTTTCAGCCTATATATAGCGAGCCATTCGTGCAAAATGATTTACTTTTTGAAAAAATAAGAATCAAATACCATAAACTACTACTGTGACTTTTTAGCAGACCAATCTTACTCTAAAATTTGGTGTGCAAACCATGGGGAGTGATGGGCCATGCCCTGCCACGCCGGCCCATGACGTGTTGACAGGGGTCTTGTGGATTGAACACTGCGGGTCAGTGGCCTAAGAGCTCCACCGGCTCTTGATACCCTTCGAAACAGTTTTCGTAAGTTAGGAATGGATGCTCGGAGCACCGACAAAAAAAAAAAAAATCCGACACAATTCGATCACATTTTTCAAAAAGTTGGATGCAAGTTCCATAGGTAATGATCTTTCTCTCTCTTGCTTACCTGATTGGGTCAGTGAGGCAGCACTGGAGCATACTCCCCCCCTAATATATATAGTCTTTTTTAACTTAGATAAAGTCCACAGACGTTCGAATTAAAAAACAGAATTGTAGCAGCATAGTCGTCCTGAGGACTTCGTTTTGGCAAATCCAGGGGAAGGTCTATGTCCAACGACGGACGTTAAAAGACTGATGATGATGATGATGATGATGATGATGATGATGATGATGATGATGATGATGAATCTTACTCAATCAAATGAAAAAGCCTTTTGCCATACTTAACAGAAATGGGAAAATATCAACTAATGCTCGTGCTTATAAATACCCTCAGAGAACATTTATATTTGGAAATTCACGTATAAGTCCATCTGATGCGAATGGTTGCAATAGAACCGATATTACTGATAAATAACATTTCACACTTTTGTTTGAAATAAACTATTTTGATGACTATCTCAATATTTATCCTCTCCGCTTTATATGGAGAACAGTTTCCAAAGTTAAAGTTTGACAACCATGATCACCATTTAGAAAAAAAACAAAAAAACGTCTGTATGATGTGAAAATATTTGCTTCGTGTTTATGAAGAATAATAGTTAATCAAAAGGAAAAAAAAAACTGAAAAAAGGTGGGCAGCAAGGGAGATCCTCCAAAAATACATAAAAAACATGAAATGTGTTATGTGGAAGTAAAAAGAAAAGCCCACACTAAAAACCTAATTTGGGGCAGAGGTCATCAAACAAAAAAATATTTAATATGAAGACATTCTATCAGTATATCTTCTATTTTTCTGCTCTGTATCCCCGTTGGTGACGCTTATACGGTGTACCCATACAATAGACATACCAAGGTTGCTAATTGAGATGGGTTTTTTTTGTTTTGTTTTACCAAATTTGTATTGACAATACTTGATGTCATTCTTTTTAATAACTCTTCAAGTTTGTAAGTCCAGTGTTACCAATTGAGTCAAGTTCTCTCCCGAATTCCTAAGTAACTTCAAGGGTCAAAATCCGAAAATCATATCTATACTGACAGCTAATATACAGACAGACTGACCGACCAACCGTCCAACTGACCAATTCAAACAAAAAGATTGAAAAACCTTCATTGTTTTTTTTTTCGGTGATATTTTTTTTGTTGATGGTATTTTAAAGAGTATTTCTCTAGCATAAGCACCACATTCTGCTTCAAACGGTGAGAAGAAAGAGGATACATGCGTTCCCCAACAGAAGGTAAATAATGATCTAAGTAAATAATTGGAGGAACAGAGGAGAAGATAAATCGATTAAAGTTGAACGTTAGAAGAAGAATGTAAGAAAGTCGGCTGACACGAAAATCTTGTAGTCAAACACAAATAAAATTAAAGAATTAATAGAATAAACGAAATAAAAAATAAATAATGGCGCCATAGTAAAACCATAAAAACGACAATTAGGTTATTGGGACAAAAAGATCAAATTAATGGCTGAAAAAAAAAGAAAATCTCCTGTTAATTATCGGCACTGGTTCTTTATCGCAAAAAGATTTTGGAAAACAGTAAAGAAGTGAAACTTTTTTTACATTCCTCACAATTACTTTGGTGATTAATTGCAAAGGAAAGAGATTTTTTTTTCAAAAACTTTCCTAATATGAGAAAGAGAAAAAATAAATTAACGTCTGAAACAAACATTTGAGAAAATAAACTTGCATTTGTATGGGGAAAACGTAGTAAAAACTCTAAAGAATGGTGAAGGACGAAAAAACAATATTGCAAAGAGAAACAATAAAAAGTAGAAAGAAAGGATGAAATACTTTATGCGAGGTGAAACACAGGATGAAACGGGCCAGGTTAATCACTCAATAGAAACTGTCAGGTTAACAACCTCTTTTTGCTGAAGGATGTGTTAGGGGTGATCAATTGAGAATCCAAAAAAGTGATAAGCAATGAATAAGTAATCCTTCTTACACTTTTTTTTACAGTAGTGATCACTAAAGAATCCTGATTTTTCGAAATGCAAGCGTGAATTTAGCTTATACTTATATTGCAAATTGAAAAGAGAAGAATTGTAAATCCAGATACGGTGTCATTTTTTTAAATCGTCAGTCCCTTAGTTGTATTGATGCAGGCTCTATGCGCTATACTTACATAGCTATTCTACAGGAGCTACATAAAAACTGAAGAAACCTTTGTCGATAGTTTTAGTGACAGTTTGAATTGACAGTACCTAATAGAGGAAGAAAAGAGAGGAAATAAAGTCTCAAAGAATGTGGAAGTAAATAGGATAAATTTTGTTACTTTTTTTCATTAAAAACATGTGCGATTTACAAACATCATCTGAATTGAAGCAAAGAATCACATTCATAACAACCAAAATAAAAAAATGTAGAATTGTTTGGCCATTAATGCTTGCTCCGTCTTATAAACATAATAAAACCTGCCTTTGTAGCTGTTCAGCTATGGCTATTAAAAAGGCTGCAATTTAAGGGCGTTACTATTGCAAGTCGTATTATTCTGTTTTTTTTAAACATTATTGTTACACTATAACAAACAATAGTATTTTCAAACATGGAGGAGGAAAAAGAAAAAGAAAAACAACGAATGGAAATCCTAAGCAGGGGAAAAAAAACAAATGATTGAAGAAAAGTCACGAATCTTAAATTTGAAAAGCTATCCTGCACGATCTTGTAAATGTTTCAATGAGAAATAGGTTTGCATGAAATTGCTTGAACAATAAAGTAATGGCACGGATAATTCATGCATATAAGATATATATATATATATATATATATATATATATATATATATATATATATATATATATATATGTATATATATATATACATAGCTTATATACATATATATATATATATATATACATATATATATATATATAGCTTATATACATATATATATATATATATACACACACACACAGAGACACACACACACACACACACACACACATATATATATATATATGTGTGTGTGTGTGTGTGTGTATTGACATATGGTACTTTGTATCTTAGTGTGTTTTCTGCTACGGATGCACAAAAACGTAAAACTATTCTAGTGTCAGCAATGGACAGATGAAGCGGTTTTGGCCCGATGCTGGGAAGGTATTCCCCTTGGAGGAATGGGAAGAATATTGGAGAGCAGAATTTAGGTTAGATACTTTTATCAGTTGATATTAGAGCACAATCTATTTTTACTCCAACAACTCCCTTTATTTTTTCAACTTTTTTCTATTCGAACCATCGAACGACCGAGGCTGTGAAATTTTTCAATTTATAGGGTCACATTTGACCCTCCCCAACTTCATTATCAGTCTTTAATCGTCCGTCGTTAGACATAGACACTCCCCAGGATTCACCAAAACTCTGTATCGTTGATGTCGCAGAGCCAGCACTCTATGAATGAATCTAGTTCAATTTCAAATCTTCTATCCTCCTGTGCTCTCTGGGGATATATGTTGTGAGTCATGATATCCATCCATTGAAAATCCATTTGCAACTTGACCAGCCCATCGCTTGTGTTTTCTTATGGATTCTGTGATGTCTAAGACTCCTGTTCTCTCCCTGATATGCCCAGCTGTCTTGTAGTCTCACCATGATTCTTTCAAGTGCACGTTGTATACTTCTTAGTTTATGGGTCAGTCTCATGGTTAGGTTCCCTGATTGAGCTCCATAAGTGACTATCAGGAGGATGCATCAGTTGTATATCGATCTTAAAACTCTGTACAAAGAAATCATTTACTCCCCGTTGGTTTTTACAGACCTTAACACATTTTTTGGCAGTTCTGTGTTTACGAAGCAGAGAGCCCATCAAAGATACAACGCATTCAAATTCAAATATTGGCGAGACAATCTGAGTAAAAAGAGTTGGGGTGGCTGAGATGCAGCTGTGTAAAGGTTATTTTATACGAAAAATACACGATGCAGTAGCAACTAAAGACAACAGTATGAAAAGAAAAAAAAAACTCCCGTCAAGTTTAAAAGAGGCGATGAAAAATTTATTTGGTCTGTATTTAGCTAGTGATAAAAGTGACGCCTCTTGTCACTGATGAACGCATCGATAAGTTTGGAAGAAAAACAGAATAGTATTCACTATATTGTGTATACATAATATTTAATTCATACTAGAAATGGGTATTTGATACAGATTTAACAGGACAAAAAATATATGAACGCATTCAAGGATTCTAAAATATACTTTGTATTATGCGATACACGTCTGGCTTGACCTAGTATTGATATCAAATGGAATACAATTTTTGTCGTTTGAACATTTAAGTGATTTATTTAAGACAATTAAACAATCAAAATACATTATGGTCGATATTGAAGGATATAAAAGAGAAAACCACGTTCACAACACAACTGGACGTTGCATAACTACCTGAAACTTCTAATGAATAGATGGAACTCATCATGATCCTGGAGAACTGAGCAAGGTTCTGACTACGGCAATACTGTATCGGTATTTACATTTAGGGAGATATCTGAAAGGAAATGAAGTAATTCGATATCTATTCGTAACCACTGAGGAAGTTTCATTTTATTCAAGTCTGATAGTGATAATTTAATCAAAGACAAATTTCATCCTTGGTGAAAATTATAAAAAGAATCATTTCTTTGTATCTTACTCAGCCCAAAAGTTTGTTTCTATCTACTTGAATACGAATTTCCAAGTTCAATATCATTCCTTTTGTGCGGTTATTTCATCCCTGACACAGAGAATTCTAGCGGTATGGAAAATCGATTTTAGCATAGAAATAATTTGAATCTGTTATTCGTCGGCTTTGTTTCTGCTTATTTGATTGTCGGTTAATAACTTCACCAATAATCAGCTCGTCAACATTAGTAATATTCAGCGGTCGTTAATTGGATATCACAGGTGGTAGACAACAAAGGGTGATTCAACTAAGGAACTCCAAATTTCATGAAGGTCCTCCGAGTTATTATTTAGAAACTGTCAAGAGACCAACGTCTTTTGGCTGTTTGCTGTGATAGGAAGGGGAGAGTAGTTCCTTACCTAGCTTATTGTGGGGCAGGGATCATTAAAAAAAGTTTTCATCAGGCAAGAATGAATGCTGCTGGATAAAAACTATTGTTTTTTTTTTTACATAAACGTAAATTGCAATTTCAATCCTTTAAAAACTATTTTTTGGGAGGGACAGGGCTCTACCTAGAAAGGGTTAACTCTTTGAAGTTTTAGCCCCCTTTCTCAATCAGAACAGCCTGCATGCGTAACTGATACAGAGCCAGTCAGTAAAATAGCCAGCTGGCCAACAAGACTAACTTAAACGATAAAAAAAAATGTATGTCTGGGTGACAGTCTTACCTGACAGTTTTTAATATATTGCTCATTGAAAAAGAGGGGAACATCAATCATTGATGAAGGAGTTACTGACAGAATAATGCTTTTTTACGTATTACGTATTACCGTCAGTTTTATCAAGGAACAAACGTACTGAACTTTCTCTTTTTTACTGCTGAAATTAATATAAAATATTCAATGAATTAAAATTTACCATAAATTCATATTTTAGTATGACAATATTTGATATGAAAATTTTATAATCTGCCTGAAAATATCATTGAATTCAAAGCAGCATTTTAGATCGACGGAGGGTTTTTACAGTTCTTGTGAAATAAGCAATTTCAACTTATCTGCGCAAAATCTATTGAGGCTTATGATGTAATTCCAAAATACAGTTAAATACACGAAACCTTTCTTGTTTTCTTTTACTTCTCATTTTTCATTCTTGTAAAGGTTGTTCTTTCTATTCAAAATCAATTAGCAAGTTATTTATTCTCCTAATTGCGTTCTTATACGACATTGATATTCTCAGATAAAGAAATGCTGGAATATAGAAATTGATGCTGAATATTTTGGTGTCATTTGGTGCATTTAGGATAGCATTCTATATCTAAATAATAAGCTCAAAGTCTGTTCGTTATTTTGTTCGTAGCGAAGAAATGCGGCCACTCACCGATGAATCTTTGATGATCTCAATGAGACAGTCCAGAGGCATCTCATAATAATGGATGGACAAAGAAATCCGTGGCCCAGGCTCTTTCCGGGGTAATATATGATTCAAGTTCCTCTTTTGATGCATCCTACTTCTTACTGTTTGTTATATTTATACCGAAATCTATATAATAAGCATGAAAATTTGTTTGGTCGTTTGTTTCAAAGTACTGTTGCCATTTCTCATCAAAAAAGAACTGGTTCATGTTTCCCGTACTGTTTAATATCCAATAAAACTGCCATGCATTCCTCTGTTTCGACAGTTTTCTTTTTACCGGAAAAGAAAGAATCAAAGAACTTAATCCTATTCCTCGATTTAGATGTTTCTAGATTTTCATCATCTAGAATTTTGCAATTTCCAATTGGTAGAGGTTGAAAAGTAAACTTTGAAGTAGAATTCGCCCGTCAGATCACCGGATGATTTTTGAATATTACCATGTCCTGTGTCAAAATAATCGCAATATATCAAATCCGGTATTTTCGAAGATAGGAGTATGTTTTTTTTTCATGCTTAATATTTCCTATAGCCCAGTATCTAGATTTCCTTTCAGGTATGTTCTTTTCTTTTTCTGACGATGTTTTACGTATTGAAATGTCATGTGCAATTAGGAAACGATTTCACAGCACATGATTGTGCATACGAATAAGTCATCTAGATGAATTAACTTTGATTATTTTTTTTCTATAGCAAACTTGATATTAATGGTTTGGTTCTTTGGGATCAGTTTTAAATGTTAACCTCTACCTATCCGATATTGCTTTAGTTTTGATTAGATCTTATTTTTCACATATTTCTAGCTTTTTTACTCAGTTTTACATATAAAAAGACCACGTTTTGATTATATTTTCTCGTCTAGACATCAGCTGCTGCAATTTCAGTTCATTTTCTCAAATTAATATTATAAAACATTTTTTCCATCCATTTTACCAGTCAAAATTCCACGCGCTATGACTGCAATTTTGAAACACAGGAAGCGATCGAATCAACACAACAAATCTTTACCGGTTTTCAAATGATTTCTGACTCAATTGAACATGTGGTACAATGAACAGCGCAGTACATCCGAGAAAAGACAAGAGTTAGGGACATCATAGAATCCATTAAAAATCTCAAATGGTGTTGGGCTGGCCATGTTGCAAGAATGGCAGACAATCGATGGATCCCCCGAGACCACATCCGCAACCGAGGCCGGCAAAATGTTAGATGGAGAGACGAGCTAGACAAGTTCAGGAAGTACTGGCACCGTGACGCCAATGATAGGGAAGTGTGGCAAATCCTGGGGAAGGTTTATGTCCAACGAAGGACGCTAAAAGATTGATGATGATGATGATGATGATGATGATGATGATGATGATCTAAACAAATCGTATTTTTTTTTTTGATCTCTTAGTTGATTTTATCGTGAGAAGGCCAGGTTCAATTGGCATGTCCTTGTTTATCTCTTGGCTAACACTGTATCGTTTGCTCACGTATTCAGTCGAGCTTATGGCTTTTCATCAGAGAACCGAAACAAAGAAAAAGAAATGTCGACCGAAGAGCTTTCACTGATTGGAATGATTGGAAAAATTCCGTCACTATGATTTCTGTTATAGTTCTGCCTTACAATTTGGGATTTAAAACAATGCATACAGTAAATGAGAAACTATTCTTTCATTCAATAAATAGGAACAAGCAAAGGAACCTGGTTGATAATTGACAATTGACTGTCTGGAATAGCTCTACGCATGCTACCAGCGTGGAAAAAATCGACTCCAGAGATGTACGTGCAATCACATGAACAAAAATGTATCATCGTTTCAAAAAGCAATACATGGAAACTTACCAAGTCAAGTCGTTTTTGTTCGACACAAAATGAAGGTTTTCATACATTTAACACCGTAGCAACACCGGGTATCTATTGTAGTCTCTAAATGGATTCAACAACTATCATGGGACAGTACGCAGTACGAAAAGAAGTTAAATCACACGCAACAACTAATATGGGACGGAGATAAGAGAATATGCCTGAAAAATCTTATTATACGTCATATTTCTAACGATATGTGAATTGCACTCAATAGAGATGTTGGTTTGGAAAGGTTTGTACAATGTTCAGTTATTAGCAAACACTTGGAGGTGTCATAGTAAAATAAAATTTGGGAACAAGAGCCAAAAGGTTGCGATAAATGCTATTGAATATTTATCCAAGCCTTCCATATTCACGGCCGATTGAAGATGATAACTTTGATGCCTGGCCACTGAAAGATGCTGATTTCCAACATCTGAACACTTGACGATATTCTGTTGGCCCACCCAGGAACTAGGATATGCTAAATCCGATCGTTCATCACCGTACGATGCCTATTTGAACGTTGTGGTACTAGAGATGTGGAATGCTGTAATCCAGTCTCGAAGTTCATGCATACGCTTAACAAGAGGGACTTTCCCAGTGTTACTCTGAGATAAAAGAAGTCAACACAACCACGAAGGACCATGCTCACTCAAACGCATATCTTGACATTATTTTTTGCCGATGTTATCAAATTTGAGATTTGTTTTTCCTGGGCAGCGTCAGAATTCTCCATTTGTTGTTGATAAGCACAGACACCCAGGTACTGTTCACTCATTCAGTTGATTAAGAATATTAAGATAATTTTCCTGATAGAATGATATAGAAAAAGAAGTGCAAAAAAGTGAATTGCAACCGAGAAGACGAAAACCCCCGGGCGATAAATATTTCAGAGAGTGCACAATGAAAGTAAGGTAAAGATTGAAATGAAGGGAAGAAGACAGAAAACAAAAATTAGAAAAGAAACGATCGCTAATTCGAAATATAAACTCCCCTTCAATTTAGAACAATATTATCGTTTGTACATTAGAAATTAGTGCTTTGGGAGGATATCTTTCTGCTCGTTCTCTTATTGATAGACAATTTTTTTCTAGGACATTATCTAATTGACACCACCACCGAAAGCCACTTCATCTACGCTGGATCAACATTAAAACTCAACTAGGGACCGACTTAACGAAGGCCAAACATGTTACCACCTACAATTTCGTACTTAACACAATGTCAATTTTTTTCCCTAATCGGTTTCAATCAACGGAAAGCAAGGTCGGCCATTGTGTTGCTCAAAGCCATTGCAAGTAGGCTCGAGCATACGCTTTTGTTTTTATCTACAGATCTTTGCTGGCATCTGAAATGTTCGTCTTTATCATTCTGTGCATTGTTTTCGATTAATCATGAAGTCAGTCTATCTGAATAGGTGATTATGCTTGGCATACAGAGAAACACATTCTTATGGAATTGATTCGTGAGCTTAGAACTAATAAACAAGAACAGAAAGAGAAGATGAAACAATGGTCCCCAAACTGTGTCCTACAGCACAATAACATGCAACAAATATCTCTCAAGTGAGGTACATACATTCTATCAAAAGGCACAAACACATACTTCGTGCCTTGAACTTATATAGTGCGGGTATAATTCCAGTCTCGCTCCTATCAAGCATATACGCCCCGTTAATCAGGTATGGGTTATATGTCAAATTCATACAAGTCTGGAGTTGACTTTGTTTCTAATAACTAAACAAAAAAAAATTATGAGAATGATAACAGAAAACAATCATCACCTAATTTAACGTGGTAAACCCTGGCTGTGGGTTTGATCTCACCCGTTGAACACAATCGATAATTATGATTAACCCTTCTTTAACGTCATATGGAATCATGAACGAATGATTTTTTTGCGACTCTATTACCAACTGATTCAACCTGAGAAGTCTTTTATATCCTTGACCACTTATGGGAGAAATATGTAAAGCCTATTTCATTCTAATGAATGAAAACATTTTATGCTGGAAACTATGATACATATCTTATTTCATGTATAAATTGCGAATGTTTTAGAAGTCATTTTTTGTATGATCAGAAGTAAAAATTTGGTTTGACTTTGTTGCAGCCTGTCAGCTACAGCAAAATGATTTAATGTTTAAACCAAATAGAAGTCCTTAATCCAATTAAATCATATATATATATATATATATACATATATATATATATATATATATATGTATGTATATATACACACATATATATATATATGTATGTATATATATATATATGTATATATATATGTATGTATATATATATGTATATATATATATACATATATATATATATACATATATATATATACATATATACATATATGTATATCTACACACATATATATATATGTATACATATATACATATATATATATATGTATATATATATATATATATATATATATATATATATATATATATATATATATATATATGTCCTCATTTAGTCGAATATATTCCTTAGAGAGTCTTCATATGAAGATCTTTTAGGATAACCGCCATAAGAGATGACTCATAAATAACTACGACAAAACCTGGAGAAAACGTGAGAAAAATGGGAAAAATGGGAAGAAAGAGAGAACAAATAATTCGCAGGTAGAAGAAGTAAATAAGGAGGAGAAAATAAATGGAGAATGAAGATAAGAATTAAGATGGGAAGAAATAAGAAAATAAGGTATGGAAGATTAGGTTAAATATTGTTTGGATTGTAAAAGAATCTGGAAAAATAGAAGATACAATGGAGAAAAAAATCAGACTCTGTGACGTTTGTTTATGTAATAGAGCTAATTGTTACCGATAGATTTTTCTAGTTAATCCCCAGTAAGACGTCTGAAACAAAGATGAATGATTACTGCATAAAAAGAGACAGAAAAATATTGTCATAAATGCAATAAAACTCACTGGCGAATAAAAAAAGTTATTTACATACATACATACATATATATATATATATATATATATATATATATATATATATATATATATATATATATATATATATATATATATATATATATATATATATATATTAGGTTGTATGCAATCGTTATAAACAATAAATAGTCACTTGTTTTCTTCCATTTTTTTTATCAGGAGAATCAATCTGAAAGGAAGACTAATAGGACTTACAGTGACACGAAAAGAAAGAAAAGAACATAATTATTTTTATTTCTCAAGTCTCCATATTTTCCTTATGAACACTACGAACCAATTCAAATATGGTCAGAACGAAAAGTATTTTGGCACTGAAGCAACTGTCAACGATTGTCACAGGTAAAAAGAAGGTATGGAAGAAAAGGTGAAAGGAACCAAGATAGAATGAATTTGACCATTCTATAAACAGAAAAGTATGGAATCACAAGTACCATTTTTGATGAGAAGGATATCTCCTATCAACCATTTGAAACAATGGAATCTTTCACAAATGAGATCGATAGGTTGTTTCTCATAAAACCCAAATTACATTCTTGATTATAAAATAAAGTAAATTACGCTCATGAACAAAATAAATAAACACGAACGGGAGGGGAAATATCATGACAGGGAAAAAAAAGGGGAAAGCAAACATCAATTCGGAAAAAATGTGTGTTGAAGTAACACTTTCGCAAAGGAAAAAGGAGATTGAGAAGAATGCAGGAAAAAAACCTTCAAAAATATGGGAAACAAACAATAACTAGATTCAAGGAAAACAGAAATTAAAAGAGACATCGGAGAAAATAATGACAGGAGGGAAAAAAAGCTGAGAAAAAATAGTGATATATCATGTGACAAACAAGGAAATTGAAAAAAATGAAATAAAATAATGAATGAAAGGTGAGGAAGGGATATCAAGAAAACGTGAGATTGCACCCTTGTGAAATGCATTCAGAACGATGTGAAATGAAAAAAATGGTAAGGCAAAATCTACCAGAGAAATAATAAGGTAAGAAAGTGAAAGTGAAAGAAGGTAGAGAGACAGAGTCTTTAAAAGTGTGTGAGAGAAAGGGATGATACTATTGAGATTTGATCCAAAATAGTTTTGTTCCTTCACCCAAGCAGATCACAAAACAAACCTGGGTAGAACAATTCCACAGCACAAATCACGGCTATCAAAATAACAATACGGTTAACAAGTCGGCTTAGTCACCCGATGGAAACTGTCACGTGACCAACGTCTTTTGGCAGCATACGTGTTGTGAATGACCATTTTGAAAATGGGGATGATCATTGAAAAGGTTATCTTTTTTTTTGTTGCTCAATGGCAACTAAAATTCCCAAATTAAAGGAAAACCACAACAAAAATATCATACTGAAAGGCCGATTAGGCATGAACGTTCATTGCAAATTAACCCCTTGACAACAAAACCTGCTTTTACTGTGCATACTAAGGTGACAATGTTGAAGGCTTCAGCCATCCATCTCCAATGGTACAGCTTGTACGATGATACAGCTGTATGCATCCAGCCAGACCCATTTGAAAACTGAAGAAACTTATTACGACAGTTTTGGTGACAGTTGCAGTCTGTTGTTTCTAATATTTTCTTCAACCAAAGTGCATGCGATAAAACAAAGAGCAGTAGCCCCATATGTATCATTCGCTTCACGCAATATGTTCTGGCTTATATTTCAAGCGTAGAGGATTTGTAACAACATTGATATCAGAAACCGTAAACTAAACTGCCACCAAAACTGTCAAAATGGGTTTCTTCAATTCATGAATTTACTCGACTTGCAGTCAGACTAAGTAAACATTATGCGTAAAGGCTGCACAACAAGAGGGCTGAAATGCTCAACATTTACTTCTGATATCTAAGATTTTTTTTTTTTAATTCCGACTTGAATAGATTTTTAATTGGGGATCAATTTGTAATTCAAGATCCTCCTAATTAGATCCTTGGTCAGTGTCCGGCATTGCTCACACTTGTTTTGTTTTTTTGGTTCTTCCTTTTTTTTCCCCTCATTCTGACTTTATTGATCATGGCCCCACAAATGGAGACAGAAATAACTCATTCATTGATCACCCCTCTTCCGAAATGTTTAATTGATCACCCGAACACGGTATGCCCCTAAATGATGCTGGTTGTATGACAGTTTCTATTGAGTTATAGACTGGACCTGTTTTTTATTTTTGTTCAGTGCTCTACTTTTTTTGCTTAGCAATTTTCTGTGACTCTCTCCGGGTCAGCTTTTTTCCTGAATTAGAAAAATGTATTCTGTTGTTAACGATTTTCGAAAAGATATCTCTTTTTTTTTTGTCCTTTAACAGCATGCATCTATTCGCGACTTTTTAGTTCATTGCCAATAAGAAAGATGGTTTACATTTGGTTGTTCGTATCTATTTCCGTGGAATCTAACTTGTGCCGATTATAGTATGAGCGAAAACTTGCACCTGTGAGCACTTGTGTGTGTGTTTTTGTATATTATGTTGATATGCATGGCTTGCCAAGTTCCAGAATCTGACAAAGACTGTTCAAAAAAACATAATTACATACGTGTATGCACATATATTAATCATACATTGTCCTTATCATTTTTCAATTGAATTAGGATTGTTTACATTTCCATACAATATAGTTATCTTTTTCCCAAAACTTTTATTTTATTCATTGGTGAATATGTATACAATCCCACCAATTAGTTTAAAGACAACGGTGCACAGTCTTAAGATAGAAAATATCTAGTATTTTTTAAATCGTATATCCTCTTTTTTGTTAACGCACTCAACACTACGCTTCTCCATAAAAAACATTGGTCGAGCAATATACAATGAACGTTTCAATTCAAAATTCAGCTAATTACCGTGTAAGTCTGTGGACTTATTGTTTCACTGCCGTATACTTACCAAGTGCATAAACTGTATATCATTTCATGTGGTATTCTTAAAGGTGGAAATCTGTAGCAGCAGATAACGAACCTTTATTATTGACACCAGCCTTGATGGAGTAATAACAAAATGCGTGAACTAATCCTGCATTAAATACTGTTTTAGTTGCCAATGTATTGATGGGCTGTTGTTTTGATTTTCAAGCTTCTGCTATTATGTGCATGGATCCAGATGCCTTTTGTATATTGAGTTTGATAATACTAAATCAGAGAATAAAAAACTGCCCAAAGGGAACCTTTACCAAACTGTTGACAAATGCTGCAATTTACGAAGTACATTGCACAATATGAATGAATAGAAATAACTAAACTAAATATCTGCCCTGACAGGCGAGTTAAATTGATGTCTTGAAAAGAGAAATACAAAGTTAAATAGATGGGAATTGATCGAGTTTAATTCAAATCATTTTAAAAATAAATTCAAAGTTATTTTTTGCTCGATGAGAATGAGAAATGAGGCTAGAAAGAAAAGTGCTAGGCTAAATCAAATAGAAGAGATTTGTGTAAAAAAATTGTTGATATAAAAAAGCCATTTGGATAAAGTTGGAAACAGGCGTTAATGCTTACAAAATAAGGCTAATCTCCAAAACATGGACGTACTGATTCAAAAAAAAATAAATAAATAAAAAGAGTGTGATGTCAAAAGATAGTAAAAAGTTTAAAAAGGAAGTTTAAAAGTTTAAAATGGCAGCATGAAATATCCCTCGATTTTGAGCATTAACATTGAAAGAAAAATTCTGTCCTCCCGATATGAAAGTGAAAAAAAACAAAATCCCATTTAAATTCTAACCTCAAGTGAAAAACATACACCCCATTTAAACCACTGAAAGTGGAAAACCCATTTGACACCTAAAAGTGAATAAAAATTCTTCCCCGTCGATATCAAATACTAAACATGAAAAGAACAACTTTCGAGTTCATCCTTTAAAGGGTTGAAATAATTCTTCCTATCGATTTTGACCCCTAACAATGACCATCCGTTTTCACCAACGATATTGAAAAAAAATTCCTTTGGATTTTTACCCTCACAATTTTTCTAAAATGATTCATGTAGAAAAATTTGATCCATAAAGGTAAACACTGATTCTTTATCATTTCGACCTAAAAAGATATGGGGGGGATCTTCCCTTCATATTTGACCCTCAAAATTGAAAAGAATTCCTTTGAGTTTTGAAGCAAGAAAAATATTCCCCTCAATTTCTATCTCTAAGTGAAAAATGTTATTCTAATCGATTCAGACACCTAGAAGTTTACAGAAATACCTTGTATTTCGATATCCCTAAAGTAAAGCATACATTTTTCCCTCTGATTTTGAGCCTTAAGAGTGAAAAGATAATCATCCCTCTAGATTTTGACTCCATACTGTGAGAAAATCTTTTTGAAGAACAATGATAGTAGAAATGATTTTCAACTGAACTCACCATTAGAAAATGAATAAGAAAAAAAAAGAAAAGGGAAGAAAAAGAGGAAGTTTTCGACCACTAGAAAAGGAAAGAAAGATATTCGGGGCTGTTAAAAAACTAATATGCTGGAAATACGTCCTGGAGATCAAACTTAAACCAAACAAAATTGTATATTTATGCAGAAAGGGAGTACGTACATACATACATACATACATACATACATACATACATACATACATACAGACAGACAGACAGACGGACAGACAGACAGACAGACCGACAGACAAACCGTTGTCAAATTATAATAATTATAATAAAGGGAAAGTGTGTGTTTGTAGATGATCTCAAACATAATAAAAACTGGACTGAATAATCACTCGATAGAAACAATCTCGTGACCACTGTTGGGGTTTATCAATTTGAAAATCGGAAAAAGTGATTAATGTATGAGTTACTCCCTTCGCCTTTTGCTAGTCAATGATCAATAGAAGAGTCCTTATTAAAATAAATAAATAGATAAATAACAGGAACAAACAATTGAATGATTCAGCATAACCTAAGATTGCAAATGAACGTAAATCTAAAACCGATTCTAGGCTTTTATTGTAGATGTTGCAAAACTTAAAACACAGGAGAAATAAATTTTACCTGCATAACGCTCAATGAAACAAGTCATGGTCAGTTCGTAAGAGAGCCGTCTAATAATCACTTGGTTATCGGAATATCTTAATTTCATGGTTGTATTTTGTTATTAGAATGAAAGAACCCTCGAGTTTTTCCCAAATACATTTTGTTAGATATACCAAACCTCTTTATTTATCCTGGGCAGTAAAAGGTGCGATAACCAATCAGTTGGCCTTGGTTTTAAATCACGTAACGAAATGCAATCATTTTAATTCCTAAATGTGTTACAGATTGTCTTGTTGTATTTCTTGTTCTTGTTATAATAGAAAAAACAAAGTCAACTCCCAGTTCGGAATCGAGGTTGACGAAAATGTATTGAAAAAAGATCTGCTCGATTTGTCAGACAGCATTAATAATATTGTTTTGAAAGTAGATTTGTTTTCTAATTATACAACTGCCCAGCATGAGTGGTTCTTTCTTTTGGTGTAGAATAAGGCCGACTATTCAACAATCATCCGTTTATGGGGAAATAACTGAAAATTCAGCAAATTATACTTTCATGATTATAAGAACTGAAAGATCAATGAAGCGCCTCTGATGAACGTAAAACGTCATCGTTACCGGATTGCATGACCCTGAGTAGAAGATGATTATAGATAAGAAGTATCTTTTCAAGGAACACTTTTCTATCAAGAGGCAAGTCAATCTGCATTATCACAGCTTGGAAAATCGATTTTAGTCGATATCAAGACACAACGTTTGATCACCTTTATTGCCTTTGAGTAGAAGATAATTTCAGGTAAGAAGCACTGAAATCGAGGAACAACTTTCTATCGAGTCCCAGATGAGTCTGATGGAAAAGCAGTCCGAAAACGAAGTTTAAACGTTATTATAGACAGATCACGTGACCTCGAATAGAAAACATATTTAAATAAGTATAATCATGTCGAAGGGCGCTTTCTTACCTAGTTTGAAGTAAATCCTATTTGAAATAGATGAGAAACAATAAGGAGGCAGGATCTATTATTGAGGGATGAGAACGCTTCCGGTAGTGCACATTATTAACATTAGAAAAGCAGACATATTTCGCACACTCGAGAGCATCCAGGCACCTTCAATGTGAAATGAATTGAAATGAATTGAAAACTTTTGCAGATTTCGTGTAGACGAAAAAAAACCACACAAAAACATGATGCAAAAATTAAACAAACGCCAAAAAGGTAAAAATCTCCAAAATCTGATTCACAATATTCGAAGATTTCAGGAGAAATTGTAAGGACAAACCGACAGACACGATTCAACACACATACTGCTTCAAACTTGGTAAAATTGCAACAGTGCCCCTTACAAGACCGTATCTTAAATAGTCAACAACAATTTTTCTTTCTGCAGGGACAAGCTTTATGAGTAGTAAGTACCCAGAAAGGCCGTTGCATCCCGTTCTCTTGATTAGGTAGTTCTTGGAAGAATTTAACGCCTATCCAATATACCCTACTGTTATATTCATTTCAACACCGCTAACGTTAAAGATGAAGAAATAACAATGTTCTCTAATAACAAGTTCAGTATGTGGATATAAAGTGGTCACTAGTTTTACGATATAACCCAGTGAAATTCCCGACGATCTATGTTACCGTATAAAATTTTACTCACCTTTAAAAATTCCGCTATGACACTCGATTACCGATCATCATTATTGTTCTTGCAAACGCAAAGCAAGTTAACTTTCACTTAAATGCATGACATGGGAACCCTGGAGTAACTTTTCGATAGCTTTTCATAAATGTAAACCAATGCTTTCATAATGTCAAAAGATTTGTACCGGTTTCTAGGGACGCCAATGACTAGGATTAAGTTGTCAGAGTATGAATACACATGTACCTATTAGATTGAGTCAGGGTTTTTTAACATGTTCAGCACGTTGCAAATATTGCAGTAATACCATTAACCGTGTTAATTTTAGTCACAATAATCGCGGTGTGAAATTTCCATAGTTTCATTGCTATTAGTATATAAATAAATATTTCAATATCCGATTGTAGATTACTACATCTATCATTGAAAAATCATCTTAGTCAGGTTTCCACTTCAAAGTGTCAATAAATAAGGAATTGCAGCTGCTGCTCTGGTATACTCAACACACCCTTGTTCTGGAAAAGTTTGTTTATGCGCTTTAGATTAAAACTCAAACAAAAACACCATTCAAATATCTGCAAATGAAAGGACCGCTGTTTCTTTCATGGAGAACATACAAACACGATCTCAAGATACTAAAAACAGCTGCTCTGAATTTTGAAACATCAAACTTCTGCTTATATTTTGCTCCTATCTGAAAGAACACCCACGTTTAGAGACTCACTTTCGATTGTGTGCCTCTTATTGTAGAAAGAAGGGCATAAAAGGATCCTCACTATCATCAATAGCAGAAAAAATACATTAGCTAGTATTTATCCATGTAGCTATATCGTCGGGATATCAATTGCCTCTTTCTCACCATATCTACAGGTATTAAATAAGTCCTTGTTATAAAATTCTTGATTATGTACATGAAAGTTGAATTATATAACAGTCCTTTTTCTCCGACTCTCCGTTTATTTTTTATCCTGGTTTCCACTCGCTAAATAGATTACGGAATGCAATATAATTTATGAAATATGCAGCATTAGACTATATTGTTCCATCAATTCCACGCTTTTGTAGATATGATCCACGTGTGGGTCAGATTAATTGATATAAACCACGCGACAAATATGATTTGATATGCCCCAGCAGTCAGATATATTCATTTTCGGTGCCAAATATGTAGCTTTTTTTAATCAATTTTAAAAATCATAAGTAAAAATCAAACGAAAAAATTTGGGGAAAATACATGACTTTATTGACACGAATTCATTAAACTTTTAATGTAAGGAAATTAAATTGACGATACAGTACTTTTTTTTGTTAGAGATGCAGTTTTTAACATTTGTGATAGAAATTATTATTCGTTTTAATTCATTTGCAGAGTTTACACCAGCGGTGGCAAACACGTTATGTGCAGTGAGTTGAAATTTCTTGATATACATAGGAGCCTTCTTTTTCTTCCATATTCATAAAATTAAGTTTTTAATGGAATATAAGTTTAGAATTTCGAATATATTATCATTTATTGTGCTAGCTGAAACCCAGTGGGATGTCAAAAGTTTTCTTTTACTAGCATACCCAGTGCATTGTTGCAGAATACTTAAAGCAGGGCTAACTACCTGGACAGGGGGATTTCTAAAGGGACTCAACGCCTGTGTACGCAGCAAGAGTTATCCACACCGTAATCCATGGGTCATTTTGCAAAGAAAGGCTGGAGCATCACTGAACTATCATAATCTTACTGAAAGAACCTAAGGAAAAAGTAGAAACAACAGCCCTTGGGGTCAGTTGCAGACATCACCCTCTTCTGCACACTGATGCCTCCGATGACAGTTGCAGTCAAGGGACTGAATTGAAACGAACCAAAATCATCTGGCGAAACTGCAAACCGAAATAAAACAAATCTGGGTTGTCACTTCATAGAAACCTCCACCAATGTCTGTTGGCAGCGTTTCATTTTGGAGGTGATCAATAAAAAATTGGAATCTGGAGTGATCGAAGAATTAGTAACTATTCTCAAATTTTGTCAGGCAGATATCACTTGAAATAGAACCCTGCATTTTCAAAAAGAAAGGTCAAATGCTGCTGGACACAAATTGAGTAAAGAATTTAGCATAAACATATATTTCAAATTAAAAATTCACCGTCAGAAATATATATATATATATTTCCAACCAGCCAGTTAGCCAATCAGCTGAAGAAAGTCATGTTGACAGTTTGGGTTGAGAGTTTCTAATACTACTTGCTGTCACGTTAGTGACTCTTCACCTTTTGTTTCCAGAATAACATTCAATAAAATTCAATCTCCACCGAATATCGATTTGCTATTTGTGAATATCTTTGGCTGGGGATAATTACACAAGCTTTCCAAATATTGTTAGCAGCACAGGAAAGCTAAAATGAAGATTAACAAATATGTTGGATGATGAATCGGATAAGTCAATATGGATTTGTTTTTATTGGAGCGATATTTGATAACCTCATTTTAATCATTGTTTACCACAGGTAATGATCACAGCAACTGATATCTATAGGACTACAGAGTCGGAATATCAGTAGTTTCTGTATAACAGGCGTAATGTAGAAACAGATTGAAATAACAGAGGAGAATAGATTAATGGACAACATGCAAAAGACTGCCTTCTACCGTTTAGTCTGTGTTCAATTCTTTCTGCTTAACAAGTCAACAGTGCGAATATGAAACTTCACTTCCTTTAGTTCTGCATGTGTGTGAGGAGGTTTCTGTTACCTCATTCTCTCCTTCCTCTCTCTGATATATATATATATATATATATATATATATATATATATATATATATATATGTATATATATTGTCGCTGTTCCATTTTCTCAGTTTATTGAGTTTATGTCAAGGCCAAAATGATACATTTACTGTTTAATGATGGGAAATCATTTCAAATGCGTTTCAATATAATATAACACACATATATATATATATATATATATATATATATATATATATATATATATATATATATATATATATATATATATATATATATATGCATATATATATATATATATATATATATATATATATATATATATATCACTCTGGTGGATGGCAAATTTCTGCGAAAACAAACATATCGCCTAAATTCAGCCATACCGATCGTCCAGTTCTATATCTCAGAGGTAAGATATCGACCTCCCGGTCTGAAGCGAAGTTTTCAAACTGGCATCGCGGTACTAGATCGGATAATGGAAAGTTTATAGCCACATGTGTCCTGAAATGGAATTTTTTCTTTCGGCGAAGTAAGATGGTTGGGGTTCAATATGATATGTACCGATACCAAAAGATGAATTCCTAACTTTTATCTTCATTTGAGGAGCCTTTTTGAAATATCGTCAGCAAAAATTCACGAAAAATCCCTCATTGTTGCGAGATATGATCGAAAATAGTACTTATAAAACATAAAAGGGTTGCTATATAATCATCTTTAAAAGTATAAAAATAAATGAATGATACATAGTATTCATTTGTTTTTTTAGGTCTGATTTATCTGGGTTTTTTATGCCTGTTTGGACTTACTCAATCATGCACAACTTTATGCATAAACTTTATAATAATTAGGAAGTTGATAGAAACACAATTAGTGTACATGAATAGAAATAACGTCTGCAAATAGACACTATTTGGAATTCGGATTAGTTTTAAAACCCAACTGCAAGATTTTAAAATGAGTTCTTGTTAGATAATGAAATTTCCATAAATTTTTAAATTATATGTACATTATTCCAGAACTTCGTACAATATTGCTATATTCAAGATGACTTCATTACTAATTACAGAAATGT
This sequence comes from Thysanoteuthis rhombus, assembly GCA_963457665.1. Classification (NCBI taxonomy): domain Eukaryota; kingdom Metazoa; phylum Mollusca; class Cephalopoda; order Oegopsida; family Thysanoteuthidae; genus Thysanoteuthis; species Thysanoteuthis major. Next base: position 50,468,957 of record OY735226.1, on the reverse strand, counting down.
ATTTTTCGATTAGAAAGAAAATCCAATTTTTTAGTAGATTTAGTTTTTGGAATCTGTCTTTTAAATAGATTTTTAGTTTGAAAACAGATGATAATGAACGATGCACCATATTGAGAAATTCATTTAATCATTTTGAATCTCTCGATAAAAGTACGTTTAATTACACGTGTATTTTTAAAAAAAGTTATGTTCTATTTATTTCCTTGTGCTGAACTTCGAAACAGTACACAGAAAGATCCAGAATGCCAATCAAATGAACATTTTAAAAGATCAATATTCAAATCTGTTTTTGCGACGGTTTAGCCCGGAAAATCTTATTTTTACGACTGCATTTGAGAACTATACCTTTATTTAGCTTGTAATCAACAGCAGCTGTCAAAGGTTACGTTTTAAATTTTTGTGATTTCAAAAACGCTTCGCTCGAAATCATCCGTTTATATCAAAGAAAATTTGTGCCTGCAAAAATGGCATTCACTCAAATGTAAAATTTAAAAAAAAATAAGAATGAATGCCTGTCTGTTAGGATGAAGTATGTTTTGAATCCAAATCATAATTATAAAAATCAATGGAAAAATAGGCATATATCAAACTTCACTACTTTGTTTAAGAATATAGGAATTTGTTATGCAAAATCGTTTCGATAGGAATATATATATATATATATATATATATATATATATATATATATATATATATATATATATATATATATATATATATATATAAAGAAAGGGAAACATTTAGTGAATATTTCTAAAAAAAAGGCAAAAATGATATCATTGATACAAAAATGATTGATATTTACTCAGACAATCTTTACATGGTATTTTCAATTTCAAAACGGAAACAAACAGAAAAAAGATTGTTACTTTTTCCATGTTATCATTATACCACTCTCTGTTTTGGCCATCACTCAACGTGGATATTTAATTCTCCAAAGTCCTTCCCTCAAATGATGATAAAAAATATTTGTTATCATATCAAGTATCGACTACGTCCTGTCCAAGAACATTGTTCTAAAATCGACCAATGTGTGTAGCTATGTGTGTATGTTTATTTGATTTGAGAGTTCATATGTGTTTTTTGGGGTACGTGTGCATTCTTGATAGAGTATACATACTTTTTGACGTGTGTATTAACGCCAATATCTGAAACATTTTGAAAAAATGTGACATTTAGAGATTTCATCGGAAATTCTGTCGGTTATCATTAAAAATTCAGAGCATGAACTTTTTTTCTCACAGAATCTAATATATACATATATATATAAATATATATATATATATATATATATATATATATATATATATATATATATATATATATATATATATATATATATATATATATATATATATATATACATATATATATATGTGTGTGTGTGTGTGTGTATATATATATATATATACACACACACAAATATCTATATATACATATACATATATGTATATATATATATATATATATATATATATATATATATATATATATATATAGATAGATAGATAGATAGATAGATAGATAGATAGATAGATAGATAGATGTAAGATGACAATGTGGAAACAGGAAAACTCTATTCAATCATAATCATCATGAGTTTCTTAACCTCTTTCGTTGAATATAGACTTTCCAAAAGATACACAAAACTATCTCTACTATGGGCGTTGCAGAACCAATTTTTCCTGTATTCGTCGAACTTGTCTCACCATCATACTGTCCGAGAGCCTCAATTTGTGTATGGTAATGGATTGTTAAAAGGATCTTATATAAATGTATGGAAGGAGAGAGGTATGGAATAATACATTCATTCTCCTCAAATACATATTGAGAAGTACAAAAATATTTACAAAATTATCTTTGCTTTCTATTGTAAAGTAGAGAGATGGGTTGTTCAAGCGCGCTTTTTTCAACTACTGCTCACCAAAAGTTTTATATGGTAAGTCAGGATTGTAGTGTCACGGTGAGACTGCTTCCCGATTGTCATGGGGTCGAGTTACGCACGATATTTATTTTCTTTTATTCATTTACGTGGTCGGCTGTTTGCTACACAGTTAATTCCGGTGCTGGACAGAATACGTTTCAAAATAAATTGTCTCTACAATTATCATATTATGTCAGACATAAAAAGTTGCATATATATATATATATATATATATATATATATATATATATATATATATATATATATATATATATATATATATATATATATATATATATATATATACACGTGTGAGAGAGAGTGTATAAGAGCATTTTTTTCTTTTTCCTCACCTGACATGTCGAGAGCTTGGTGTCGGCCCATACCAATTGTTGATGATACTGATAACATAATTATGTACAGTTGCTTTACTTATCAGTTTTTCGTTGAATAACCCGAGAATATTCCCCTGGGATCAGATAAAAATTCTATAAGTAAATATTTATGAATGCATAAAGACTCTACATGCATCGATGATTTGTCCTCCGCTCCTGTTATATTGCATGACGAAGACTTTATAATTTGTTTTCCACTAAACCCAAATGGAATTAGGAGTCACTAATATAAATATAAATATAAATACAAATATATATATATATATATATATATATATATATATATATATATATATATATATATATATATATATATATGTATGTATGTATGTATGTATGTATGTATGTATAAATAAATATATATATATATATATATATATATATATATGTAACATTCTTCCAAAGTTCATTCTGGTGCAGTGTCTGGAGATAAATTTTTCAGTTCGATATGTGTGACCTGATGTTATTTATGTATTAAATGTTATTTACTCCTTTCCATTCAATCTTTAGCCACGGATCTTTATTACTTCAACTTTTGTTTCAGTTACCACACAGCAACACTCAATGTATCGTCTTTTTTGTTTGCTCGGAAAGAATTATTTGAGTATATGCTTTTGCACAGAATTTTCTTGCTCGATGACCGTATAAAACTGAACCATTTCATTTTGTACGTATCCACTTGTAATTGAAGGGTAAAAATGGTCATTTTTACCAGTGCATCAGAAATAAATACATTCCTCATCAAATTAAGAGGAATAAACACTTCACCATTTGCTTGGTTTGACATGTGGTACCAAATTGATGCATAAAAATTAATGTTTTTATGTCATGAATTGCAATCATCATCATATGGTAGGTAAATCACTTTCTCGCCAACTGAATCAAACTCACTCGTCTTACATATCTACATAAACTTATTATTATGCAAGGAAGTAGAAGTAATCGTGAAAATTAATCCTGCAGTCGACTGGCTTATCTGATATAGTTTGGATAAAACTCGTTTTTGCCTCAATGCAAATACAGGAAATATCATGCCAGATCCAAGCTCTGTGTAATATAAATGATTCTACTTGAATATTTTGAGCCTCAAAAAGTCATCAATGCTATTCTTTTTTAACTGAAAATGAACATACGGGAATATATGGAGTACGTATTTGTTTGAACATGTATAGGATCATGCTCAGATGAAGACATAGCTTTCAATAAAGATGACGTAGCCAGAAAGAGACTTCTACAGACGATAGATTATCATGTCGGTTCAATAGATTCGACTGGCGTCAGTTACCAATTTGAAATTTCGATACGTGATCATTTAATTTTTTCAACGATAATTAAAGTAGACATCCAAGTAATATGACTCACTCCAGCATTGTGTCGAATAAAACAATTACTAATTAGGAAAAAAATAGAGATACGCTGCTGCTTATAAATTGAAAAAAGATACAGGTAAGGTCAGTTGCTGAATGGATATTGTCAAGTGATCAACGTCAGTTGCCTGCATTGAGTGTCGGAGTTGATCAATAAAATTATCAATAGGAATGATCAATGGATGAGTTGATTATCTCTTATTTTGTTGGGCAGTGATCATTAGAAAGTCTGAATTTCTGATGAACAAGCGTGAATGTCATGGGATCATGAGCCTATCTTTCAAATTAACCCACTCCCCGAATGGCAAATTATATATACATACATAGCTTGCCAGTCATATACAAGAACAGAAGAAACCTTTGTTGATAATTATTTTGAAAGTTTGGTTTTTAATTGTTCGTATTTCAACTGAAAAGTCAATGTTTTAATCCGACAAAGAAAATCCGTTATTCATATTGTAATATTGACTATTCTAATTCCAGACTTTTTGAGTAAAAAACGTTGAAAAAAATAACAAAACAAAACACAACAATAATAATTGGTTTAGATTGAAAAAATTGCAATGTAAGACTTATTCAAACGCTAATAATGTTCCATTAATCCTAAACAGAAGAGTATACAATCAATGCAACCTCCCAATAGTCACCCATGGAGCTGGAACATTGAACCTGACCAAGAGACAGACTTGCAGACAGAAAAGCATTCAACGTGTGCATGAGAGAATCGTGTTCATACTCACATGGAGAGATCAAAAGAAAACAGAAATCCGAATCATCATGGAATCTATTTGAGAACTCTAATCGCAATGGGCTGGTCATGATGTGAGAATTGTAGACAACTGATGAACATCACAACTCACAACATGGATCCCAAGAGATCACATACGAAACCGGGGCAAGATGAAGAGATGAACTAAACAAACTCAGGAAATACTTGCCCCGTAACGCCCATGATAAGGAAATGTGGTAGATCCTTGAGAAGGACAATGTCCAACGACGGACTAAAAATACTGATGATGATGATGATGATGATGATGATGATGATGATGATTGTTTCAATAAGAACAGTCCAAATATTTGTGCCGTTGGGTTTTCTTTTGTATCGTATCCAATTCGAGCCATTGGCGTGCACAAGAACTGCCAGAGAGATAATAAAAGTGACGATTGTATATCACTTGTTATTCCCATTTTGTCCAGAAATATCGTATCTCATAGGAAATTGAGAAACTGATAGACAACAACAAAAAAACAAAAACAAAAAAAAAATGCAGATTGCCAGAATATGTAAAAATGGATGCCAAAAAGAGAAAAACAAACCAAGAAATCAAAAATATTGATATGATCAAATTATGAATAGGTTGTTCTTTGGCTTTTTTCTTGACATAAATGTGGTCACGTTGATTTCGAAAGTACCCTCTTACATTTAATTATATAAATAGTTTTCATTCCTTGATTCGTTTAATATATGTATACTGATGATGATGATATTATTATTATTATTATTATTATTATTATTATTATTATTATTATTATTATTATTATTATTGTTGTTGTTGTTGTTGTTTTTGTTATTATTATTATTATTATTATTATTATTATTATTATTATTATTATTGCTGTTGTTATAAATTGTGTTATATTACATAGAAACTTCTATTTGAAATGAGCGCTTGTTGTTAGGCAGGGAATGTAACATGAGGCGTAAAAAACATAAGTAGAACGGACAATTAGAAGAAATGGGACTGCTACAGGAATCAAACCAATGACCAATTTGATAGTAGCTCCAGGTGCTGTTACAACTTAGCAAAACAGCCAACACTAGTATAACGTAAGTTATAATCATTTTGTCTTCATATATTCACCTATTGATGCATAATAATCACGTTCGAAGAAAAGTTGTGCAGATATAGACTGAAAATAAATGAAATGAGAATTCGGAGTGAAGAGTTGCTTGGGTTTTTGCATTAGCTGAGACTGTTTAGCTCAATAATAATAGCAACTCTACGTTAAAGCGTCAACAGTATCGATCTCTGCTGCGTCCTCTTTTCCCTTTCCTTTTTTATTTCATTTTTGTCGTCAATGCAAACTTAAAACAACCGTGTAATGACAGAAAATAATTTCAAATGAGTTTCTATATAATATGATGCATCTTGTAATCATTTTGTCGGGTCATATAAATGTGTACGACTGTATGAATATAAAAAGAGCAAATGTATGAGTGGCAGTGTGAAATTGTACTGCGATTCTTTGAATTCAATTCAAATTTATATAAAAATGTGACTGAAAAATGTCATACGTTTACCTTAGTTTTTGTTTTAGATGGAGGGCATTAATTTATCCAACAAAACTTGCACTCACACGAATGTCATTGATTTTGTAACCTAAGAATAATTGCAAAATGGAAAAAAAATCGAACTTTGCAATCAAGAGCATGAACGATATTGAAGTTTATCATTCTTAAATTCAAGTATGTATTCTGCCATGCTATTTTTATTTTGTATGAGAGAAAAAGTATGAAAATCTGATCGGCGTAGACGCTTAGCATATGTAATGTTCTTATATATATATGTGTCTGTGTGTGTGTCTGTGTATGTGTGCGTGAAGCTATTAGTTGGGACGTATAGGTGGAGCTTATTAACCACCCCTGTCAGAAATATATTATCATTTTTTTTCTTATTAACAAGTCGATTGAATCTTAGCCTGCAACTTGAAAATGAACCAACTTTTGATTCTTGGCCTTTAACTTCAACGTCGTATTTTAAAGCAGACACTTTTTACAAAAAGAAAAAAACAATTGATAGACATGTAATAAATATTCAGCTTCATAGAATTTATTAAAATTGTCTGCAGTTTTCCCTTTTGAACGTAGATCATTGACATAATCTGGTAAAAATATCATATTGCAGGTTTCAGTAGTTCATACCGCAGTTTTTCAAATAATACAACCTCCTTTTCTATCAATTGTAAATCCTTACAGTGAGAGAACAATGCAATTATTTGAGTTGAAATCAGAGGGTTGTCAGGTACATAATTAATACAGAAAGGTTGTCAGTTCTATAATATGACTAAGTTTTCAATGGCGGAGCTAAGTCCGACTCTGCCTTCCCCTGGTGATTTTCTGAAGATCATTTACAGATTATATTTCACATTATCATAGTTTATACTTCCGTTTTAGATTCATCATTGTTCGTCAGATATATTGCACCGACAGAATTTCGTGAGACACAACCCCGACCACGACTCATCAACTATGTTACATTGATATTTCTATATCGTAATTATATTTTCGGCAACATTAACATTCAAAATTTTGCGGAAATTTGATGCTTTTTTTTACTTTGTTCATGTTGTCACTATATCAGCTGATTATTTGTTTTCAATTCTTGATGTGTACAACAAGAGAGAAAGAAGGTTACCAACTAGAGAGAAAAATCCTATTCCTTCATAAATTGTCAACAAGAATACAGTCATTGTTATATCAACCAGATCAGTTAATTTCGGTAATTGTAGTAATTCATATTTTCATTACAATGTCCAGGATTTGTCCAGTTAGTTTTTGATAAAATTTTGATCGAAAAAATTTACGAAACAGTCAGAAAAAACATTAGACATATTATATGCAAAACCAATAGAGTACATCGAAATGCTTCATTCACCTTTTGGGAGGAATATCTTGAATATAAAAATAATCTCACTTATTTCATAAAATGAGTAAATTAAAATTAATTAGTCAGGATTCATACTGACAGTCATCATCAGTCTTTCAACGTCCGTCGTTGGACATAGAACTTCCCCAGGATTCGCCAAAATTCTCTATCATTGGTGTCCGGAGTCAGTATTTCCTGAATCTGTCCAGTTCATCTCTCCATTTTGTGTTCTGTCGGCCTCAGTTTCTTATGTGATCTCTTGGGATCCATGTTGTGAGACGTGATATCAATCGGTTATCTTTCATTCTAGCAACATGGCCTGCCCGTTGCCATTTGAGTTTTTTGATAGTTTCTATGATGTCACGGACACCTTTTTTCTTCCTTATATAACGTGCTGTCTTGTGATATCTCCGTGTAAGATTGAGCATGATTCTCTCATGTGCACGTTTTATACTTCTCAGTTTGCAGGTCTGTCACTTGGTTAAGTTCCATGTTTCAACTCAATAAGTGACTATTGGGAGAATGCATTGGTTGTATACTCTTCTTTTTCAGATTATTGGGATCATCTGGTTCTTGAAAGTTGAACTGGCTCTGCCGAAGGCTTGCCATCCCAAAATGATTCTTCGCTTGATTTCCACCTCTTTTGAGGATCTCGAGGAGATTCGTTGTCTTAGGTAGATGTACTGTTCTACCTTGCATATGATTTTCGTTTTACTGAAATTCATGTGTAGGCCGACATTTTTGCTTGCTTTGTTTAGATTGTCTAGCATTACTTGGAGGTCGTGTAGGTTCTTAGCAAAAAGGACGATGACGTCTGCAAATCTAAGGTTGCTCAAGTATTCGCGTCTATCTTGATTCCTTTATTTTCCTAGTCCATGTTCCAGAAGATCTTCTCAAGGCAAGCTGTAAAGAGTTTTGGTGAGCTGGTATCACCTTGTCTTACTCTTTTTTGGAGCTGAAACGATTCAGAGTTTTTATATAGCCTAATGAATGAGTTGCTGTGGTCTATGTATGTTGCAGTACTTTAACGTATACAAGGTGTACACCTTGTAGGGTGATGGCTTTCATGACCATGGGGATTTCTACAGAGTCGAATGCCTTCTTGAAGTCCATAAATGCTACTGCAAATGGCATTTTGTATTCTGCTGTCTTGTCTTTCAGCTGAATTATTGAATGAAGATGGACCATGGTCGAGTAATTTCTTGTAAATCCGACCTGTTCTCGTGGTTGATTTCGTCTAGTGTTTTAGTAATCTGGTTGGTGATGTGGAAAACTGCTATTATAATGCCTCTACATGGAAAAGATAACCCCAAATACCCCAACAACTACAGACCCATAAGCCTGCCCAACTGCATATACAAACTTTTCATAAAAATCATCACCAACCGGACTACTTACAGTAAAGGAATGTTAATTTTGTATCCTCTAAATTTCGTGCATATTGTTCTCGTTAAGGTAAAAAAAAGGAAGTCAACTTCAGGTTTGAACTCAAGGCAGATAAAATTCAAAACAATCATCATTCTAGTCTGAAATATCATTCATAACTTTCTCAACAAAGTAGATTAATGATCTTTATAACCAACTAATTTGCTGAAAGCACATCAAAGTATTATGATTATCGATCTTTCCAACGAACTACTTAGCTAAAAAGCACATGGACTTATTAAGATTAATGACGTTCTTAACGATGAAAATTGCTAAAAGGCTCATTCTTAACGTCATTGTTTTTTTTCAACAAACTATATTGCTGAAAAGCACATAGAATTATTAGGATTAACCAAAAGTATTGACGTTGTATGACTGATAAGAATATTGAAAAATCGGCAGCAAGTTCTTCATCAACTTTCTTTTGAAAATGTAACGTAACATGAAGCACTGAAAGACTGGAATTAAATCAGTTGAGATATGAATATATCAGATTATAAACGTCTGGAAGAATTATTAGAATTTGTCGACGTTTGGCTTACATACGATTTTTTCAGAATAATTGTGGAGGTATAAAGGCATTAGCGTAGACATGTATAGGAAACCAGTGACAGTAATACATTTCCTTAGTTGATCACAGTTCCTTAGGATTTTGGAAGTTTGTCCAAAGCTTACTTTACATTTATCTCATAGAAAAAGATATTTCTCTCAGTTGATGCGTGTATTGCCGTAATAAGACGAAATAACACATCGTACAGAGGATTTTGTTAGTTCTACGTCAAGTTTAAAAAAGAATTAAGGTGATTTGTTACTTGAAAAAGATTTCTTTATTATATTTACAATATAATTGCATTCATCATCGTCAGTCTGTCAGCGTCCGTCGTTGAACATAGACCTCCGACGAGATTGAGGTCAAGCAGATATCTGGCATCCTTTCATCCTATCCAACCAATTGCTGTTTGAGTTTCTATGATGTCTTATGATCAAAATTTATTTGTATACATACTATGCTGTCTTATGATCTCTTTTTGTGAGGGAGAACATGGGCATCCTATGTGCACGTTGCATTGTTCTCAGTTTGGTCAAATTCAATGTTTCAAATTCCCATGATACTATCGGTAGGATACATTGGTTATATATGCTTCTTTTTTTGGATTAATGCAATTTAGTTGTTTTTGAGAATCGAGCTTGCTTTTACTGATAGCTTGCTCATCTTGTGTGATTTTCAGTTTCATTTCTTCTTCTTTTGATGACTTCATGGAGACTTGCAGTCTTAGGTACATCTACCGGTTTACTTTCTCAAGCTCTATATTTTTTATTTCTCTTGTTGTGTTATGGTCTCAAACTTACTAAATTAAATCATGGCTTTGTGTCCGTCATCTGCAAAATAATTGTAAAATAACGACAGAAACGAAGATAGATATTTACCTTGCCTTACTCTCTCATCAGATTTTGATCTTTTGCTTCTGGTGCTCAAGAGTGGAGGGGAAAATGTTTTCCTCATGAGTTAAGGGGCCATCTTTTTCTCTGTCATAAGTCACAAGTGAGGAAAAGGTTTTAGAAGCCAAACCCAACCATCTCATCCTTGTAGGCATAATTTAAGGGGAATATTTCTATTTTCTAGGGCTCAAAAAGAAAAGGGGGCATTTTCATTTAAAAAAGCAAAAGTGATCAGGTACATTTTTTTCTTTAATGGATAGGGATGAATTTGGATAGAAAGACCTTTCCCTCTTTTCAAGTCAGAAGCATCATTATTTGAAATTCGCTCAATGAGGCCTAAAGAGAGCAGAAACATTAACTTGTTCGTGTAACAGATCCACATTAAATTATATATATATATATATATATATATATATATATATATATATATATATATTATTGTGTCGTTCACAGACAGCTGTTTCGATCAATCATATCTCTTCAGTGTGGCTATAGACTTTCCATAATCCCATCCAGTACCACGAGGCAGGATTGAAACCTTCCCCTCAGACACGGAAGCCAATATCCTACCTCTGTACTACGGAATTGGACAGTCAGTAAGGCTGAATTTAGGTGATATATTCATTCACACATATACTCCTCGTCCACCTGAGTGCTCTATTCCTATGGAAGAAGCCTGCAGTATGACAGAATATGATACTACATTAATATTATAAAGCAAGTTTTGATATGAAATGGATTTATTTCATAGATTGCTTGATAATTTATTTTAAAGTAGAGTATGAAATAAATAAGAGAATGTGGATCTCCTACACAAACTAGCTCATATTTCTCCCTCTCCGGGCCTCATTAGGCGAATTCGCCCACAATCTACTATTATATATATATATATATATATATATATATATATATATATATATATATATATATATATATATATATATATATATATATATATATAAGCTTGATGCTCTTTGAATGAGAGGGAAATATAAATTATAAGATAGGAAGTGACTTAACACCGAGCTGCAATGTCGCCGAAAATGGCTTTTATACCAATTATTTTAATTTTCATCACCGACAGAGGGTTACTTCATTCATACAAATTTGATGCAACTATTACCGAAAGGAATAGATGGAAATTAATTACCTTATCTTCATTATCTGCAACAAACGCCCACAGGTATGTGAATGCTAAAATCACTTACTATAAGACCAAACTGAAATATGTTGAAAGCGGTGACAGACGATAAAGTATTTTGCTTCCTTTTGTTGTTGTGTTTCAATAGGAGAGTAAGATAGGAAGAGACAGAGAGAAAGATATAGTTTCAATGAGGGGTTAAGAAGTAGGCTCAGCAGTTTAAACATTGAGAGAGTTTAAAGAGAGAAGATGCGTTCTGGCACCCACAGCCCCACAATGGCATATTCTGAATTGAAAAGTATTTTAAAATTGAAGAGAATTATAGAAAATTGTTGCTAAGTACTTTAGCTGTTGGGTGGTTGTATGAAAGCGAAGCAGAGAAAAGTAAAAACAAAAAATGACTCAAGAGGATAAAGGAGGAAGAGAAGTGAATAGAGTCTGTAACAGTGATTAGCTTGGAATATCAGTCGTAAACAAATAGATTTATTTGAGAAATAAGTGTTGTCTGAAATTCTATAAACAACGTTGCAGGTTTCAAACTGAGTTTATTCTTAGCATTGAATGTTGCAGAAACCGCTGGTTTAGTGATAAGATTATGAGTAATACTCTTGTTATACAGAATGAATTGGATTTTGGACAAATGAAAAAAATATGCATGATAACTAAAATTTTTTTTTTTTTAACAGAAATCGTTGAATAAAGAGGATAGAGTATTTTGGAATGAGAAAGAAACGTTTCGCATATGGAGTAACATACAATTAGACACTGCAAGTCCATCATTATAACCAAATAGTGTATCATTAAAGAAGAGGTGTCATCGCGTTTTTTTTTCTTCAAAATATACTGTGGGAATGATATAAAATAGAAGTTATATCTTCAATGTCATCGATGACATCATTTCAATGTTTGAATCGTCGTTACTGACGTCATCTGGTAATTTTCTGTTTTTTCATAAGTGATGACGTTGTATCAAGGTTAACACAGCGGCGTCATTACTCTGTTCCGATCTCAGTGTCGATGGCGTTAGTAGATGGCACATGCTCTCTAAGTTCTTTATAGTATTACGCAGCTTGCTGACAGCAGTAATACCTACGACAAATCTAACGTCACATTGCTGTGTCTGAAAGTCAATAAGTCTCGTGATTTCTTCGAAACTTTACTTCGGTCGAAATCGACTACGAAACACACACAAAAAAAGAGAAAAAGAAACATGCAAATCTGACGTTTGCCAAGCTTGCGTTCGATTAATGGAACGTGGACTTTTGATATATTGAGGGTGAAAAGGGATCTTTGCGAATGCTTAACGGAAATTGGGTTTCGTTCGGCTCTCACGACTTGCGACATGTATTCGATATTCGGAATTCACTGCTATGTTGACAAAAATGAGTTCAGTAAAAAGTTGATCGATCTGAGAAAGTTTTCCCTCGAGAAAAGCACTAACAAGTAACGATAGTGTTCCGAAGCTAGGAAATGATTCCCTATACGAGGTTGATTAAAGAGTCCCTTCGGGCATCTTCATCGCAATGTTAGGGAAATCTTACAAACGTCTGTGGAGGGCATTTCTGACTGTTTTCAGTTTCAAAATGAATACCATTTTAGCTGTGCAGTGTCAGTCTCTGGTGACGAATGAAAATCGAAGAAGCTGATTACAATATCGTTAGTACTAATCCTAAAAATGCTGAAGGTAAAAACGCTAACTCTAAGAAACTCTAATCCAGCAGGTGGAATCGCACCCATTTTGAAACAAGCAAAGTTACAATAGTCCTCTGAAGTATATTGAAATCCCTATGGAGTGTTGTGGAGAATTCTTTGAGATTAAGGAAAAAATCGGATCTGAACACGAAATTGTACTGTCTGGAATATACGTTGCAGATGCTGGACAACAAGGTAATTGTTTGGAATAGGTAAGATTTGAAATTATACCAATTTATCAGTTATTTCCATATTTTGAATACAGCTACTTTCAGATGGCTAAAATTGCTTATTCTTTCAGAATTCTTACGAAAAAAATTGAAGCAAAAAACTATAAAAAGTTGATACTGTTATCTATTGAATTTAGCTAGAAAAGATTTGAATTAGGTTTGATTTTAATGTTGCAATTGCTATTAAATCCTTAACCTACTTACAAACCCTTACCCAGGAGCTACCTACTGATCTTATCCAAAGACTTACTTGCCTTTGTACTGATGTTATACGAACCCTGCCAACCAAACATAATTAAACCCTGTTCTGGCTTAGACTAAATGGTATTTTAAGATATAAAATAGCGTTATTTGATCAATGGCAGAACAATTTAGTGAATCTAGCCATTCAAAAATGCAATAACGTCTTAATCAATTACATCCCTTGCAAACATCGGCATAAAATCTTATCTCACCAGTACAAAAACAATTACCTGGAACTGATCCATAACGTTTATGTTGATGATGCAGTTGGTGCACACAATTCTCTAGAGAACCTCTTATATCCGAACTGATATATTGAAAAACGGTGTCAATAGCAAAACAGCAAAGTAAACACATTAACTTGCAGAGAAATTGGTTGCATTTCTTGAAGGAAAATTGAAAAGTTTCCCTTTTCATAATTGAAAAAGTTGAGGAATGGAATCATCCTACACTAATTTCACTCTATTTCATTTTCTGCCAGAAAAGAACCTATCACGCTCAAAATATTTCACTCTTCTATACATACATTGTAAAAAAAACTAGCATTGCTAAGTTGTATGCAAAATACCAAAACTAAATTTTGGTCAACTCTATCTGACTGTTCATGAATATTTTTTTCCGAACTTAACCCTTAGGTCTCTCGAATGTTAGACGTGTTTCATTTGCATTTTTTTTTATTTGAGTTGATAATTCAATCTTTGATGACAGATTTTGCAAAGGCTGCAGAACTACTGAGCAAAATTTGGCTATTTGGAAAAAAGACCTGCAGTTATTCTACAAGGACTAAAAGGACATTTTTTGAATGCTTTTCGATGGAATATGGTTGAATGATTAAATTAGCAGCTCTTTTATGGTCGATAATCTTTCATTCAGTGTTTTCAAAAGGATTTCAAATCCAGCATAACAATTTAATTCCAATTACTGACTCAGTTAGAATTTAATTATGTGAGCCATAAGGCTAATAATTTTCCTGGTTCCGAGGTATTTATTAGTTTTTGACTAGATTTGGAATTGTTACTGATAACAAAAAATACTAATGATGCATTCAGTGAGTGAAACTAAACAAACAGAGAAAAGGGCCAGAAAATGCTTTGTACGTATTTCGCCGAATCAGCAAAATTGCTCAATTGGCGAAGTTTTAAACTTCTTTCTGCAAAACGTAAAGAAAAATGCAGTTCTAATTTGATCATTCAAAACAAAGATGAGGAGAACTATCTTTAAAAATGATAGTTATTTGATCATGATATTTGTAAATTCTGCAGAACATACAATTTCACAGATTCGGCGTAACGTGTGGATTCTTATTTAAAAACGATAAGTAACATCATCGAGCGCATTAATGAGGTAATTAAATTGATAATATATATATATATATATATATATATATATATATATATATATATATATATATATATATATATATATATATATATATATATATATATATGGTTTCCTGTATCTTCCATCGAGTTATTCAAAACCAAAAGCAATAAGGTGTTTTTAGTAAAACAGACAAAAAATGTCTGTAGAATATTTCGTTTGAGCAGCCAGTCAAATATCTTACGGCTTTTGTAAGTGAGTGATAATTGTCTGTTCATCGAAATGAGAATAATTACAGCAAATGCAAGATTGAAAAAATAAGAGAGGATAGTTAGTAATAGAATGGGAAGCTCTTTTGGAAGCATGCTGTTTTGGGGATGATCAATTAAAAAAAAACTGGAAAGGAGTGATCTATGAATATTACATCATTAAGGTAATAATTGTCAGAATTTGGAAAAAAAAATTAAACGCTGTTTGACATAAACTATGAATTTACCATAACTTTTCTTGTATATTGTACCCTCTCACTAAAAACCCATACAGAAAATAATTTTGAAAAACAAACAAACAAATGATCGTTCTTCCTAGAAACAATCGGCGGTAGATGTCGATTGTTAGACCTCAAACTCCATAGGTACAGCCGGTACGCATGATATTTACATACATAACTAGCCAGCGGACCAGTCAGCCAGACTAATTTGACAAATGAAGAAACCTATATTGCTTTGATGACTGTCTTCATTAAGAGTTTCTAATAGACATTTATTCGCCAGAAATTTGTTCATAGATACTTAATGAGTTGAAATAAGATGAATGCAATCTACAGATGATTTGTAAACAGACGATAGTGTTACTCCTACATTATCAACTCGATACGCCTATCACGAAAACCATTTTCAAAAGTATTACCATGGATAGTATTGAAGCAAGCCCCGATAAATCCAACAACACAAGGATGGGATTACGTTTGGAACAGTAAATCTTTTGAAATAAAAATTGCGATGATAACCTCAACAGTTTAATTATCTCAAATTACAAGATTGGTTCCAGCAAGAATAGTGGGCATATTTTCCAGGAACAGAGGATGTTAGTTTAGCATTTATATGAATTATTGTTGAAATTATTCAGTGATGGTCATAATTTAGTCGTAAGTTTTTCCGTCGATTATTTTGAATTGCCCTTAGTGACTCATTATGGAACGCCAGGATGGAAATGTCTAATGTTTGAAATTAACTTCTAAATTGCTCAGCATACGTAAAAGTATTGCAACACATCTACAGACGCAACAGTTTCGCCATCAGGCTACATGTATAATCTGTGCCTTTTCAACGAGAATAAGGAAAGATATGAGATGACAACTGCTCACCTGAATTCTCCATGGACTGTTCTAAGATGATCATCTGAACGTGGACTTGAAATAAAAGGAATAAGGAAAGATGGAAAATACCTAATTAATCTCAGATTTGCTGACGAAATCGGCTTTTTTACGGAGCCTTTTCATGATCTCCGAACAATGGCAGACAACTGAAATAAAGAAAGCAAGATATTTGGCCTTTAACTTTTGCAAATAAATACCATGTACAACAAATGTATTGTGGGAAAGAGCAAAACAATAGAAATTGAAAAGGTGGAGCTGTATAGAGTAGACCCCTACATTTATGTTGGGCAACACATATGCATGGCGCCATCAAAGGAAGGAAAATCCCTTTGAGTTGGAAAACTTTCAACCTTTGAGAGAATATCTTTAGTGTTGAGAATTAGTTTGTACAACTGATGAACCTTCCTGATAGTCACCCGTTGAGCTGGAATATTGAATGTAGCCTAATTTTGTCACTCAAACTGAGTACCATGCAACGTGCATAAGCAAGAATCATGTTCAACCTCACATGGACGGATCAAAAGGCAGTGTAGTATATTATAAGAAGGACAGGTGACAGAGTTGTCGTACAAATCATGAGAAAGCTCAAATAGCAGTGATCTGAGCATGTTGTAAGGAAGCCAGACAACTGATAGACAATACGACTCAAATTATGGATTACGAAAGATTCTATACAAAATCAGGTCTGAGAGAAAGTAAGACTACAAGCAAGACAAATTTTTAAAAAGGACTGAGTCCAGGGTGACTGACACTAAATGGATGATGATGATGATGATGATGATGATGATGATGATGATGATGAGAGGTTGGATGGAAAAAAATTTGCCAATTTTTACTGCAAAGCAATCTTTGCAAAAAGGATCTGGAGCTTCAAAGATTTGGACGAATTTTCCAATCATTTACTGATTCGTCTCCAGTTGCTTTTCATTTGATGCCAACCGTTGATGTTAGCATTCCATCTGTTTGCTTATACTTGACAGATCTTAATTCAATCAAACTTGTTTAACTGCTTCTAAATCATCTACGTGCGAAGTTGTAAAAATGGAATTCTAAAGAAGCTATATTTTATAGCAACATTGCTATTAAATCCAGAATCATCAAATAAAATAATACACACAATATCAACATATATACGGCTCTTTACCTCGCATTGATAACTCTAGTTTGCAACCAAAGGAAAAATAAAGATACTTGGATGAGCTTTCCCTTTTCTATAGAATTGCATTTGATTGATTCAGGGGTTCATCATCACATTCACGGATCCCAATCCAGTGATAGGAAGTTACATTAGTGGACATACATTCTTTTATATGACACGTAGCTATTAGCTAAATGTTAACCTGAAATTCTCACAATATACTCCTCGATTTATCTTATTATTCGCGATTGCATTATGTGCATTGACATCGAAAAAAATATATATTTATTGCTTTTTCATCATTATGCTACGGACATATTCACGTACCCCCGTATTCGATATAAATATCTTCTATCCACTCAATATAGTATAAAAAGTTCTTTCTTGACCCTAATGTTAACCCCAATTCCTGGAGTGTGTAATAATTAAATAATACGACAATTTTTTTTTTCTGGAGTTCATAATATTACTTCTAAATAATTGCTTGCCGAAAGGAACACTCAATAATAATTTGAAAGTGGAGATTAAATGGTTTACAGAATTATAGTCGCTCATTAGAAACTGCAACTTGACCAACGTTTTTTGGCAGCGTTTTGGGATGATCAATTAAAAATTTTAACGAAGGTTGGTCGATGAATAAGTTACTTCTGTCCCCTTTTTGTTGGGCTGTGATCACTACAAAAGCATGACTTATCAAAAAAATCATGTCAGCACATATCAATTTAGCTAAAAAATACTTTGAAATTTGGATTTCACCACAAACCTATCGCTCATAAGTGGGAGGATTTTCAATGAACAATAAAAAAAAAACAACAATTTTTTCCCAGTTTTCATATTGGAATTCTCTATCTGTCTTGTTAAATTGGTGTGTCATGCATTCATACGTAACCAGCTAGGAAGACCCACGTAAACACTGAAAAGTTGACAGTTTTGTGGTAATTTTGGTTGATGCTTTTTAATAATCATATTCAGCTATTTTTACTTTCTCCAGAAGAGGGAAGGATATGACATGAGAAATGGCCAGCCAAATCCGAACGTTGAAGTATTTTTTTTCTTCTTTTCAGAATCTGTCACATCTCTATATAACGCTCTAAGGTCGGTCGGTTGGTCGGTGGAAGTAACGATGAACGACAGAAATAGGAATGAATGAAGCAATGTGTTGACAGGTGTGATGTGGCTTACGATGTGATGCCACTGAAAAATGTGATTATATTGAAAGTACACTATTCATATCAGTATTTCTTTCACCAGCTGCTAATGATGTCATCTTTTTTAATTTAAAAAGGGCGAAAATAACTAAAAAAAGCATAAAAATAGCCATCGAGAATTTTCTTTGGAAATATTCCCATATTGGAATATTTTGCAAGCACGACAATCATTTGACTCAAAAAGAGTATCTGCCTTTCTCCTTCCTTGTAATCCTCCTCTTTCTGCTTTTACTACCATAAACGGAGTATGCGTCGTAGAACTTATGGTTCTTATTGATAATTATTGTTATATCATATTTAATTCTGCTATGTATATTTTACTTTTTGTAGATGTAGTACCTGCCTTTTGCAATTGCTGCATATTTTGTAATTACGTTATTCTAGAAAAAGCTGAATATAACCTTGTCAGAATCAAATCGGGACATATTCGCTCACGGCACTAAATCTCAGATGAGCAAAACACTGTAAAGAACATATTTTAATCAGTTTTTTTCCCATCAGCCCAAAGACATTTGTCTCTGTACGTTCTTTTCTTCATGCCTATTCTCGTGACTTACAACAGAAAAATAAAACATGAAATGTCGGATGACTTGCTTAACTCATAAATTCTTTCCTAAAGATACTGATGGGAAATGTCGTATACGTTATCATTACATCTGCTTGACATTTTAGAGGTTATGTTAGGACAATTTCTCGATGCAGCATTTAACATATTCCATCATCGATGCAGAGTATTACGAAGAAGAATTGAGCACATATTGTTCTATACCAGGGTTTGTTGGGTATTTGTTAGTTCAAGGACAGCAAATTTTAAACTCTGGTTTCGGCAGTTTTTCTCATTTTTTTGCTAAAATACCTGAGAAAATAAGTTTAGTTATTCATTCGATAGAAACAGCTAAGTAACCAATGTTTCGTGATGTGTTAAAAGATTGAAAAATTTAAAAGGAGGAGACCATATCATGTTACTTTCCTGGCAATTTGTTGGGCAGTGATCATGAAGAAATCTGAATTTCCAAAAAAGCATGACTGTTGCGAGGCATAAAGTAAGTAAGGTATTTAGTATTAACTTCAAATTGAAGCCCATCGAAAATTGCATTTCAGGGGAGAATGAAAAAAAAACAAACAACTTTTTATTGTTTTATATGTTCGGGTAAATTTTGTAATATCTAGCTATGTAGCTCCATTGGTAGGTCCTGTGCGCGTGATTGTTACACAGCCAACTGGACCAACTTGAAAACTGAAGAAACTTATGTTCACTGTCCTGTTGATAGTTTTTGTCCCTCAGTTTTCTAATAACAAGAATAGTATAGTCCATATTCCGCCCTTCCTTTAGAGAGTATGCCTTGGAGATGAGAAATCAACAACAGTTGATTACTCTGTAAATCCTTGATAATATTATTCAGGGTTCGTTCGTACCTTTGATGGACCGAAAGTCGATTTATAATGAGCAAATGTCAACAATTTACACTTTTCCGTCTTCTCCCAAGTTTTCAGGATTGTTCATTGAGCCATATTCCTCAATTTATTTTTAGAGAGGTACAAAATCTAATCAAGCGACTTCAAACTTTTTTGCGATACCTGAAAAGGCTCCATGAATGATTTAACCTATTCGTGTTCGCAGAATCATACTCGTGGTTTGCGTACATCAGTTAAGGATGATAAATCAAAAGAAAGTAATACTTGACAATAGTCAAGTGAGTACGACGTGAAAAATAGCCAGCACATATTGATTGTAAAATATGTATTATTTCCTAATCAAATTTACTGAAAATATTTTGCTTTTAAGATACAGGTGATAAGAAGTTGATTCTGTAAAACTCCAATGTTAAAGATCGTGTATGAAGTGGATAAAGTGACCATTAACTAAAAGATTGACCGGGACAAGTAAGCAAGGTTCCCAAATAGGCTGATTGAAGACAGAAATCGAGGTGGATGGTATAAAAGTATTCCACGGCATGGGGATAATATTCAATTGGAATGACGGTAAGTCGCTTCTCCTCTGTGAGCAAGTAAAAAATGTCTATCGTTACCAAATTTTAGATATCAGCTGTATTTACCGATGTGCTGTTTGATGAGGTCATTGTCAGATAAAATGTCATTTATTCCACTTTTGAAACTGAGATTACTTATTTGGACAAGTAATTTACGTATATACACGTATACTTATACTGACGTACGCACACACATACTAATGTGTATATAGATATGTGTATATGACAGGAGAGAGACAGAGAGAGGGAGAGAAAGAGAGAAAAGGAGGAGTGAGAGAGTGAGGATTAGGGGAACAAGAGAGCAATAAGTAGGTGAGAGTCTTTTTATGTTGACCAGGCGAAAATTGCCTGCGGAGTTTCCACATACCTTTTTGTTATCACCAGATATTGGAGTTTCCGATCACCCTTTAGTTTTGCCGTTTAAGAATCCTCTCAATGAAAAAAATATAATTCTGTTCCGTGGAAGTGTGTAAAAGGTATTTAATCAGACCTTGGCTGAGAAAGGTGGAAAGTTCGGAACGGATGGATTTATGAATTTCCCTGAAAAATGGCAAAAGAGGAGAGATTTTTCCCCATCTTTCATTACTAAACTGAACGAACAATTTTTTATTGATCAGCGTATTTAATTATGTAGCATAATTTGAGCAAACATATATCCATCTATCTATCCATCCATCCATCCATCCATCCATCTATCTATCTATCTATACTCAAAAACCACGAGCAGTGTTCTGCAAGTACAAACAAGTATGATCATCCACAGAGCTTTTTCAGGAAATGCGAAGAAATACAACCATTTGTTTTGATTTTGTACCAGTCTTGAAGTAAATTGAAGAATGCGGCTTGATCAGTGTGAAAAAGACAGAACAGTGTAAATTGGTAATCAAGCCCATCACGAATGATTCACGACACTGGTTTACAGATCATTACACCAGAAAAAGGGGATCCGTATTATCTAATATCTACTACTGAACGTGTTAATTCAAGGCATGGTTGCAATCGAGTTTTGCGGACCATTAACATTAAAGTAAGTTCCAACTTCACTTAATACTCAGAATATTTACCCTTGCACTGAAATCAGGTTAGCTAATATTTATTTGCATCATCTTCCAGTAGGGCAACGTTTATTACAGCATTTGGTAGTGTAAACGATTCACACTTGGTGCTGTCTCTTTTTGACATCGTTCTTCAAGAGTTAAAGTTTGAGAAATATCATTACCAATTCAAGGGAATATACTTTTGTACAATATCAACAATATCTTCCAAGGAAAAATAAATATATGAATCAACATCGAAATAAAAGTGTTCATTGAGACCAATTTTCTATTGGGATTCTTTTTTGCATTCTTTCATATTTCATTAGTTACTTACGAATAAGAACAGTTGAAATAAAATGTGATACCGGTAAATTACGTGCGTAAATATATATGATGTGGTAAGACGTTGGCCAATTGCAGCTCTGTCTTATCTTCCTATCCAATTATCTATTAGAGATAGACAAAGGGACGACAAAAACCAGCCGAAATTAACCGTTATCTACGGTGTGGTTGGCTATCTTTGCTTCCGGTTAACAACCCTTTGAATACAGATTTTTTTTCTATATCCTTTTTATTAGAATATTCGACCTCTGTTATTTAATTCATATTGCAGACACATTTCTATGGTGAGGTACGTTTATCGTTATCGGTAGAGAGAGACGGAAAGAAAATATCCAACATTCAAGTTTTCCCTACACTTGTCAGGTAATAAAAATACGGTGAATACATATTTTGAAACATCTTGATTTATTCATGATGATCATTAGAGGAAAAATACAGGAGCAATGAGAAAAATCCAGAACAGGCTTACAGAAATTACGTTATATATTTTTGCGATTACGCTCAAGCACTCCAGTACTGATTAGTCAGGAAATTGTTACAGCTTCTTGGCTTAATTCGTTGATCGTGTCTCATCGGATTAATGTCTTTATAGACTTATATAATTGGAGCAAAAATGGTTTATTCCCGGAAAACTGCAAAAAGCACCTAAACGATGAAAAAATGTTCTTAGAGGATAGAAAATAGTAACAAACATTATTATGCTCTTAAAAAAAAATTAGTTTGAAAATAAAGAAAAAAAAAGTCTTCTCTCTTTTACTTAAACCTAATCAGATTAACTTCCCCCAATACAAATGTATATGTGTGGGTATCTGAGAGAGGGAAAGAAACATACAGATAGAGGAAGGGAAAGAGAGAGATAGTGAAGAGGTACGGTTACATTCTGCACTACTCAAGTGAATTCACTTGATGACATCTTCTCATTGTATTTGTTATTTACTACCCAAAAGTGGGGAAACATCATTACTGATTTTCAGGTACTTCTAGTATTTTTGCTTTTTCTCTTATAAGAAGAAAATCCATGAATTAACATTGAAAAAGGAAAAATAGAAATATCTATTAATGTCAGATTTGAAAAGTGATTATGAAAGGTGTAGCCAATAGCAATTCTGTTTCATCATTCCCTCCACTTATCTATTTGAGTTTGACACAAGGACAACAAAAACAGTTGTAACCAGCTATTATCAACATGCGTACGTTTGACGACATTTGAAACACTGAATTTGTTTAATACTCCGTGAGATGATATTCTTCTGTTTTATAGTTCATGTTACAAACACATTTCTATCTTGTAGCTCGTTTATCTTTGTTGTTTGATTGGGAAACGAAAAAGATGCATTTATAAACTTGTCAGATTATAACAGATAATAGAAAACACACGCTCGGATGTTTTCGTTTAGGCATAATGCTATTGGTCGGAAAAAAACTTAACAGCAGCAGAAATCGTCAAGAAAAAAGCATTATATATATTCAGAATTACGGTGAAGCTAATTCCATTAGTGAGCCATCACGTAAAACAGCAGATTCTTTGATAATTTCTACTGTCCCATCGGACAGAAAATTTGAAGTCCTACTCTTCTAAACAATCTTGATGAGAGATGTGGGAAGAGATTAAAGGTTGATATCATGTATCTCAATGTGTTTGTTTTGCATTATTCATTAAATAGCATTAAACAAGAAAGAATTACAAAACTGTTCTTCTTGGGTGATTTTAAAGAATAAATTTTCCGGAAATATTCTCTTCTTGGAATACAATATTAACAAGCAATGAAATTTTGTTATATTACAACACGCTGAAATGCAAATAATCGTGGATCAAGAGAATTATCCAACTATGGAGGATATGATTGATTCAAACGCGTACTGCGCATTCCCATTGGAGCTTATTGGAGACATGAATCGAAGAAGATTAACCATCAGGATAACGCTATATAGCATGTCCCTTTGGTTGATAGATAAAGGTTGTTATAGTTTAACTAGGATGGTTTTGCAAAATAATTGCATTCATCGATGAGGATATTTTTGAGTTAAATAGAAAATGTCTTTTATTTCCAATTAATGAACCAAACTAATTAAATGCACAAAGCGATAAAAAAAAATCGAAAACAAAAAGTTGGATAAAGCAGACCACTACATTAACATAGGACAAGAGATCTCTATACCGCCCCCCTAAAAAAATCCGGCAAAAAATCACACTAGAATGGGAAGCCAATAGCAGAATAAGCTCAACTTCGTCATTCATTTATCTTTCCAACAAAAAGAATGGAATTGAATTGAGTGGAAGTCTGCCAAAGTTTGCTAAACCAATACTCTGATGAGAATAGTGGTAAAGGATTGGTAGCATAGCACTATGGATTACCTGAAGAGATGACAAAGGGTAGTTGAATGAAACAGTAAATATGCTCTTTAATGAAATAATGCTGAAATTTCAACAAAAAAAGTCATTTTATTAAATTGAACAAACTTCTTTAATTGTCAATGCATTCGTTTACCAAGCTCTATTCGAGACGCTTACTGAAAATTGAACTCATCACCATTAAACCGATGGCAAAGTTCCCCTACTGTAAGTAGACAAGCTAGAGTCTCTTGCACCTCAAATTAAGGAAAAATAGTGAAAACTCTTGAAAAATTCGTTCCAATACGCCTACACTCCTATTTAGCCGATATACACAACATTGAATGTCTCACTCTGAAGCATGTTCGCAATATAGTCTTTGGACAATTACAACTCCAGTGCGTTCCATCAACACAGGAAGATCTTAACTGCTACCCTTGTGCCGAACTTGTTAGCTTATATCAATACTGGGAGTTTCTCTGTAGGGAAATTCCTAATGAAGTATACATGTACAATAATAATGTAGTTATTCTCATCAGCTGCTTTCTTTTTGTGACATTGCAATCTTTAGAAATATCATTTCCAATTTACAGGAATTCCAAGTACTTTTGTAAAATCTTTGGCATTAGATATTACGTAAAAACAATCCCTTTCAAGAAAAATGAATTCATGAATCAACACTAGAATAAGGAAAAAAGAAGTGCTTACTGATGCCAGATGTCTACTGAGATTTTTCTTTACCACATATTCCATTAGTTACTTACGTAAAGAAATGGCTGCAATAAAAACAGATACTGGTAAATTACGTGCTTAAATATATATACTTGAAGATGTGTTGAGATTTAGCCAGTTGCAACTCTGTCTTATCTTTCCTTCCAATTATCTATTAAAAATAGTAACAAAGACGACAAAAGCTTACCAAAAAATAACCGTTATCGACAATGTGGTCGGCTATCTATGCTCCCGGTTGACAACAATTAGAATAGGGAAATTTTTTTCTAATAGTCCTTAACAGGATAACACACCCTAGTTATTTAGTTAATAATGTACACACATATCTATTTTGTGATTCGTTTATCTTTGCCGATGGAAGGAGAAACAGAAGAAAAAAATTATCGATGTACTCATACGTTGTCAGAATGCTAAGGAGGACACGTTTGAAATTTCTTGTTTCATGTCAGATAACACGAGACTCATAAGAGATGTCTAGAATATTCTAACAGGAATGGCCTGATATACATGGAACATTAGGCTAAAATGCAAGGATTACTAGTGAAGAGTCAAGAATTCCTTTTGTGTTTCTTTTCGGTTCACAAGATAATCGCTGTTTTACAGCGTCATCTAACTGAAAAAAAAAATTCCCTCGGAGACAACAAAAAAGCCTCTGAGTGGAAAAACGGGTGGGGACGGTTGATAAAAACAAACATTATATAGTTGAATAAAGTTCCTAATCAAAATTAACATTCTCTTTGTATATCAGACGAACAAAGTGAACAGTCGATTTATAACGAGGGGAGATTACCGATGTACGCACTTCCGTCTTCTTCAAACTTATCAGTGTGGTTCATTTGAACACATGCCTCAATTGAATGGATATGAATTGCAGGTTGATTGAAATATTATTGAAAATTCATACCTTATAGCATACTGTGTAGCCTAAAAATTCATTGTGTTTAGATCATTATACATTTTTAAGGGCTTTTAGTAGTATTTGAAAGCATTCATAATGATCATTTCTGATTGCACTGTGATTGCTGTCATACTAGCGTTCAATATCTGATTGTGAAGTCAGGCATATAGTGAGTACGGATTCTACGATTGATTGAAGAAAAATTGCTTGAACTTTCAATGAAAAAAGCTTCTGAATGATTGAATGAGTCAAAACTGTTGAGCAAAGCTTCGTTCTAGTGGAACGATGCCCAATGTTATGGGTACTATATCTCGGAATTATGAAAAACAACAAAGATGAGGATGGTCCGAATATTAATGGAAATTATGGGTACTAGTTGAAGATGATTGTAATAAAAACAACATATAACCTGAAAATAATCTAAGATATCCGACGTGTGATGTGTGAAGTATTAGTTCCATCTGAATTAAGCAAGAAA
Organism: Thysanoteuthis rhombus; assembly: GCA_963457665.1. Taxonomy (NCBI): domain Eukaryota; kingdom Metazoa; phylum Mollusca; class Cephalopoda; order Oegopsida; family Thysanoteuthidae; genus Thysanoteuthis; species Thysanoteuthis major. The sequence continues at coordinate 50,442,599 of OY735226.1, read as the reverse complement.
AGACTATGGAACTGTTTATTTTTGTGATTTTCTACTCTAATTAATCCAGTCAAGTGAGAGAGAAATATAGAAAAAAATTTGAGCTCAAATCTCAAATATATTCAGTTCTTGGAGAAAGTTTTTACGTATTGGAGGATAGGATCATGGATTTATTTGGGACGTAGCAAAAGATAGTTGAAGAAAACAATTGATGTTGTTCAATAACATATTGTCAGGAATCAAAAAGATGTCTTTTACTTTTTATTCATAAAAAACAAGATTTTCTTCAATTTTTGAATGTATTTTTTTTTTCACTGAGCTTTGCTTAATTTTGGCCCAAAACTTTGAATTAGGGGAATCCAGCACCTATCGAGCTCATCACTGCTGATGATTTGGATAATCATTCCACCATGATTATGGAACCTTGTTACTCGATATGAACAATGTTGAACGTGTCAGTGTTGAGCATGTAGCAATTTAGTCATGCATACCATTATTTTGATCCTCATTGGGTACTCTGAGCTTTAAACCTAGTGCAGAACAAATCTTTGCAAATTTTGTGCTGAAGCTACTCCCAGTCGAAAAATGGAGTTTTCACGTATTGAATCGTTTTGATCGATTCTCACACAAAACCCTCGTGGATCCTGTCACGCAATCCTTTATGTCCGTTATTTTCTCCCCATTTTCTATTAGTGTACAGAAAGATAGAAAAAAAATTCAATTAAAGTCATTTGAGTAAAATTCAAGTCCAAGTTGGACGTTGAAGTAGACTTTTCTCCCACCGTAATAACTAAAACAAGAATAATTCACACGTAATGCAGGAAAAACTTGTCTCCTTCCCTCTTTCCCGTCGTGTTAAATCAAACAGAAATTTAAAATCAAATTTTTGTCTTCATGGTATGAAATCATAAAGTAGGTGAACCTTGTGTCGACTGAGCAGAATAAAGTGATGAAAGTTTATGGGAAAATACGCTAACCAAATATAAAGGAAGAAATATGATAATTCGTCTACGTAAATCTACGTATTCAATAAGGCTACTGAATTTTGGTATTGACCATTAATTCTATAGAGAAAACGATAATCCTTTGATGACAATTCTTTATGACTTTACTATTCAAAGCATAGAAAATAACATTACCAATACCCTGTGAAACAATGTTTCCTAAGGAAGAGATCTCTGGATTGGAATTATAATCTAAAAAAACAGGGGAGGTATTATTGAAGCAAAATTTCTACAGGGATTTTAGTATATTGTATTGCAACTCTGTCGTACGTCCTATCCAATTATTTATTAGAGATAGACTGAAAATCAGCAAAAAAGCAAATCGAAATTGACCATTATTGAGAATTTGAACAACTATATACGCTCTCGTTTAACATTACTTGAGATACAGACTTCACAATTACTTTGTGATATGATTTTAGAATTATGTTATTCAGTTTATAGTATAAAATTCTATATTGTGATCCGTTCATTTTTTCGATAGAATTGGTAGCAAGTCAATATATTCAAACCTATGTCAGATTATAAGAGAATAGTGAATACACTTTCAAAAAAATTCATTCATACTAGATGATAAGTGCCTATATGTTGTCTGATAAGATTATGGCATTGATACTTTTTTACAGTATCATCTAATTTGGGAAAACAGTTTTTAATCCCGTGGAGACTGCTAAAAGCATATAAAAATAAAATAAAATAGTTTTGAGGAGATGGATAATGAAAACAAACATTAATATGTTGTTAAATTAAGTTACAGTTGGATATGAGATTCTAAAAAATATTGTTTCTCCTTACTTAAACTGAACAAAATTGACAGATGATTTGTAACAAGAAAATGGTTACCAAGTTACGCGCCTCAGACTTCCAAACACTATTCAGCGTTGTTCATTCGGCCATATTTCTCAATTCAATGAATATAAATTGCTGGTTCATTAGAATAGTACTCTGTATTTCTACGTTATACTATACTGTGTCACTGGGAATATTTGATCTGCTTTTTTATAAATTATTTCAGGAGCGTTCACTCATAACTGATTCTTTTAAACGTATTGCTTTTGATGGTGATTCACAGGTACTATGTAAGCGTTCAAACTTTAATTACCATATTTTGCCTGGAGATTTAATAAAGTATGCCACATTTTTTGCCATACTATTCTATATTAAAAAATGATGAATAAATGAAAGTTCGTTTCAAACAATTCTTGCAAAAATCTGCTTAGGATAGAACACGTCAGCATTGGTGGGCAAAGCTCCTTACTCCTGGAACAACTGTCACATTCCGTGCAGACTGATTGATTATGATAGTAATTAAAACGAGTTATCACCTGATATCAGCCAACGATATACAACGTGGAAGATAGCCAATAAATACCAAATGTCAAATCGGGCAACAAAAATATTTGCACCTGTATGGTCGTCTTAGAACCTTTAATGTATGACTTCCACGATGGTTAAGCTAAAATGAAATATAAGATTGTTTTTCCACAAGTGGTTTCCACTTGAACTTACAAAAAATCCTTCGTCATACAAATGATTTCGAAAGGGAGACGACATGCTGATACAATACCAAAGTTGGGATAAAAAGGATCGCACAGCAAACAAATAGACTCGTTACGAAGCAAGCTATCGATTTGAACGCGTACTGCTTGTCCCCAATTAGTCCATTTGAAAACTGCAATCGAAGGAAGGAGACCGGAAATAGCCAACGGGAAAGGCATTATGTTCCATCAGGATAAGACTAAATCGCGTGTTTCTTTACTGAACAAGTCAAAATTGTCACCGGTCTGTTGGTAAGTTTTTAACTATCAGCCGCTTTCATTGGTGAATTGCCTGATGAAGTTAGCGTCGAAAAAAGTTACTTTTATGTCAAATCCATAAACTGGAAAAACATTGGGCCACGAAAATATATGTACACACACACACAGACACACGCAGACACACACACACATATATATATATATATATATATATATATATATATATATATATATATATATATATATATATATATATATACACGCCTGAGAAAAAAGAGAGAGGGGGGCAGGTTTAACCGGAGAGTTTTTATAGTTCATCTGTAATCATAAGCTATGTCACTTCTGATTATCATTTCCTTTTTTCATCTAAGAATTCTCTCAACAAGGAAAAGATTAAGTTCTGTGGGAGTATGGAACAAGGTCACAACCTCGTCTCAAAGGGTATACCACTGAGATGATTCTGATATCATTTGGGTTCTCTGGACTTTTACCCTCTGGCCAAAACAATATTGAATGATATCAATTAAGATTAGCACCAAATGTGACAATTTTTTCGATTGAATGTCTTTGTAGATTATCAATACTGTAGTGACATTGATTCTCACTTGGTGCCCTCTTTTTGTGACATTGTGCTTTACTGAAATCAGATACTGCCAAATTACGGGCTTTGGGAATGTCATTACTGATTCACAGAAATTTTCTGTACTTTTGTAAAATCTCTGACATTAGATAACACAGAAAATCAATCCTTACCGAAAAAAAAAAATATATAAATCAACATTAAAAAAAGGAAATAGCAATGTTTATTGATGCCAAAATTCTTTTGAGATTTTTTTGTTATATTTTTCATATATTTTATCAGAAATTTACGTAAAAAGAACGGTTGCAATAAAATCAAATACTGGCAAATTACGTGCGTAAATATATACTTCAAGATGTGGTAAAGAGTTAGCCAATTGCAATTCTGTCTTATCTCTCCTTCCAATTATATATTAGAGGTAGACACAAGGACGACAAAAACCAGTCGAAATTAACCGTTATCAACAATATGGTCGGCTATCTACGCTTCCGGTTAACAACACTTGGAAAACGGAGTGTTTTTAATACTCAGTAATATGATATTCGGTCTCTGTTATTTAGTTTATTGTGTAGACACACTTCTATTGCGTTGTTCATTTATTTTTGTTGTTGAAATGGGGAACAAAGGAAAGAATCAATATCGATACATTCGTACATTTTTTTTTTTCGATTACAAAGAATGGTGGATACAAGTTTAAAAGTTCTTTATTTATTCATGATGACTTTTTTGGGGAGAACATAGACACAATGAAAGACGTCCAGGATAAGCTGACAGGAAGAGCCTAACATACTATCAGGATTACACTACACCGTATTTTCTATTACTGTAGAGACGTGTCAAAAATTGCTACAGCTTCTTAGATGATTCTCTTGACACGTTTTGGGATGACGAGAGTATCACTATCTTCCCTGAATCTAATTGGAAAAAAAGGTGTTATTCTAGGAAAGACTTCAAAAGGCACAAAGAAGAAGAAATCAGTATTGAGACGGTAAAAACAAACATTTGTATGTTGCTAAAAAGGTTAAGGTTGAAAGGAAAGGCATGTTTTTTCTTTCGACTAAAAGCTAACCGAATTAATATCAACCAGTAAAAATGTGTGTGCAGAGATATCAGAGAGAGATAGGGAGAATAAGGACGCTTTCTATGAATGTCATACCTATGCTAGTCGCTTCCACAATATTTCTCAATTAGTGAGATATACATTCACTTTGATGCATATAAGTCCTCGCTTGATCAATATTTAATTTACAGTGTACGTCATTTCAGAGAATGTCCAACAGCTTTTCATAATTACTTTATTTTGCTTTCATCTGAAAAGAATTTGATTACTTCTTTCAAAATGAAAAGACATTCATATTCCAACCATTTTGTCGATGCAGAGTTATTATTGTCTCTGTAAAAAAAATGAATTGTAATTTTTCTCACCGGCAGAGAAAAAAATATTTTGGAAAGATTTTTTTTTTACCGACTAAGAAATGTGTGTTAAGCAAAAATGGAAAGTTTCAATTGTATTTTTCTTCCCTGCAATAATGTTTCTTTTAGCAATAATGTTCGAAAGATGGGTGCAAATTCATTTTTCCATCCTCGAAAAAAAGTTACTTTAAAGTGAGTGAAATAAAAGTGCAATTCAGATTTTTTTGAGCTATTTTACCTTTCTCGTATTTGGATGGAAATAAGTGTAGCCCAATTCTCTCACGTGGAAACTTCTGTATCTATGTAGAATATGTGTATTTATCCATTAAGACCGGAGCATTCTTGTGATTTTATTAGAATCAATTGAAAAGTTTTACGACGATGGATTGGGGGAAAAAAAAAATCGACGGGCCTTATATCTTCCGTGTATTTGTTCTCACGATGAAATGGAAAACATATCTCGTTAGATATTTTCTTTGTGGAAAATAAAAAAATAAAAATAGCCAGAAATTCTCCCGATTCGTTTAGTATTTGTAAAATACAACTCACAAATGTTATCTTACCCCCATATATCCTTGATCTTGGTTGTCAGCTTGGGTTTGTGTCAGACGGGGCCTGTGTTTGATCTTAATTGTAATTAGATTTCATTCAGTACAAATTGAAGAAAAGAACAATAGATTTAAGTCCGTCGGTATTACGTCCCACTTGTATGATATAATCAATATTATTGATATGGTCCAGTGTTTTCTTAGTATATTATTTGAATCAAGATGTACTTCATAGAATATGGATGTTGTGTTGATTGAATCCAAATGATCTCTTGTCACTTACTAGTTGCGTTTCTTTAATGAAGTGTGTTTCAGGAAGGATCCTTAAAAAAGTATATTAATTTTGGCTTTGAGTATTCCGCCTGAATCAAAAGAATCACCAGTAAGTGTGAAGAGATTTATATTTTTTAGTCAACTATCAAAGCACTAAATTGAAATTATCATGCATTTCCCCACCTGGACAGGGGGAATGTACAAGAAAATATTGAGATATTTATCATAATATCGATAAAAAAATCACCCAATTTTTCATTTATAGATTTTCATTTAAGAAATTTGAGATGTATTATGCTGTCTCTTTAAATATCTGTTTATATCGGCAATACGTTTTCAAGCTGTATATTAGTGTTTAATTGAAAATCAAGCATTAGATACATCAATTTTATAGTCAGTAAATTTCTTCATTCACTGCAATGTTTTCTTAAAATGTTGATTTTCATGGTCATTATTCTATATAAACATACGAAATAACCATTGAATATCACGCTGTCTGCACTCATAGATAATAGTTAATATTTAGTGAAACGTTTTATGAATAGTTCAGGAGGTATTCAATAAGGGAAGTGAGCGAATAGAGAGAGTACAATGAATTGTTTGATTCTCTTTAAAATGGACATAATAGACTTTAGAATACTATCGGCTGTCATTTTGTTTTTTATCTTTCGTTCCCTCGCCAAAGAACCATTTGTTCATCCACTCCTATGGGAGGTTTTCAGACTAAAATAAATATGATCTAATTATTTGAATCCCGTAGAGGTATTTTGTTCATCGTGCCTAGCGTCAATCGACTCATCTGATAAGTAATAGTAAAATAAAATCAACATTTTATGGACAAAGGCAACTGGTTATTAAGACTAAGATAAAAGGCAAGGTCAAAAAATATCCAATACATTCCAGAAAAATTGATGTTAACGTTCGTTCACAACTTTAAAATTGACAAACATTTGATCAGGAACTGATAAATAAAAAGATATTGAGATATGAAAAGGAAATCACAAAAGTCAGGGATCTTTGGTCCAATATTTTTCATCTTTGAAGCTGTGTGAGAATTTTAGAATGATTTTGTCGAAGTGAATCGGATTTGTTTTGAACCGACAATACATCAAAAATTGAATGATCTTTAAAAATCTAATTTCCGTTGTGGTGCATATCAGAGTATTACACAATGTGAAAGTTTAAAAATTGGAAAAAGTGACAACTTAGAAGTCTGAATATTCAAATAACAAATCCATGATTTGCTTGATGCAAAGAATGGTATTAAAAGTCGCACTACAACAGAACTCGACCCGAAGAAAACTACGCGAGGGAGGACAGTTCCTCCCTGGCCCACAAAACAAACAGCAGCAGCTTTTAAGTAATCGCCATCGGACATATATCTTCTCCAGGATTCACAAGACCTGAATCTTTTTGCGTGTATGCACATCTCAACTGCAGAAAGAGAGGGATCAAAAGACAGAAGACTCTTGTTGGGATTCGAAACATATTTTTCTTTTGAGAGAGAGAGAGGGAGAGAGAGAGAGAGAGAGGGAGAGAGAGAGAGAGAATGATAAAAAAATTCAAGGTTGAAATCAAATATTCAAACAAAGAGTCCCACTCGTCCTCATATTGTAATATACCTTCTTACTCTGTTTCAAAAAAAAATATAGCTTCACATATTTTTTCAATCACATCATACGTGAAAAATCAAATAATTATCCAAATACATATAACACAACACAAGCATGAATTTGAACTTCTAAATTCAAGGGTAACTTGATAGTTCTCTCAAAGGTAAGAACAATTCCCTGCAACAAAAAATACTAAATTTTGTCCTGCAACGGGACCTATAGATTCAGAATGACCCGATCCACTTGAGTAGGATGTTCCAGCCATATTAGTCGACACATCAATTCAAACCATGCTCTGACTTCACATAAAACTTATGATTCCACTGGTAATTCAAACTGCTAATGCCATAATCGTTGGAACAGGTGGTTTGTCCGTTCTTCCACTCGAAAGATCATCAACCATTTCCACAATAAAGCGGATTGCGCACGCCACGCCTTCTATTGTACGTCTCTGTCAAAACAACCACATCCATATATCTGACTTTATAATATTTCGTTGTATCAGCTAGCTTTAGTTGCAATGCAATGGAAAATATTTGAGTTCAAGTAAAATCACGTGTAACAGATCAGAAAAAATCTCAATGACAATGTAAAACAGATACAAAAATACGGGGGCAAAAAAACTCAAAAGTATGATGCATATTCATAATGAATTACGAAAGAAGAGTTGAACAAACAAAAACGGAGAGAAAAAACAAACTCTACGTCCAGTCAGAACAGAAAAAATGATCTTTGCTAAGGAAGAAGGATGGAGAAAAATACTCTTTTCGTTCACGACATTACACTTGCATTTTCATTTGGGTCCTTAAAAAACTATTCTTTTTTTCTCAATCAATCCGTCTTAAATGCAAGAAGATATTTACGAGGAAGATATCTGTTATGATTGAAAAGTCCCCAAGAAGTTCATTACTTGCACGTAACTTTTAATATGTGAGTGTTTGTGCATTTGCAGGAGCCAAAATACCCTTTTGAAGTTGATTTGATACTTCATCGTCCAGCTTTGATGTAATTAGTTGTCTCTTTTTTTCAAAATTAAACCTTTATTTTTCTTCTCCGGCCAACTACGGATACTTTGATAGTCTTTGCGTGAAGATCAAGAAATTTTCACTCAAAGAAGAAAAGAAAAAAGCTAGCTTGCCGAGAGAGAAGGAGTTAATCCGTACTACCAACAACTTTGGGCTGGCGGCCCATGGACCATAGCTCTGTTACTCAACTGCTCTGATCTCTGGTTACCAAGCTTTAGTTCATCTAACTTATGGGTAAGAGTCTTTCCTTTATCGATATTTCTTCAACTAAATTAACTCAGCCTCCTCTTTTACCTGATAACGGAACTGAATTATCATTTACTTTTTTTCTTTTATTTTTCTTCCTGTTTTCATCCGTCTCCAACGCAAATAAATTTACTCTTTTCTCACTTCCGCTATGAAAGTCCTTATACACTGTCCCTTTTTATCGACCCCTTTTCACTTTCTTTCTCTTAGTCCCTTCACTTCAGTGGCTGTAACTGGCTATCTATCTAATGGGGTTCCAAGTGAACAGGCCTTATCTTGTCAATAAATCTACTTGAGATGTTTTTATCGCCCTTCTGGCGTCTGAAAAGGGTAACTCTGCAACATTTTATCTCTGACCAAGTATTTGAGTATACTTCACATATACCAACGGAAAAAAGTATTTTCAACAAAGAATTCTATATGAGAATAAAATAGAATATTAAAGAATAAAATGAAATATTCGATTGAAGAGCCCCCACCAGCTCTCAAAATTGATTCTATGATATCCCTGATTCTTTTTATAATAATGCAATATTGTGTGATATATCCATGTTGTGTTGAGTATGATTCTCCCATGTGCACGTTGCATGGATCCTGCAATGAGATTCAATCTTTTGGTCCAGTCCGATGCTTTATTTGGTTTCCAAGGTTCCTATCCAAGGATGCATCAGTTGTAAACCATTCTTTTTTTAATATTTCAACTAATGGCAATTTCTTGTTCCTGATTCTTGAGCTTTCACTATCAGAAACTCACAATCCTAGAGTGATTCTTATTTTGATTTCTTCTACTAAAGGTTCCATAGAGATCCTGAATCTCAGTAAGTGCTGAAAGATCCAGCCCTCAAGTTCCCTCAGTAGGGCCTGTACGTGTGATAACTACTCATCGAACCGGTTTAGAGATATATATTTGACTGTTCTTTTGATAGTTTTCTATGACGATTTTCAATATTATAGCTGTAGCGCACAACTACGATGCAATGGAAAGATATATTGAGAAAAACAGGAAGAAACTGCTGAAGCAAAAAGCAGGGGACAAATATAGATGCAAAAGAAATAAGGAAATGGTTGGAAGCAGTATAAGGAGGTGAAATAGACAAAAATACTATTAAAATACAGGTTAATCTAAAAAGAAGATGAAATAACCCCAGTGGGTGAGAATATAAAAAGGATGAAAGTCACTCAATAGAAACTGTCATATAAATACTTTCTTGACAGCATACTGTATTGAGGGTAATCAATTAAAAAAATGAGAAAAAACGATGATCAATCAATAGGTCTGGTTAGTCACTCACTAGAAACTCTTATGCAACAGCGTCCTTCTACAGTATGCTGTGTTAAGGGTGACCAATTCAAAAATTATAAAAGTGAGTAATCAGTGAATGAGTTACTACTATCGGTCTTTGTTGGGTAGTGATCCCTAGAAAGTCTTGATTTACCAGAAAAAAATGAACACTGCCACACACAGAATGAGGAATCAAATCTGTATGAACTCCCATTGTGAATTTAACCACAACGAATAACCTGTACGTGATTGGCCGACCAGCAAGAATAAATTGAAAACTAAACAAACTTTATATTGATAGTTGTAGCAAGCGTTGTGGTTGGCAGTTCCTGATTTATGAAGTTCACAATATTGAATGAGTCGTGGCCGACAAAAAACTAGGTGGAGAGATGAACTGGGCAAATTCAGAAAATACTGGCTCTGCAACGCCCATGATAGAGAAATGCGATGGATCCTGTGGAAGATTTATGTCCAACGACGAATGTTGAAAGATTGATGATCAATAGAATAAAAGCAAACGAATATATGAAATATAAGATGACAAAAATACTTTCACCCAATTGACTTTGAGGGATAGATATTTTTGGACCGGGGACTTTAGAAGATGCTAAGATCTTCAGGACCGTGGACAGAACTCATTTGCAACGGCAACAAGTTCAACATGCAGACTCTTCGACGGTCTTTGGTCAGATTCCTTGAATAGATAAAGTAAATCATTGATAAACATGACATGAAAACAGACATCGAGCTGAACTCTACGCGGAACATTGGTTATCATACCAAATAGGTATTGTGGTCAGTACACGCATATTCTGCTGTAGAGGTAATTAGATTATGATCTGTCTGATGTATTTAGAAATAACCTAATGTGTATCCACCCGACAAGCATTCAGGGCTACCTGATGGCTCCCCTAATTTAAATGGAGCTGTCCATCGTAACTAGCTGATAGACGGTTACCAGGGATGAGATAATTAGAAATTATCCACCAAAACTGTCAACGTTCATATTTCCACTTGGTTTGACGAGCTGGTTTTTTTTAATCATCCCTGAATGAGCTTTTTTGAGTTGGGGTGTTCAATTAGCAATTTAAATTAAAATATGCAAACTCAATTCTTTACTTTGTGTCGAACAAGAAACACGTGTTTTCTTGCAGGGCTGAAGGATGATTCAGTATTTTTTTTAATGAACACTACCTAACCCAAAGCTGAGAAAAGTAATTTTTCCACTGGTTAACACTTATACCCATCTTTTAGAATTAATCACCCTCAACATAGCATTCTGACAAAAGACGTTGGTCTCGTGACGCTTTTTAATGAGTGAATAACCAGACCTGCATGAGATTAGATCTAGGCTGATCAGTGTCTGTTCTGAGGAGACGTCAGTTTAGAAGTAAAGGAAGTAAATTATCATTGCTTCCGGTTCTGTTGCATTTTAATGAATGTAAACTAATTCAACTAACCACTATTTCAGTAACCAATAGAGTGAATATATGGAATACTACTGGTACCGGCAGGGAAAGGTTTACGAATACACAAGACAGGGTCCTTCTTTGAAATCAATGGGGGCTGCTTGCCTTGAGAATCATTGTTCGAAGTCACAGCTTTTACTGTGGCAGAAACACCGACTGCAAGTGTCGTAGAGGGGAAGTAATTACCTTACAAAGTAGCTCGTAAGTGAAGATAAACAACACATACCGTGATATATATATATGGATGGATAAATAGATAGATAGTTAAATAGATATATAAAAACAAAGAGAGAGAGAGAGAGAGAGAGAGAGAGAGAGAGAGAAAGTTGGCTAGAGAGCATGTGTATATGTGTGTGCGCGTGAGTGCACCTGCTTGCGAGTGTATTTGGCGTTAGGAAAATATAGCTGAGTTGAGAAACTGATAGTAAGATTGATGGATGAATACATTTAATGAATGATTGATAAGTCTGGAAAGAAAAAAAATGCTCGAACAAAAGAAAAAAATGGTCCTACAAATAAAAAACAACTGAAGGAATAGAAAGGGGATTAAAAAAAAATAACATAAAACGGAGATCTATAACAGTGGAGGGGAAGGTAGGAAAGGACATACGTGAAAAAGACCCACACCTCCCCAAATAGAATAAAACAAATTTGAAAGAAAATGGCCGAAAAATGGGGATTGGCAAAGAAATATGGAAACAATGGACCAAACAGTGAACAAACAAATCAAGTTTTTGAAGTACTTGAAAGGATTCTTTCAGTTTGTTTTCTGTGTTGCTCTCCTTTGAAAACTGCTCTCCTGTGCGTTAAGTCGTAGGGAACGTCATGGTGAGAAGTTATATCGCTTGCAACTTCACTCGATAAACAACGGAGCATAAACACGGAACCCTATGAAATATAACTTTGATGAAGAATCAGCCTTTTTTTTACGATTCATACACATTAACCTCTCGGATTTTCTTACGCATATTTGCACGCACACACTGAAGATACTGCGCTAATATTCTCATGTGAATTATTATTGTATCTCAGTTGTGCATAATTTGGTATGTATGTAATTATATTATACTTATTACTTTTTATGCCTCACTGAACATCTTGAACAATACACTGTATTCACACATCAACATCAAAACAAATTCATAGTTCATAGAGAATCATTCAAATGCACTCAAATACAAACGATATCTACAATTTAACACATTCCATACATCAGAATTGTTTGAAATCTCATCGGACAGATTTGAAAAATCTCCTTGTAAGATCATGTCGTTTTCATAATAATCTAAAATTACCAACATGACTAGGTATCTAAGTATATTTCTCAATCGGAAAAAAATCAATTTATTAGTTTATTCATCATCTCAATAGATTTCCACTTCGAGCACATTTATTGGAGAATGGTGTACCATATTTAGAAATTGCTTTGAATATTTTAAAAGTCTTAATTACCCCGATCTTCATCCCTCTTTTAGCATAACAGTTAAACTTGACGACTCCAATCTTTTTCTAAAACCAATTTTTTTTAATTCCATTAATTAGTGTTGTTACTTTTTGTTGTACGCACCTTAACGTTGAGATTGAATACCAATTCCTATGCTCAGCTTTCAGCGCCAAATCCTGGATACAATATATTTATAATTGTATGTAATCAATTATCAACAATCTGTTCCCATCAACACACACACACACACACACACACACACACACATACATATATATATATATATATATATATATATATATATATATATATATACATATATATATGTATATATCCGTCAGTATTGGATTGAAAAGACACTTTAGACGACCATGTTGTGCATAATGGGATTTCTCGGAATTATTCTAACGTTCTGCAAATTCATACTGGTTTCTTCGGTAAAATCGATGAGGATACAAAAGAAAGCCTGTTTCATAGAGTGCATGTCTGGTTTTGGAAATCAAAATAACTTAATTTTAAGTATCCAGAAAACTAAGGTAGAGATTTGCTTTTTAATCATCGCTTTGGCTGTGTAGATTAATTCTGCTGAGACTGTGAACTCAACGGATTATGATAAGCATTCCACAATGTCTTTCTCCCTCTTACTCTTCATCCTTCTATCTCATTATGCACATACACACACATGTAAACGCACGCACACATTCTCTCACTCTCTTTCTCACACACACACACATACACATACACACACACACACACATATATATATATATATATATATATATATATATATATATATATATATATATATATATATATATATATATATATAGTCATCTAATTTGGGAATATTACTTTAAAATAGGAAATAAAAATTTTATAAGATCAAAAGGGTCCCAGAGGGGATTGCTCTTGCCCCTCTCTAGACATATTTGTATTTATATTGACGAAAATATATATTCATGTCATCTCTTATTAAAACTGATGTAAAACAAGCAAAAAAATAGATGAAAATAATATCAATATACAATTTACTTAAAACTTTTCTAAAAATCATAAATTACTTGTATGTAAACCGTATATTGAAGAAGGAAAATCGTTTTTGATCATAACTGCTGAGATGCCTTCTTAATATGACTGTTTCTTATTTAAAATCCTTAAAACAGTTACAAAGTGAACAACTAATGACCCCTAAAGGGGACAGTTTATACATTTTATCATGATAACAATGTGTTGGGTGAGCAAAGTATTAAACACGGGAGAAAATTACATAGATCACATTGACATATATTGAGAAATGGGTAACTGAAGTGACACAAACAGATCTTTCGGAAAAGTTGTTCGATGTTTAGTGCTATATATATACATATATATGTATTGCATGTGCATGTATGTTTGTGTTCTTGAGCGCTACTTACTTATCTTCGTAGATATACACTTATTTGAATATTTGCCAGGGAGGATCGATTTCAGTGCTGTGTTAAATATCTGCCAGTTTGGTTGGCATTGCTCTTCGATATAGTGTCGACATGTCTTAGCCATTTTTTTTTGTTATCAGTTATTAATGTAGGATAGTGATTTCAATTCATTGCTTCACGTAATTGTCTCTAAGGCAATGTAACTAAAAATCTCGATTCAATAGGTGCCTACTTATTTTAGATATACACAACTTGATGCAATCAAGTTTATAATATTTTACATCAGGTTTGGGTAAAAATCAATCGTGGATTTCCATCCTTATATATATATATATATATATATATATATATATATATATATATATATATATATATATATATATATATATGTATATATATATATAAATATATATATATATATATATATATATATATATATATATATGTAGATAGATAGATAGATAGATAGATAGATAGATATAGATATAGATGTTTAGAATAAAAGTTTTTAACCGAAATGGGAACCTAAGAATATACACTTTTTACAAACCAGACACAAGTTCATTTATTCCAGAAGAAAATAATTCTGTGGTCCTGGGAACATTCAATCTTTTGTTGATGTTTTAAGCTGATGCTTTGCCGTTGAACAGCTTCCGTTGTTGCAGAAGTTGAAATGCATGAAACAGTTGTTGGTTGCCAGATGTCTGGAGAGTAAGCTCTGTAAAGTAGGGTTCCTTAGCCTCGTTTGTTCAATTTCTTCAGGCTCTATTGTGTAACTCACGTTTATCGACCTTTTTGGCTTTTCCAATTTTTGCAAATGTTGAGCAACTGCTGGATGGTCAACGTACAGTTCCTTTACACCCCCTCAGGTTATTTAACGTCAGTCCGCTTGATAATTGCCTCCAGTTTGATGCCGTCAATTACAGAAGGTTGTCAACTAACGCCTCCCCCAATCTTCAAGGTTGTAATCTCCGTTCCAGATTACAGGAGCTTATGCTCAATTGTACGTTCGCTTCTGGGACCACTGGCCAAATACATTGTTAATATCGTAAACAGTTTGTTTTGCTTTTACTCAAACAACAACTTGCTCCAATTTACCTTTTTTCATCTTTAACCTGACAGCTTCAAAATAAATAATGGAAAAAAGCGAGCAGAGTGACATTCACATTCTGTATGGTATATATAGTTGGATACTTATTTTCTCAACATAAATAGCAAAGTTTAAAATGACAGGAATGGCCAATATTCTTGCACCAATCTAATAGGTCGATGTAAAACGACCTAATAAAACGTTTCAGGTAGATTCTTGTACGGTCAAACCGCCTTCAGTCCAAATCAACACTAATCTGACAACTAATAAAGATCAGCCTCAGTACAAATAGAGCATAGAAAGAAAAAAAACAAAACATAGCTTTACAACAGTCGCTCAGAAAGTCCTATGTATGTTGCCTTATCGACATCACACTCTCGTCGCTTTCTATGCAATCTATGTATGTAAGGGATATCTATGAATCAATATCGATCTCTAATTCTTTGATTAATGTCATTGAACCTAATTGAAAGCGTAAATTGACTCTATTCGACGAGAATGAAGAGCGCTGTTTACTGAATCCTATGCTTGCCCAAGATGTTTCCTTCATATGGAATAAGGTGAAAGCTTATCGATGCCAAGCCGATCAGGCACAGCTAATTTAATTAAAGAGTGAGTGTCAAATACTGAAGTAATTATCTATTTGCTGATGGTAAAAGGATGTATGTCCTTGGTCGTTATAAGAATAGGCATATAGCCCCCAAAGGTTCCGGAGAACATTTGGATTGAAAGGTACAGGAAAGAAAAAGCCACAGTTTGAAAAATACAGGAAATGCAGGGAATTACACGGACGGATGTACATTCCTATGCGTTTTTTAAATGAAGAAATACTGAAGGAATTGTTTTCTAAAGTCGATTTCGTCCACTTATGATGGGAATAGAAATTACATTTATATCCTATCTCTCAGTGATTCTCCTGCCATTGCTATTCCAATTGTTCTTTGCGTCGATTTAACTTGATTCTGTTAACTCTAATGTTTTGTATCTGTAATTCATTGTTGGTATTATGTGTCCATTGTATACTTTTCGCTTCAATCACCTCGACAAAGTGCCTTTTAACGTAAATCTTCAAGATCAACATTTATCCAAGGGAAGATATTGTACAACTGATGGGGCAACAAATGTGGAGATGGGCTGGGCAAGACGAGATATCTACAAATGGAGCAAAATCCTAATTGATTGGCTTCCTTTCGACAGTTAACGGAGTAGGAAAAATAAGTCCCAAATAGAAGGATGAGGTAGGAAGGTTTGCCAGGAAGATTTGGCAGAGTTTAATGTAACTGCAGGCATCAGGGTAGGAGATGGGAAAGGCCAGTGTACAGCAGAACATTTGTAAAAGTTGGGGTTGATGTTGTAGATGGTGATCATTTAATCAAATGCAACACCTTCTCTCTCTCTGTCATGTGTATTGATCAAGCATTAGGCCATACCTGTCAGTACTACATTTTGATTGATTAGAGATTCTTGCAAATAAGACTCAAACTCCCAACCTTTTTCTATGGCTAACCCGATAACAAGTCATTCGTATGATGTAAAGATGGCATGTGACTTTCATAATTCTGCTCCTGGATTTGGCACTCTGCTTCGCTACCTCTCAGCATACAGAGGCAGAATATCACATTCAGATTTATATCTTTAGCTGAGATCATTCGAATCTGACCTAAAGCTACGGTTTTGTTGGTTCCAGTTGAGAATGAATTGATGACAAAATGTCTAAGGCTTTGCTTCCTAACGTGATACAGATGATTAATAAAAACCTACCGGAATCCCAGCTCAACTGAACAACCAATGGTTTTCATTCCTGTATCTATTTACCATTTTAACACTCGCTTAGGATATCAAGAAAACGATGAAGAAAGTAAACACGTATACTTTAATTATTGGACTGAGGAACATAATTTCACAATCTTTCGTTAAATCTCTCTCTCTCACTCTCTCTCTGTCTCTCTGTCTCTATCTCTCTCTCTCTCTCCCCTCTCTCTCTCTCTCTCTCTCTCTCTCTCTCTATATATATATATATATATATATATATATATATATATGTATATATATATATATATATAAAAGCAAAAACTACTATATATGTACGTGTAAATGCAAGTGTGTGTGTATAAATATTAAAATGGAATCCAAAGTATGAATAAATAAGTGTGGACAAATATAAGAAAACACGTATGCATATTCTCATAAACATCATTCTTTGCATATTAAGTTTGAATGAGATCGCTGAAAAAGCCTGGATGAAAAAAATCATGAAAAACAGTGAACTAAGGGATTGATTAAGCATTAATTTAGATTTAAAACTGAACACCCCTGGAAATTTATTCACAAATGGTATAACTACAACATAGAAAATTATTTGCATTTCTAGCCATCTAGCTCAAATAGCATATACACAAAATACATATATACACAGCCAGCCAGCCAGCCAGCCAGCCAGTCAGCGTGTCAGATCAACTTTGGAAGTGGAAGAACCCAATGTTGCAAGTTTTGTTCACAGCCTTTATATATATATATATATATATATATATATATATATATATATATATATATATATATATATATATATATATATATATTAGGGAATGGATATATAATCTCTCTCCCTTTCCTCTCTCTCTCTCTATACATATACGTAGAGAGACAGAGAGAGAAGGAGAGAGAGAGAGAAAGAGAGAGACAGAGAGAATGAGAGACGCAGATGTGACCTCATGTAGGGCCAATTTAGCATGCGGGTGTGTTTCACTAATTGCTTGTCATGTTCATCTGGGAAACCTCGTTCTAATCTTTCGGTGGGGTTGCTGTAAGCCCACCCACATTAGATGCATATTCCTAGAGGATACAGCTAAGCAACATCTGACGTGTGCCTTGAGAAATTACATGAAATTCATCCCCAGGGTGAATGACGATGATTCTGTTTTTGAATATCTCAGGCATTCACATCCTGTGTATAGAAACGTCAGACTACATTACATTCATGCATACACATCGAAAGACAAGGTAGAAACACGTGTATTTTGCAGCCTTTTTTTTTTTTTTTGGTGTTCATAGTTTATAATAATTTTGTAGTCATCAATATTGGATTATTATTATCATTATTGGTACACGTAACAATTTATACTAACTGAAATCTATTGACATATATTTCTGTATTTAACATTGGAACTTACTCCATTGTGATGAAAAAAAACTTTGGTGCGTTTAATCTCTTACAAAAATACATTTGCTGAAGTGAAAATTCATTAAATTTTAATTCCAAATCATGGACCAGAGCTCAAAATGGGTGTAGAATGTTTTAGTTTTATGGTTTGTTTTCTTTGATCCATCTATTCAACGGATTGACATTCAACATTATGGGCAAAAATGCGTGCATGCACGGATATGGGTGTATTATTGGTTCCAACTTGGACAGAGTCAATCCATTTGGGTGGCTCTTATGGCTTCTTATATTTTCAGCTAAAGGGATTGGGCAAGCACACACACACACACACATACACACACACACACATACACACACACACACACATACACACACATACACACATGCTCACATTCGCACATATATATATGTGTGTGTGTGTGTGTGTGTGTGTAAGCGATATATGATAATGTAAGTTCAATCGTATAATTGTATGGCTGTATATCTGTTCAGTCTGGTAACTGTTATAACCTAAAAATTATGATTGATTGGTCTATGTGGAAAAGTTCAATATATCTAATGTAAACAATAATAAGCTTGTACAAACAATGACAACCAATCACAGACTTTCTTGATGTTTTTAACTTAAAGAAAGAAATTTTCAGTGTAAATTCTTTTAATTTTAAATACCATATCCGTAAAATATGGTCAAACGTTTTTTTTCTGATGCAAAAATGATTTTGAAATAAGTGCTATTTGTAATAGAGTGAGTTTCTTACAATGTTTTTTTTCAGATACTGCACAATGTCAGTTGTAACATTTTCTCACATGATACTTTGTCTAGATTCAAAACAGCTTGGACAAGAAGACAATCAAAATTAGAACCAGAGATACAGTATACAGTCATAGATGATCTCCAGGAACCTAAAATGGGAAAGCAAAGGAATCAGAATATTTGTACCTAAATAACCTCAGTTTGAACACTATATTGTCCTCTTTTCAGATAACCTCAAAGACCTACAACTAATGCTAGAAGAACTGAACAGAAGAAGCAAGAAAGTTGGCTTCCATATGGTCTTCAGCAAAAAGTCTTGTGCAAAAACAATATTGGAGATTATCACACAATCAAAATCAAAAACGCAAAACTTAAAAAAGTAGACCACTATATCTATTTAGGACAACGAATATCTATTGGATTTCTCAAAAGAAGACAAAAAAAAGCAGGGAATCACTACACAATGGCAAGTCTTCAGCAGAGCAAGACCAACATTCAAGAATAACAAAATCCAATTAATCCTAAAAAGGAAGGTATACAACTAATATATCCTACTGATAGTCAACTAAAGAGCTTAAACATCGAACTTAAGCAAATACCTACCGGCAAACAGAGAATTATTCAACGCACTAATGAATAAAGTATCTACAACTTCATATAAAGGGACCCAAAACAGCACAATGTGTTAGGGGGAACAATTAGTCCGAAACATCATGAAAAACATTAGGAATCTCAGATGGCAATGGACTAGCCATGTTGCAACAATGAAAGAAAACTTATATATAAATAACTTATATAATTGAATATATATATATATATATATATATATATATATATATATATATATATATATATGCGCATATATATATGTATATATATATACGTATATATATATATGTGTGTGTGTGTGTGTGTATATATGCAACAGAAGCAGTAGCCATTATACACCTTTGCTAGACCTAAGGTCGTCTGTATTTCCTTCATTGAAGTTAACTATTGCCATGTATTGCCAGCAGGCCTTTTTACCTAATCACCTCATCTAGTATCTGGTCACTTCCTACTGCGTTTACAGTCTTATGACTGCTGTCATCCCTACTTTTTAATGTCCTGCCCTCTATGATTAATGCGTGATTTTTTGTATACTGTCTTACACATCAGTCTTTCCCTTAATCCATTACTTGCCCCATTTTAGGCTGTTGTGTAACCCTAGGTTGGTTTGTAAGATATTTTAATCATTTTCCATATTTCCTGTCCATGAATCATACCTGGTATTATCCATCTATGATATACTTAACGCTTTAGGGATATTGGCATAGTACCCTTGAATATAACTTGAGTTAGAACTGCAGGAATTTTAATAGCGTGCAAAAATAGAGAGAGACACACACACACACATACACACACACACACACATATATATATATATATATATATATATATATATATACATATATATGTATATATATAGTCAAGAAAAGTTTGCTGCTTCAAACACTAAACATAAAAATAACCTTAGAAAAGATTTTATGTGTCACTTAAGTCACCTATTTTTCAATATATGTCAGTGCAATTCGTGTAACATCCTGTCCACGCCCCAATCCATAGACACACACACACACACACACATACATACATATATATATATATATAGAGAGAGAGAAAGAGAGAGAGAGAGAGAGAGAGAGAGAGAGAAATAGATAGATATGTGTAATGATCCCAAGAAGAAACATATGCAATGACCGTGAATATAAGAAATACAGTAACATTTTGATTCCTACAGCCACCCATTTTTCTGTAATTGTTTATCACTCAACTGGAAATTGTCTCAAATTTAATGCATGATTGATATTTCTATCGGTTTATATATCCATTCTCCAGTAATATGACTGAGTGTTTCGAAAAACAAAGAGATCAGATGTAGCCAAAAAATGAACGAAACTAAAAATTTTCCGTTTAAGCGGTTATCTGGACAACTGTATTACTGACAAATATTCAGCCCAATGGTAGGAGCAATGCTACTGTGAATCCGCCACTATATCGGTTGCAGCCGCGATTTTTGCAGGTGCTCCATTGGTTTAATTGCTTATCTTGTCCAAATGATGCACAAAGTGAGATTGTTTGAAATTAATATGACATCTTTATAATCTCTATTTCTCTCTCTCTCTCTCTCTCTCTCTCTGTCTCTCTCTCTTATATATATATATATATATATATATATATATATATATATATATATATATATATATATCGGGGGATGTTACTCTTCCACTCAATTCAAAATGACATCTTTTTAAGCGAACAGTGTATATCATTTTGTGCACACAGAGTAAATAGATTAAACAATTATTGTATAAGTGTTGATGCCCCTAGTTCAAAAGGTGTTCACAGACGTTTTGTGGAATCGATGTCACATGTTCAGTGTGCTAAAATAAAACTAAATGTTGGATCGATTCCCACGAAATGTCTGTGAATAAATAACTGTTGACCCAAGTCGTCATTTTCCTTATCGTTGACAAAATTTCACCATTTTGTCGAATACAATCAATCGTATTTCTCAGCTACAAAATTGCTTCACCCATCTACCAATAGTTTCCACAACAAATCTTTTGGCCGTTTCCACCAAAAACTCAAAATATTTTAAGATGAACGAAACCAATATTGTGGCTTGTCGAACAACGTCACCTGAAGAAAATTCCTGCTGGGCTAGAGTGATTCCACATGTATCTCAATAACCATTGAATAAATACTACCATAATAAAATTATTACTAGTCGCACAAGATTGCTTTCAAACCATCTCGATTTAGATCATCTTATGATAAATGGTTTGATAATCCCACTGGAAATGTATATGGTAACCAGGGTTTTTAGCCTGAGGTGCAAGATAACTTGTTTAATTCGAACAGAAGGTAACTAACAAATGAGTACGTGTGAGCTACCAAAACACTAGAAGACTTTCCAGCTATTACCTCAAATACATATTATATATAACTTCTTTTCTTTCCCATTATTTGTCCGAATGACTCTCTGTCTGTCTGTCTGTCTGCGTCTTCTCTTGTACACACTCAGACACATGTACATTCATATACTGTACTTTTATAGCCTGAAAAATATGCCAGGAAATCATACAAATAAGAGACGTCTTCAAACTTCACGTGTATGGTAAAGATTCAAAGGTGGTATGTCAGTACACATATACGCAGTAACCACTCAGTATGCCAAGGACGACTAATGCATTTGCTCACGCTAGCATTTAAACTGTAGGTCTGAACTTCGTGTTATATTGACAGCGGCCTTCCTATCAATACTGGTTACGAGCTCAGGCGTCATTTATAAGTGGCTTGTGTTTGGCGAAAACTTTCTAATGCGTCTGCGCAGGTCACTGAATGGATTTCGGTGAGTTGAGAATAAGATGGAAGGCGTCTTGTTAGAACTACCTATGAAAATCGTATATTGAAGCGGAGAATCAGAAGAAAGTATAACTGATTCGTCAAGTTGATACGATAATCAAATTATCATCAATGTGGAATCTTGAGGATGAAGAGATACGAAAAGAAGAGACTTGGAAAGTGAAGATATCTTTAAAAGTCAGGATAAGATGTTGTGGGTGAAACTATTTGTAAGTGATAAATATTTGAGCATGTAGATAAGAGAGTTTCACAATTCGGTATATTGCAAGAACAGATGGAAAGTAAAAGTAAGACCCTTACACTGGCTACAACATCAGCCTCTCTGCTCAGACTTCTCACAAGTATTTTTTTTCTGCTTTGGCTTGCTCTTTGTGGTTTGTAGAATGTGAAATTGAGTTAGGGTGATAAGCCCTCGAATTCACATCATTCACTTTTTCGTACAGAAAAACAAGATATAAAACAAATAATCAAGAAGATATATCTCTTGACCTAGTCATGGATGATGATGTAAGTTATAGCGTTTAACTGCAACATGGTGTTAAGGGAAAATGAAACTATATCTATGATTACAGTTAAGAGCCAACAGTATTTGAGCCAAGCGTACAAGGGAAAGGCACCGGCTCTTCTCATTGCTTACCACTGACTTTACCTATTCTCTAATATCAATTCATTGTTTTCTTTTATCCTCAGGGAAATTGCTATTAGTTTATTTCATCAGTTCTTTTTTTCCTCTGTTGCAGAGCAGAAACAATAACACTGCGCCAGCGGAAAAAAAAGACGCTTTCTTCCCTCGTAGATATTACATTTTACACCTATCAAGGGCTGTAGGATAGATTGGTCAACAACAATGATAGGGAGAAGAGATTAAATTGGTGAGTACAGATAGTTTCTAATCATACAGATAGGAAAAAAAGAATGAGGTGTAAATATTAGCTGGAATCATGCTGCTGAGTACAGATTGGGGAAAAAAAAAGATAAGTAAACAGATATTTCTCAAAGAATTCTTGAAATTAGTTCAGTAAATAGATATTAGCAGTCTACAAAACAGTTAGATTGTATTGGCAAAGTACAGTAGATTTTTTTTTTGTTAAAATGGATAAGCAGTCTTTGCGACAAACAAAAACATAATTAGTTCTTTATAATTGCAAAGATGAAATATTTATGTATCTTCAAGCTAATAAAGTTAAAATAGAATAATGTTAGTGTTTTTTTTGCTGATTATCTACACGCATTATCCAAAATTCAAAGCTTTGTCTTATGATGCCAGAATTAGGAATATCAAGAGTGTGTTCAGTTTGAAAACTGTTTTTTTTCTGTAGCAAACAGAGTGAAAAAGATGACAATTAGTTAAGTAATTTTCACTAAAAAAATCAAGAACTACTATATGGTTTGGTATTCGTGTGGTGTAACAATATATAAGTAGTATATTTTAATCATTTCATCAGGTTGCTGTCAATTAACCCAGATATGCTAATAGGCCCATAAGTAAGAAACTGCAGAAAAAAGAAAGCTGATCACATTACACATGAATAACTTAAAGATGATAAGAATAACGCTTCCATTTTTTTACGAATACATTTGCATTAGAAAGCTTGTATACTTTCAATCATCCTATGTTTCTAATTGTATCGAAATCCTTTGAAGAATCTGAGTGTAGTCATATATGGGTTAATTTATTCCTACATATTTCAAGATTTGAGGTAACATTATTCGGTATTACTTCCATAGATTGAACCAAGCTTGTCCGACGGATCGATATAGTCACATTTAGAATTGCCCTACAAGCCATTAAGTCCCTCATAAAAGAAGAAGAAGAAGAAGAGGGAAACATAATTACCAACAGTAGAAAAATCCGAAGGTATAAGCTTTTGACTTATCAGAGATACATGTTTTGTTAATAGTGATTTTATCCACTCTCAAGTAAACCAAACAAAGGAAAAAATATCCCAGATGAAGCAAAGGCACCCTCCAGGTAAAAAGCAATTCTTTAAAAATCAAATCCCCAAAGCAAAAATAAACATTATTTTTTTAGTATCTTTGATTTCCAACTGACTACCATGATAAGCTCCAATGAGGGAGCATAAAATGATTAGCAAAAGAAGAAGACACACTAAGAAAGAAATTGCTAATAATTTTTAGAATATAAAGTATATAATCGATACATAATACCAGTTATGACGTGCACTTGAAAAATCGACACGAAGCTTTCAAAAACACTAAAATAAATTAAGAATATCAAAGAGGGCAATGGGGAGAGCAATGTTAGGAATGGTTTATAGCAATTGAAAAAGGATCAGGGTGAGGGATATTGCACAAGTAATTGTTTAACAAAAATTGGAAATGGACAGGGCAAATAGCAAGAAGTCGGGACAACATATGTAACCAAAGGACAATCAATTAGTGCATTTGGGACAGTAAACGCAGAGGGGAAATACCAGACACTAAATGGAGCGATGGAAAAGAGAAAAATTAGCACTATCAAGTTCGTCATGGAAACGCTCCATCAACTGGTCTTTGGATGATGATGATGATGATGATGATGATGATGATGATGATGATGATGATGATGATGATTTCCGCTCTGATCCATCAAGTAAAGATTTAAATGATTTGTCGTTTGTTCACAAAAAGATCAACACCGTTATCAGAATTGATAAATTGTATTTGTAACATCTGAGATACACATCAGTTGACATTATATTTTATATCGTTTCTTTGTCGTGTAAAGCTGAACAAACTCAATTGAGAATCCATCGCTACTGTAGGGGATTTATTCTTCAAGTGGCAATTATGGTCCAACGTCATAGCTATGCGCCTGGTCATTGGGGGAGATGGCCTGTTAACTATTCAAGGGGAACCCAATCCTCAATAATAAATGACATTTTCAGACCCATGTAATAATCTACGTATTCTATATCGATAATAAGGTGCCTACCTAATGTACGAAGGATAACAATCTTGTCTGACTGACCACCAACACTTTTGTATTTGAGCCAGACCGATTTTTAAAAATCGATGTCAAGTTTCCCAGACGTCTGGAATCGTTTACCCATTTAGTCTAACAGACAATGCTTACTATGCAGTGGGTTTTATTCCCGATAATTTCTCCCCACGTGGGCCATGTGTAAGATAAGGTAAGTTTAGTAACTACCCATGCATATATACATATATAATAAGAGTTGTTGATAATAGAATGGATTAATCATGGATGAATGTTTGATGTCTGCCAAGATGTACTTAAATCCATTTAGAGTGAAGAGGCAACTCTGAAGGTCGCATAGTGTGCAAATTGAATTTCCTTATTCAATTAGGTGGTTCGTTAGTGTACAACTAACAACAATAAAAAATTGACTTTTTTGATGAAATGGCTTCCAAAATTGTTTTTACACTCCAACACTGTCGGATCAATTATAATGCCTATCAATACACCCCTCAGATAACCAATTGTAGAACTAATACTGCAGAATACAACGAATACAACGAATATGACCGATCAGAAGTTTAAAAAATTATTGCAAAATTCATTTTCCAAAGTGTGCTCTTTTAGGACTGGCGTTCTACATCAAGTTTAATTTGGTCAAACATGTGCTCTTACAATATTCCCCCTGGGAAAAGCCTACGTGGCTTAAAATCACCATTAGAAAAAAAAAACTATTTTTGAACTGTGCACGGATGAATGGGAGTGATTTTCCACTGATTCACTCAAGAACTAGTTCGTCAGATATTTAGTCATTTGTCAAAAATGGCCTTATGTCGGTAACGACCTCTTAGCATTTTAATAAGGAGCCTCCTATCTAAATCGATAGAAATAGTATAGATGTATTTGTTAGACTGAAATATGCTTATGCATATCTGTATGATAAATTTTCACTGTTAAGTGTTCACAACTCAACTCAATCTGTTGAACGGTTTCCTCGTGGTTAAGTACTCGTGAGTTTCACTCACGGTAGTGGAATGTAGATTTTGCATGTTGTTGTACACCTCTAAGTGGGAAGTGTTTTCGTTGTCTTTGTTCTGGTCGGAAAGCAAAATCAACTCCAGGCTTTGTACCAGGATTTGATGTAAATAAATACCAAAAAGTTGTAACCATAACCATAATCGAAAAAAATCTTTGGAAGGGGGCTAAGAAGATAAATGCAATCTAAAATCTGCAAAAACAAAATATGCTTGAGAGCCAGTCAATTTTAACCTTTCCCCAATTTTAGGATCACTGAATTACGTATATTTTATATTGGAGACGTGTAGAAGCGTGATAAGGAAGAGAGTATCCCTTAGAGCCTCGTATATTAATCATGGTAAGCATCCACTTGCAGCTAACTGGAAAATTGCAGCAAACATATTCTTAGAACAAAGATGATGGAATAATTAAAACTGAATAATTCAACATTCAGACTCCTGTGCTCTGCATAAAGAGGTACTGATTGTAAAAATGTCCTTTGATAAATGTTCAAACAATACTGAAATATTATTGAATTGTAGAACATCAGCATTTGGGGAAGTCTTAAGAGACGTGTCTTTGTACTTATCTGCCATGGACAGTAAGATTCCCTACCGAAAAATGAACAATTAGCTTTCACAAATATACACAGTTTGTGCAGATTCAAACCTTTTCGATTTATAGAAGATATAGCTGTTTTAGATTGTCGACTAATTCAATTTTCAGATTATAACTCACTATTTACACCACAATATTATTACCATGATCACTGACAGTCTTTTGACATCTGTATCCCCCCAAATTCACCAGACTTTTCTATCATGTGTGAAGCGAGACTATTACTTTTCAAACTTGTCTGGTCCATCACACCATTATATTTCTTGCTAGTCATGCTTTGGCATATGAGTTCTGGTGATTTACAATCCGAATAGTGATCTTCATTCTTGCAACATGACCAGCCTGTTTTCATTTTGATAGCAAATGGATTTTATGATATTCATGTTCTGTTTCTTTTCCCTAACATACAGTGTTGTGTACTGATATTTCCAGGTAATGTTGAGAATGAGTTTGTCCATGGTTGGTTCCATGCTACGGTTCCATAGCTGACAATCCGGGGGATGTATGAGTTGTATCCCTTCCTTTTTTTCAGGTGAATCTGATTTTGGCTTGTTTTTTAGGGTTAAGCTTTCTCTAACGAAAGCTTGCAAACTTAGAGTAATTATTCACTTGATTTCTTTTTTCTCCCAGTGGGGTCATCGAGATTCCTTGTCTATTCTTGATGTATCGGACTACATTCTTCAGCTTTACGGTCTCTATTCTTGTCGTTATGTCACTGCCCTTGAACAGTCAATCCATCGGACATAAGCGATGGGAATATTACACTGCATTCATTGTGAAAGTATTATGACTAAAGTAACGTCTACCAAAGCTAAATCTGGACATTGGTGTGCAACAAACACTATTGTAAACCATTTTCCCTATAGTCTTCCATATGTGTTAATACGGGGTCTTCATTTGATGATGCCAAATCAAAATCTTTGAAAAATAGAATAATGAGTGGCACACATTTAGAGTTGGTGATAAAGTATACATTGAAATATTCAAATTTGTTCAATAAGAACTGCACAAGTAATTGGTCACATTTTGGTGCTTGGCCAAAAGCCCAATACTAATTAGGACATAATTTTGCTTGATTCAAGTCGACACATTGCTGACCACCACCAAGCAAACTGAGTATGCATTGAATCGTGTGAGACGTTTGGAAGTTCTATGAAAATTGGGGAATGATGAAAAGCTGAGAGATAGATGAAGAGAAAGATAGAGAGAGAAAGAGAGAGAGAGAGAGATAATGAGAGAGAGAATGATGGAGAGTGGGGGACGAATGATGAATGAGGAGGAAGAAATAGCAGGGAAAAGAGGAAAAAGGGCGAAACAACACATTGGATTCGGGAGTGGACGAGGAAACGACTGAGATGTGAGGGGAAGATGTGTTACAATAAGCAAAAGGAAGGATGGAAAGAGACTGGAAATCCACGCTAAGAAAAGTGACTGGATGAATCAGAGCGTGGGAACAATATAGAATACATCAGCGAAATGAAGGAGGTTTATAGGTAAAGAAAAGACTTCGGGGATAGTTTTGGTTGCCAGTTACTAATATAATAGAAAATGGAAGGATTTGAAAGAATATACACACATATATATATATATATATATATATATATATATATATATATATATATATATATATATATATATATATATATATATATATTTGTGTATTTGTGTGCGTGTGTGTGTGTGTGTGTGTGTGTGTGTATTGTGGATGTCGAGTGATCAAGCAGAATGTAGATCAAAATGACAACACGAGCAAAAAACCAATACAGACAGCAAACATACGTCCCATGATAACAATTTGCATGGACCAATCTCATTTAAACCAAATGTTACCTTAATTTACACTGACACAAAAACCTCCCCGTCTTGCTCCCACTTAACAACCAAACACAGAAATATCTACAATCTTCGCTTCAACATTGAATATGTAAACAGCATATTTTGTCTGTGGAGTGACCTTATTGTTTCTTCCTCTAAAAACGAGGGATGTCCCCTGTTGAAATGCATTAAATTGTGCCAATGGAATGATAGAAACACTGAAAAATGATGTAACACATATCCTTGGGGTCATTCTCTTCTCTTTTTACTCGTCATTATATATATATATATATATATATATATATATATATATATATATATATATATATATATATATATATATATATATATCAAGTAGCACTACATGCATGTCATATGAAAAAAAACAAAAGAATGTAAGTATCTAAATGATATAATTTAGAATACGTTTGCTTTATTGATAAGTACAATAAAGTACGAAACCGATTTAGGGGATATGTATATATATATATATATATATATATATATATATATATATATATATATATATATATATATATATATATATATATATATATATGTATATTAACAAATGGATATATGATATCCAACGGAATGACTTCAAGTCTGCATCAGAAGTACATTACAGGTTGAGCAGTAGGAAAACCATAAGAAGACTTAATCAGCAATCCTCTGAATTTTTCCCCGAAATAAAAAGATGGTAAACACTTTTGGCGACTATTGGACTACCGGAATCAACCGACTTCATTCCATTCTTTATGCTTCCAATGCTAAACCCTCCTTTACAGGACTCCTCAATTACTTTTTTGACATTCTCACTTGTTGAATTTTTCCTCATGCTCCTGTGAGAAATACTTCTCAGCCCCTTCTTCGCACTTTCAATGACCTTTCTGGTGTGGACCAAGCGATTTCCCCTGGGAAGTGGCTTGCTCGAGATTATGCCAGCTTTATTGAAATATTTTATGACGTTATGAGCAATTTTTTGGTAAAGGTTCAGCTCTTCCAGCATTTTGCAGTTTTTTCAGGCTTTCCCCCTGTTCGATAAAAGTTTGAGGCAGACAATTGAAACCGTAAACATTAAAAGATCAGATGTTCAAGATGGTTTTTGCCTTATTCAATCAGATATAATTACATGGCATAGGTAAATCTGTATGGCACATCTTATAAACATAATCAAACGTTTTCGCCAGTATTATATAAGATCCAACAAATGAAAATTAGTTTTATTTTTTATACATATCTCATTGGAAATGCAAAGTCAGGATGGCAAAGATTATACCTCGCATTATTTACTCTTCTGTGACTTGAAAGTTTTTGAATTGTTTTTCTTTTAATCATTTTTGATATAGAATTATATTCTTTTGGTGCAGATGATGATAGTTCAAACATAACGATACAAAACAAACACAATAGGGGAGAAGTCATGGTTTACTCATATAAAAAAAAATGATGGTTGTAAATGATGAGATAAGAATATAAAAGTTCTCAGATATGTGATCCGGGGAAATAGGATCAACGGAACCCAACTAAACTGTCACACGCACACACGTACATATGTTATTGCATACAATAGATATATGGTCCTGAAAGTTTTTAGTAATAATTTAATATTGATTATGCAAAATCTTAGATTTGACTGAAAGGAAATTTTTTCCCGTAGAGAAATATTTACATTCCCGGAGACTATAATGAATGGTTGTAAACATTGTTATCTGGTGAAGTAATTTATGTATCTTTCAGAGGATATTCACAAATATATATGTGCATTTATGTGCAAATATAAGTTTGTGTGTGTGTGTGTGCATGTGTGTTTGCGGGTGTAACTTTATTTACATCGATTAGTACATCATGTGTATGTATGTCAAAGTATATGAATACGCACGCACGCGCGGGTGGGTAATGATATAGTCTACAAAGCTTCACACTGAATATATAAAAACACACTTTTCTAAAAAATGTGTGTCCTTACAGTCAATCATTTCCAAATATCTTTCAATGTAATTTATGTAATTTTCTTCAGCATTTTGATTTTTCCTATTGTTGGAAAAGTCAGTCGTTTACCATGTTACTGTTACTGGTATTGATAAACAATATATATATATATTCTTATTTTCAATAAACAAATAATTTCGTGTATGTTTATCGATATACGCCATCTAGATGAGACTACTGTTGAAAATTAAAAAGAATATACAGCAAACATTTAGGGTACTTCTCAAGATCCTATGTATTCCTTGTACTTCTTAAATTAAAATCTCTCTAAAATTAGGAAAGGAAATACTAATAGTTTTGCGATGATGTACCACATTTCATCCATAGTTTCATGTGTTCAACTGACTTGTTTTATCGAAAACATTGTAAGACGTGCTCAAATATACTAGTAATTACTTTAATTGATAAATCCTTATCATATGTGAACAATGGCGATGCCAGAAAAAACCCATCTAATCAGTAACTTTAGAGAGATTAGCTATCATTCAATTTGATCATTTTGAAGAAAAAATCACGTTATCAAATAAAACATTCACGTTTACATTTGAATACAAGTCATTCACATAACTTAGTTGAATAGATTTTGAGTGTCAACATAGTTCCAAGCGAAAGTTTTGCTTGCTCTCTCCAATGTACGCGCTGTTTTGAAGCCTTGGTTCTTTTCTATTGAAGGATGGAAAAAATGACTATAAATAATTCACGAAGTGGATTCTATGTTTCTGTCGGCAAGCTCACTATCGGAATATAATGGTGAAGTTCAAGAGTGAGGTCCATTGCTATCAGCCTTGTATCTTTTTGTATCTGGCTCAATAAATAAGGAACTGGAGTCTTGAACAATACAATGAAGATGTCGACCGCGTGTGATTCTCCAGTGACTCAGCCCTTTGGCTTGAAAATCTTTGCATTTGTTAACATGTGATAAGAGTAACAATAAGTCGATGCAATATAAAGAAATGAATATAGGATGAGTGAATATTAATGACAACGCGTAAATTAATACAAGTCAGAAATAAGTATATCTCAGAAAAAGTCGAAAGCGAAATATGTGCAAAAGTATGAGAACAGACATCATGATTGGGAACAAAACTTGAAATCACAGCAATTAGCATGATAATCAAGCAGAATATATATATATATATATATATATATATATATATATATATATATATATATATATATATATATATATATATATATATATATATATATATATATATAAGGAGTTGGCATTCGATCAACTCTACTTTGGAACCATTTAATAAAACTGTTTTGCTCTCAGAATCCCTGAACAACCGTATGGTAAGGAGAAATTTCTGAAAAGTTCTTACAATTTTTTCTTTTATCTGATACTCTTCATGAAAAAAGTCAGAAATTCATCGAATGTAGTTTACCCACAACGCTGAACCAGTTTTTATATCGACTCAAAATGATACAATCGATATTTATACTTTCTATTTGTGGTAAAAATAAATAGATGGAGTTGGTAAGAAAGGAAGATGTGGACTGTTAATCCGAAGGTCTGTGTCAAGATCCTAATCAATCTAACTTGATATTTCAAATTTCAGTGTGATAAAGGGGAGAAAAGAAGCGGTAAATGAAAATGGTTGACGTAAAAGTCCGGATCAAGTATTACATTGACCTAAATTGAAGATATGCGTAAGACGACTGAAGTAATGACTGCACCGGCTGCCAACCGCTGTTTCCACGAAACTATCTTTCGTTGGATGGGAAATCAAGAGAGAAAAGAATATACAATATTGTTTGTACCACACATTTCAATTTTAACATGACAAAATTGACGTGCAAATACTTTTTAACCTACACTGACTTCAGATCAGGTTAAAGGGACAATTTTTTGCTCTGTTACTAAACAGGTGTGACGAACCTCCGTTTCTCAAATTGTTTTGAGTCGCTTTTTTCTGCTTTTTTTATTTGTAACTGTCAGCTATCTACATCAATATCGTTTTTTTTTCAGTTTTCTATGAGTCCGTCTGACTCTCTGTCCACCTGGCTGGCTATTAATGCACGAGTCAACTATGAGCTGGAAGATTGAAGCTGAACGCCTTGAACCCTAAACAGTTCAACCCTACTATGTCGAGAAAAAGTTTCAATTTACAATGTAAATTCCTCCCAAATCGATCTCTAGCTTTTCTGCCAGAGTTCATGCTTGTTTTCTGAAAATCAGACTTATTAGTAACCATTCAAGGAGTGGAATGTGAGTTATTCATCGATCACTATTCTACTCATTTCAGCTTAAAGTAACTGTGTAAATTGCATTGTCTCTAAGAATATATTTTACGTCTTGAAAAAAATGTTTATTCAAGATATACGAAGAACTTTTCAAGGTTTCATCTCCTTAGATTCATTGGAGCAGTTTGAATTCATATCATACGATGATTGCCTACCGGATATAGGCAATGAGATTATTTTACAGCAGATTCGAATTGAAAGAAAAAGCCAGGTTGTTGCAGGGGTTAAACTCTGCTTCTACTCCCCTCCCTACCGTAGATTATCACTGCAACTTCTGCGTTGTCTATATGACTGATAAACACGTATGCTACACACTCAGTCAGGTTTAGTTGGTAAGACTGTCAATTGCCGATTATTTGGTCATGATTTCAAACTGCTTCAAGGAAATATTAGGAATTTATACATGGATTGGGTTTAACGTACGCATATAAAGGACTTCCTTCCTCTAGATAAGGTGAAAATAATCCTTCTCTTGTTGTTATGGTGGGAAAATAAGTTGTCTTCAGGCATGAATTTGAACTGAGTCGAAATAGAAGATACTGTTAGGCATCGTCTTTTTTTACCTGTTGACAGGAATTTTGATACAGAAAATAACAAAAGTGTCGTATTCAAAGTTGTTCATAAGAAGCTGAACACCCATAACGCCCCCTATGGGAGAAATATATCTTTTTTATGTGGAAGAAATAAAAATTATATAGAATGTCTACTCATGTAGACACCTGACCAAGATTACGCCAAAATAATAAGATATCTTTTTATCTTGAATCATACTTAATTCATTATGGGAATTCTTGCCATAAATGTGAAATCTTACATCGAACGATTATTTGTGTCTTCCGTTTCAATGATTGTGCCTTTGTGTTTTTGATACATAACATCTCTGAATTGAATTAGTAGATAATATGTTTTTAATATTCAAGTTTACTTATGTCTGCTTTCATAAGTATGGCTCGAACTTGTAATGTTGTTAACCTTCTAGAGAAGTCACTAAAGCTTCAAAACGAATCAATGGAATACACAGATTTTATATTTAACTACAAATTGGCTTTCCACTTTGGATCAATAATGTCGGTTGTATTAAATCATATCCAAACACTGATCATATATCTTTACATAACATCGATAATTTTCTCCAGAAAGGAAAAAATGTTTAAAATAAATATAAATTGAAAAGAACGGGATCAATACTTTTCATGTTGAATTCATTGAGTGTCCTCTATAAAACTGCTTTGATTCACGATTGTGTTCGTATAATAGTAAAACTAATATCACATTGGGTCATATTATCTGTTATTCCCACCGAAAATCAACCTCAAAGCGTGGTTCTCAAGAAGTTAAGGTCATAGATATCCGTTACGAATCCTTTGGAGATGAGAAAAATCACCGTCTCTGTCAATGTCTTAACGCAAATAGGAATTTCGTAATCGTATATCGATGGGACAGGAAATCTAGATTGTTTCAAAAGACAGCGTTGACGTATCTGTCTCCGTAGTTGTATTTCCACCCGACATAAATGAAATATTCATGACAGACAAGTCAGCCAAGATATTTCCTAATTCCCCCCCCCCCTGCTTATCGGGCAAGGAGATGTACTGAGAAGCAGTGTGTACAAATGAAAGAGAGATGGAGAGACGGGAAAGGAAAGAGACAGAAAGAGAAGAACAGAAGGGTACATACACACACACACACACACACACACACACATATATATGATATATATATATGTGTATATATATATACACATACATATATATATATATATATGTGTGTGTGTGTGTGTGTGTGTGTGAAAAGGGTCGGAAGAAGAAGAATGGATATTGATGGAGGGAGGGGATTCTCCTCTGTTGATGGTATGGAAGAACTGCTTCATCCCAATGCCAAGTTAGATCTGTAGACAGTCGATGCTCGAAGGCCAACACAAATAGCACCAACAACATTTCAAATGACTTCCTTGTTACCATTTTTCTAACTTTATATGACACTTGCAACAGGCTCCCTTGACCTTTCCCTCTTCAATGCCATAGCCGTATATATCTTTCGACGCAGTAACTAATGATACACAAAACCGTCGTGTGTCCAACCTGACAAGGTTCAAAACTGCTTTTGTTGTTTAAATACACAGCACACACATGCACGCAGTCACACAAATGCACTCATATACACACACATATGTATATGCATATGTAGATAGATAGATAGATAGATAGATAAATAGATGGATGGATAGATGAATAGATAGAGAGGATGTAGGAAGATTGATGTTGAGATGAGGCAAGGCAATGGGCAGCGTAATCATGATCATCATTGAAAGAATGATGGTAATATATGATACAAACTACTGCATATTTGCACACGCATACGAACACACTCATATATATATATATATATATATATATATATATATATATATATATATATGTATATATATATATATATATATATATATACATATATATATATGTGTGTGTATATATATGCATATATATATATATATATATATATATATGGGAGACATATATTCACTTATAGATATAATTGTATACATATAAATACGCATACATGCATTTATTTATTCTTTATCAAAGATGAGTACATTTCCTTGCTAATACATCACACACACACAAACACACTCACTCACAATATATATATATATATATATATATATATATATATATATATATATATATATATATATATATATATGTCCGTGCATACACGTGCATAGACTAACAATTTTCGCAAGTACACCATTCATTGAATTGAACGAGAAAAATAACGAACATGATCACAAAACATTTTGCAGCACACGTAATAATATTTCAGCTCTGATATATTCCTAATGATAATATTTACTTATTTTGTTTTATGCACGTAGCAGCATTGATAACAACTCAATAGTGAAAAGTAATTTTCACGAAGTGTTTCATGATCCTCCAGTGATTTTATTCTCTTATTGGTATTATTCAAGTCAGAAGGTGATATTGTATCACTCTTCCGAGGTCTTATTACTTTTATAGCCTAGGTATCGATGTTCTTCTGCATATTATCAAGATAATAGTTTTTTCAGAAATCCTCCTCCGTAAACTCAAATTTTTTCTAAGCTTCCATGAATACGTCTAATCACTTTTAAAATTCATTTTCTTCAGAACTTTATGATTTAATAAGCGTATTAGATATAATTACTGGAATAATCGCCATTCCACAAAAACATATCCTTGCATTATTGATTGTTAATGAATGCTAACCGCTTTCATCGAATAAAGAGTAAAAAAAGTTCTCACTTTTTGCGATTGAAACGAAGGTATCGTTTCTTGTTGAAGCTCAATTCGACTGCAGAGGAAATGGGACTAATGCCCATCAGCTTTTGAACATTTTTCTTTCTTATCTTTTAAAATTTGATTTTACATTCTCGAAAGAACTTAGATGAATAACAGATTTATGTGAAATTCGATTCTCTCTATGGCCTACGCCCAAACTATCCCCACGCAAAAGTCGATTCCTTTTGCTCTAAATATAAGTACTAGGACACATCTCCTGGGTAAATTGCCCATCGTCGAAATGGATCTTGTCTTACCTCGAAGGAGAACAGAACTGAACAATCAATAATTATTCAATTAGAAACTTTTTATTTATAGCCGTAGCTGAGTAGATTAGTTGATTTGGTTATCTGTGGAGAAAAAGGATAAAAAAAGGTTTTTATCCATGCCACCATTATTTTTTTTTCTACCTTGAACTGATATTACCTTGGCATAACGGAGGTGGTAAAAGGGGCGATTTCAAATCGATCCCTGGTCCCAAATGGGAAGGAATGCAGAATCTTCATGAGGGTAGATCACATACTACATTTCTATTATAATAACAAGTTGGAGCCTCCCTCCAAAGAGCCTGCCGGGTCTTCAAATCTCTAACTACGTCTCCAATTTTTCCATCTAGTATCCATAATTTACTCTTGTAAATGTGGCTGGTTGAATCAAATCTCACTGAATTGATTCCATCCAATCGACCAATTACCAAGGAACCTGTTTATCTAAAATGAAAACAAAAGAAAAATCATTAGGATGTCAAGAAGTCTGCCAACACA
This sequence comes from Thysanoteuthis rhombus, assembly GCA_963457665.1. Lineage (NCBI taxonomy): Eukaryota > Metazoa > Mollusca > Cephalopoda > Oegopsida > Thysanoteuthidae > Thysanoteuthis > Thysanoteuthis major. The sequence continues at coordinate 50,405,446 of OY735226.1, read as the reverse complement.
ACCAGCTTACGGACTGTTAACTTTTGAAACCTCAATACATGGACCCCCATTAATATTTCAAGGGACACTCCAGTATTCTTTGCTGAAAAGGTTGAGAACCACTGCCTTAAATCGGAGTGCAGATCTCAAAGAGTCACCCAACCTAAGGGTCCAAGTTATCTGCTTTCAGCCTCGAATTTTTGTCCCCATTCTGTACGATATCACCATCAACATCATTCTTACTATCATCATTATTAACTCACAGTTCTCCTCAGCATAATCGTTATTACCACAATCGATATAATTGTTATTCGAAAACATTAAATTTTCATCTCATTTTATATACTCCATTAGATGAATGGTTGTAAATCATTCTTATCGACTTTTGCTATTATTTACCTTCGATTCCTTAACATCACTAGCCACTCTGTTCTGGTAGCTCAGTGGTAAGTGTGGGTGCGTATTGATCAAGCTATCCCGAAGATTAAGGTAAATAACTGCAAAAAATGGACACTCCATCAAATGAAATAACATCTAAGCTTGATACAATTCCATACTTTTCATTAACACTGCATAGGAATCATTGCCGTTGCTAAGGGTGTTATTGGTCTCTGTCAAATAATGAATAATGGTAAAAAAGAATCTCATCTCAGTTTATACGCAAACACACATACACACACATATACACAAACACGCACACACATGTGCACACACGCACGCACACACATGCATATATATATATATATATATATATATATATATATATATATATACATATATATGATTAATAGTAAAAAGATCTCATCTCTTGTAGCTATATGTTATTTCAGTTTATACATAAACACACATGCACACGAACAAGCACACACACACACAGATATATATATATATATATATATATATATATATATATATATATAGAGAGAGAGAGAGAGAGAGAGAGAGAGAGGGGAGAGAGAGAGAGAGAGGAAAAGTGTTACACACCCTAAACCGGAAGTCAAATAGAAATACCATTTTAGCAAATACGAGGAATTAAAATAAGTTCCGGTAGGCAATAAATTTGACAAAAGAATACCATTAATATTTTTGTCCAATCACACACACCACCAAAAAACCATTTACTTGAACCTTGTCTACAGTCTGTCTTAGACACTTATAGCCCATCAATACTAAGGTATAGAATCTTTGTCATTAGTGACACAGTCAAGTAATGACAATGGTCGACGCTTACAACTGTCTTCACACCATACCCATTCCGTTACTCACATCATCCTCTCAATCTAGTTTTTGAAATAAACAGAGTCGAAGTATTACTTGAAGCAAAACAGCCGAGCAATTTGTCAACATTGCTACAAGCTAACATTACAGAGAATTTCAGTTTATTCATTCCAGCCTGCAATATAACTCGAAATAATAAAGCTACCTCCGTTTGAAATTCCATCTCCTCATTTCTTTGAAAGCGTGATTTCACAACTGATCTCATTGCTCACATCGTCCGTGAACAAACTTACCGGAACAGAGCGATCATCATCATCATCATCATCATCATCATCATCATCATCATCATCATCATCATCGTCATCATCCTCATCATTCTAATCATCATCATCATTCTAATCATCAGCATCATCATTCTAATCATCAGCATCATCATCATCATCGTCGTCATCGTCTCCGTCATTATCATCATCAACATCATCCTTTTAACTTCGTTGAACACTGGCCGTCTCTAAGATTTCCAATCATGGTCATCACAAGTCGTTCTTTATGCACTTGTCATATTCATCATATCATCGTTTTTGCTGGCTACAATATCAGTGATGATCAAAGCTACGATACATGAAGTCCAGTGTTTGTTTTTTTTTCGTTCTTGCTATATGACCAGTTCAATCAATTTCAGTTATCTAACAGTGTTTAAAAAGTGTCTGACCTCAATTTATTTTAATACACTGTGCTGTTTTGTAATCCTTTCATGTGACACGGATAATGGTTATCTCATGAGTACTTTGAGCCACATCTTTTAGTCAGGTTTCATGATTCAATTCAATTGATGACTAAGAGGAAATGTTCGTTCGAAAGTTTTTCAAAAAACAAATGCAACTACCCCCAGCAAAGAGCAGCCACGAAAGTAATCTACATGCAAAGTCTAACCGTCTTGCATTGATCCCATATCCCTAACCAGATGACATCAACTAGTATGCTGCAATCTCCCCAGCCTTGCAAAATCCCCTTAAATAATAGAATACTATGAAACATTTCTCATTAAAAAAAAATCCGCTTGTTTTATTTCAATGTCTTTCTTTAGTGTTCCTTAGGAAAAAAAACAACCTGTTTATCTCACCATTCGATGAAGGGTTGTTGTCTTGTTTAGCTCAGATAATCAGTGGACACTGTACTTTTTACCTGATCATGCCCAGTTTTTATTTTGTGCCAACAAATCTTTGACTTGGTTTTGTTTGAATTGCCAGATATATTACCAATCTAGTGTCACCACAAAATATTAGTTTGTTTGTTCGAGAATCTAGGAAAAGTTCTTTGTATTCGTTATCATATATCACAATTTTTTCGTGCGAGACAGAGAGTATTCAATAGTCGGACTTGATTCAACAATTCTCCATTAATGATGATTTATACAACATCTGAAAAAAAAATCCCACTTGCTGCAAATATCCTGTCTACGTATTTTCCCCATATCATTAGTTAGACTTGCTGCTAACCTTCCCAGTTTTTCTGGGTTTGAATTTCTTGTAAAGTCCTACTGCTGATATTTTTTCTTCTCATTTGCAGTTATATGTTTCTTCAACTTGGCATGTGCACACTCAGGATAATTAAATAAATATTTGATAACATTACAAAAATTCGGAAAATTCCTACGCTAACCGTAATATATCTTACTAAGGATACCGACCGACCATGAAGTATTTTTTCTCATCGACGCAATTTGTAGAATTATCCAGAATCTTGTATATAATTCAAAACGGGATTTTTTTGTTATTGAGATTTGTTCAAAAATTTCTATTCGTCGATTCACTGACTGTTTCTCTAAATTGTTGATGCTGGAGTATCCGTACTTTAATTTGCAGATCTACCAAATATCATAATATGATATCAACCTTTTTCAAAATAGAAAACACATTTGTACGAAGAGCAATTCCTAAGACCAACTCTCTAAATAGTACTAATCTCAAGAGTGTTTCTAATCCAATTAATTGTTGCATCGTTTTGATCTTATGCATTTTCATCAGATGGAACTTCGTGAAAAAAATAAACCCGGAAATACACTCAGGAATTCCAAACAATATCACACCAGGGATACAAAAAAAAACTTCTGAAAAAAAAATCTCATCATATCTATTCTCATCGCAGTAATTTTGATTAAAACCGACAATATTTTATTTAGTAAACGTATGTTCAAGTCATTAGAAAAACAAACACAATAATTCATTTCTATAATGTTAATGAATTGTGATGATATTCGACCCACTCAACTAGAAAGATCACTTTCTACTGTAGATCCCTTATATCAATAACAATCAATGTGACCCATGTATATGGACAAGCGAAGAAGATAAACAGTACTGATCGTAAACAGAGAACAACGGCTTTTTTCGGTGGAAAGTTAACGTTGAATAACTGTTTTATAAATCTGCATTGGTTGAATTGCTATGATGTGTCAAATTGAATGTTGTCACTTTTCTTGGGTATTGAATGGTCTCTAGTCGAGAAAAATCAACTTCTTCCATACGGGTATAGGTAGGCAAGAGGCCCAAGTATGAGAATAAAATGCATTGTTAAACTGCTGATATGACCAACCGTATGTCCAACTGAAACAACGAGGCAAATTTAATTCTTTCAATCGATCAATATATAAAACCCACATTTCCTTAACAAGAAACGATGAAATCATTTACTCTTACTCGTGTTTTTTTCTCTGGTCTGGTTTGCCTCTCTCTTATCAGTCCTAATTAGGCGTCAAACTGATAGGAGGTCACTACGAAAAGACGTCATCAGCATCATAATTCCATTTAATGCTTTAACATGGGGAACAAATGAGTGGTGATTCGAGGACAAGTTTTCTTTTAAAAGGCACACAATCTTCTTATCGATTAAAATAAGGGTTAGCGGTTATAATGTGTCCAGAAGTTAGATAGTCTAAAAATCTATCAATTATATTCCTGAAAGTTTATTGGTGATCATTGCTTTCCGAATATTTCGTAGATTCTGTGCATATTTGTTATTACAGTATGTTGATATGCCACTGACATGAAAAGTTATGGAAATGTTATCTTTGTATTTACCCTGGGAACAATGTCTAACAGCCTTATCTAAGGGAGGATAAATTTTCCCCCAAACTCCTGCAGCCCATTTACGAATACTACACAGCACTCTGAATCTTCGCATCAGATTGATTAAAAATATTTAGCTGCAGCTTGGTTCGCAGAAAGAAGAAAATACCCTTCGAAGGCCCCTCAGCCTCAAGGCTGCACTTAATGCCTATCGTCGATTCATGAACTCCTTAGAAGATTTTTATTCGAATATGACGTGCATTTTCTATGGCTAAATATTTTGCAATATTCACTTTCTTGATAATGTACCTAGTAACTGATAGTGATTTCAATCAAACAGATCATAAAACTGAATATGAGTACCATAGCCATTGATCACATAATTCACGATCATTTCCTTATTAGACTTGTTGCTTAATATACTATAAGATAATTATGATTCCCCATCATAAACAATCGGAAATTTTCCCATCAACAGTTTTTCATCGGATATAAATTCGCAGCTTTCACTTCTTGAAAACTGAAATACTTCTTTAATTTTGACCCGACACTTTACCAAAATAGTTTATTCATGCAGTGATATTCGAGATTTAGCCTGGTTTCGATCAAGAAATTCTGTGAGTATCATAGATACATCATTTCAGAATACTACAGCATATTTACTGATGCTGCTCTTCTTTCATCCGGCTACATAATGGCCTTGAGCCCTTTCAGCTAGAAAAAGATGAGACAAGATGATACCAGCTCACCAAATCTCCTGCCCTGAGATGATCTCCCGAAACCTGAAATGGGAACACGGAGTAATTAGAATAAACAGCAAATACCTAAGTAACCTGAATTTGTTGACGACATCGTTTTCTTGGCTAAAACCCTTTACAATCTCCAAATAATGGACTAAATGAAGCAAACAAGAAATTTGGCTTCCTTATAAATGAACTTCAGCGAAACAAAATGTCATGTACAACAAACTTGTTTGGGTCAAAGATACAACGACCAGAACTGAAAACGAAGAGCTACAGTAAGTAAACCACTACATCTAACCAGGACAGTTAGTCTCAATGAACTCATTAAAAAAAAGTATAACTGAAGCCAATAATCACACTAAGTTGGTGGGATTTCGGTAGAGCAAGCTAGACTTTCAAGAACATACAAATCCAACTAATCCAGATGGAAAAGGTATACAACCAATGAATCATACCGAGAGTCACCTATAGAGCTGAAAGATGGATCCTAACAAAAGGAATGACCCTCAAATTGAGAATCATGCTGCGTGCACATCAGAGACTATTGCTCAAACTCACACGGGAAGATTATGAGACAGCAAAGAATATCCGATGAAAGACAAGTGTCCTAAATATCATAGAAACATTTAGAATACTGAATTGACAACGAGATGGATATTATGTAAGAATGGGAGACAAACGATGGACGTCACGACACACAACGTGTATCCCCAGAGATCATATCCGAGATTGTGGCAAGAAGAAAGTAAGATCGTTTGACAAGTTGAATAAATTCAAAAAGTACTGGCTCTCTAATACCCATGATTGAGAAGTTTTGCAGATTTTTTTGGGGGGTGGGGTATGTGCCGAACGACAGAGACTGGAGAGAATGAGGACGATGATTATGTATTTCACCAGATGTAGACATATGCCTTGATAGGAACGTTTCTTGTATACAGATTTAAATCGAAAAACCTATTTGCTGTCTCTCCGTGTCATCGGTTGTTCTTCAAAATAGTTTGCTTTATATTTCACACGAGTAGTTTTGCCACGTTGTAATTGGTAGTTTCCACCGGAGTTCAAGACAAAAACCAAGCGACAGCATTCTAGCTGATTTACTAATAATGGCGTCTGAAATGGTTTGGTTCTTTTTTCGGATATCCAATTATTCTAGCATCTCCACTAGGCTCTTTAGAACTGGCCAGACACCCCGATAATTATGCGTATAATATTTTTCTTCATATATCACCATTCTTTTCAGTTCTCTGGCAAGGTTCATTGCTCTTCGCTCTGTTCTAAATTTTCTTTTGTTCATTGACAGCGACACCCTTTCTCCGACAAATGCAATCTCCTTTGTTTGCAATGACTTCACCTCGTGTCCTTATCTGAATCGGGTAATTCACTCGAATTACAGTGTGTTCTTTCTATTCTCTCGAAAAGCTTTTTTTCTGTTTGTATCATAAGTCTGCATGACTAAATTCCAGTTGTTCTCCCAATTCTAAGTCAAGCACGCTTCCTATCATGTCGTGCTGCTATTCGTATCGACTGATTTGAATTAGTTAATTCGCATCATTAATAACTGGAACTGTTAACCATAACTGTCATAAGAACTATCAGAATAAGAATCTTCAGTTTTTAAGTTGGTCTGGCTGACTGGCTGATTATGATTCACATATGTATCAGTCATGGATCCAGACTGCACCAATGGAGCTAAGGGGCTGAAAATCTGAACATTTACTTTTTATCATGTCTTTAAAAAAAGTTGTTTAAGAATTTCCCTCAAGAATGGGGGTTCAATTTACAGTTATAGGTAATCCTGAATTATTCACCTACTTAGTGCCCACGTTATTAAAAAAAATCAGACTCTTTAGAGATTTCTGTGCCAACAAAAAATTAGTGGATTAACTGATTTATTGATCTGCCTTTTTTTCCAATTTTTAATTGATCACCCCCATCAGTACATGATGCCAACAGATGTTGGTCACATGACAGTTTTCATTGAGTGATTACTTAGAAATGTTACTACTTCTACTCTTCCTAATACTACAATTACTAATGCTACTACTATTATTTATATAATAATTATTTTTTTCTCTTAACTTTTCTTTTCCGGGTAGTTTCGGTTATTTTCTTTTTCCTTTCTTTTTGTAATCTATTCTGGTAAACACGTGATTGCTCGAACGTGACAAACCACAAACAAATAAAAAAAAAAGTAGGAAAAAAAAAGAAATGAACGCAACTATGGAAAGAAAAACAGAAGTAGGAAATAAACCACTTCGAAAGCCGGAAATAAAATTGAATACCCCCCCTCCCCCCAAAAAAACCACTCAACAGATCAATAACCCTGAACAAGATCAAATGTTCAGGAGTCATGCATACAAACGCAAAAGAAAATGAAAACAGGTCTGGTTAGTTGCTTTATAGAAACTGTCATCTGAGCAACGCCCTGTGGCTGTTTGCTGTATTTAGGCTGATCAATTATAACTTTTGGAAAATGGTGTGATCGTGGAATTAGTTAATAACCGTGTGATTTGCCAATTGTTTATCCCGGAAAAAAGAAAAGATGTCCTAAAAAAAACAAAACAAAACAAAACAAAAAAACAAGTGTGATGCAGCAGGATTCAAACTAAAGGATTCGTTTAGAAAAAACTTACATTGTTAATCGAAGCCACTATTACGAATAGTTGAAAGGATTTTTTTTCAGAGTGAAAACAATGAGAAAAAATCTTTTTTTGTCGTTATAATAAGGAGTATATATTTCAGTCCTCAAACTTCTAGCTTCATTGGTGCAGATAGTGTGCCTGATTCATACATATGTAGCCATCCGGTCGAATTTTAAAACTGAAGAAACCTATGTTGATAATTTTGGTGACAGTTCTGACTGGCAGTTACTAATTGTAGCTCGACTCATGGACGGATCCACTAAAAAATAGATAAAAATGTAGAGAATAGGGAACGGGTGATTTTAAATGGATAAAAATAAACGCCAGAATTTATGGATAGATTCAAATAAAGGGGATGCCTCCCGACACAGTTAAAAACAGGTTCTATCATTCCTTTTCTTTTGTATCTGATACCACATTCTCACAAAGAATAAACTCCAATAAGTTGACATCCCGGAAGAAACATTTGCCTACAAAATCATACAAGAATGCATATTCTGATTCACATTCATTCGCCTTTGCAAGGGGCTCCATCCATGGATCCCAATACATATTCAGACATATGTATGTATTTAAGGACGTATGTACCGTTGTATGCATACATACATAAATCGATCCGGGTATATGGCATCAGACAGACAATTTGGGAAGCAAGAATCATGTTAAAAAAGGCAAATTATTTCTATTGACATCTTCTGCTTGGTATGAGCCAGCTTTGCAAGAATAAAAAAGAATATTCGAAATGAACATCCTTTTATATAGGTTTGATCAGCTGTTGGTGACGTCATCTGTTCTTCGCAAATGCCATTGTTTTGACGATTTGTACTTGATATATGGTTACCCAAAACAGACTTTGTTTGTTAACATGATATTAATGTCTGTCCAGGTGATGAGAGAAGGAATTAATTCCTGATATTTTGTGCTTTCATTTCAACTCCAAAGTCTTGGATAAATTTCGAGTCATACACATTGTGTGTGTGTGTGTGTGTGTGTGTGTGTGTGTGTGTGTGTGTGTGTGTGTGTGTGTGTGTGTGTGTGTGTGTGTGTTTGCATGCATGTTTTCGTGTGCATGCACGCACTTTGGCTACATGTTTCTTCCATACATATTTCATTACGAATGATAGACAGGAGCATATTTTTAATTTCTTGTTTCCACACAAGTGAGTGAGCCTTGGCTTCCAATTAGTATACATATTGTGCAAAATGATGATGACAATAATAATAATAATAATAATAATAATAATAATAATAATAATAATAATAGTAATAATAATAATAATATATATATATATATATATATATATATATATATATATATATATATATATATATAATATATAGATAGATAGATAGATAGATGGATAGATATATAGATATATAGATATGCAAGGTATGTCGAAAGCTAAGCAATAAATGTGCCACATTTCAAAACAATCATGTAATATGATGAGTGTACAAATACATAAATTTTCCCCCCAGAATAGAGGTTACATATAAATTCCAAATGCTCTTAAAAAATTTAAATACTGATATTGAAAATAGTCAAAATCTGCCTTCATTTTATGATCCTAAATTTATAACTATAACTTAACAAACAATCCTGAATATTGTTTTGAAATGATTCACTCTTCAATTCACACAGACACATACAGAGACACACACACATACTTATATATACATACGTACATGCATATATATATATATATATATATATATATATATATATATATATATATATATATATATATATATAATGTGTACTTTGGAGAGTTAGACAGACTTGGGAGTGAAGTTTTTGGTGGTAAGGTTTATAAATCCATGTCAAAACTTCACCTTAGCCTGTTATAACCCCTGTCCAAATTATATATATATATATATATATATATATATATATATATATATATATATATATATATATATATTGGAACCTATATATATATGCAGATATAAACCATGAATTTTGTTCCTATAGTGAGTTGCACATTCAATAATTGATAAATATGGATATATATCTGAATCGTTCCCTTACAATAAAACGTATGCAAATAGTCTTTGAAGGGTTTCTAGGATATTGAATGGGAATACGAAACCAAGACCAATCGAATCAGCGGTGCAATTTCAAATTCAGGTGATGTCTTGATCACTTTGCTTTAATGCCCTTTCAAAAGGCATGAATCTAATCTCCTCAGCAATTGGGATGACAACCAACATAAGAGAAAAAAAAATTTGAATTTTAAACTTATTGGAGCCATCTTAAAGAAGTTCGATGCTATGTCTGTTGTCTTTCTAACAGCTCCTGAAGCCAAGCTGGTACCAATTGTATTGCTTGTATTTGGATCACATCATCAAAGTTGAGTGGAGGACTCTGACGAATGGACATCCCATGATCTCCATACTCTTGCCCAGGCATCTGCTTTAGACGTTCCATTGTCAGTAGTGACAGAACAAGAGCTATTAGTATAAAACCAGTAGCTGGATCGATGCGTTTGGAATATATATCAAGCTCTTTGTTTCCAATCGAATATAACTTCACCTTGTCAGTATTTGTCCCTTGGGATTAAATAAGTGTATCCAACCCGGTGTGTTGTTCGTAATGAATGAGAATTACGTGTGAGAGAAATCAAAAGGCACACAAATCAAAATTTCATGACCTGTTCCCAATCAACTTCTATTTTTACAAAAGTCTTTCAATTCATTGGAAGTGTAAACTGGACCGTCACCAAGACTGTCAAAATAGGGGGAGTAGGTAATTTTAGAATGTGAGTACACTAAATTAGACTCAAATTTGTGTCAGCTAATTTATTTCCTCAAAATCCAAAACTTCAAATGATCCAACGATTCACTGTTCTTATTGTTCTCACCCAACACGGCATGCTGACAAAAAGTGTTGGTAAAATGACTGTTTTCATTGAGTAACTAACCTGGCCCTGTTCCCATAACCATTTTATTCGTATGTTATTGCTTTTTCCTCCATTCTGATACAGACTTCAGTTGATGACAAGAGAGCTACCAAAGGAAAACCAAGCCCATAACTGTTTTCTTGCTATCTGAATGATTTCCCAGGAGTGTGATTAACTTTTTCACACGTTTCCCTTAAAATGACAATCTAACCAATGTGAAATCAACGTTTGCAATTTTTTTCAGTTTCAAAAGCAAAATAATATAATTATTTTAACGTACTTATCTTCTATTTTTCCTCTCACATTTGATTATTAGAAACAGTCAACTTAAACTGTCACAAAAACACACAACATAGGTTTCTTTCGATCTTGTATTTTTCAAGGCTGGCTGACTATGAGAGGATTGCATATACAGGCCATGCCTATGGAGCTGAAGGGTTGAATAGATGAACATCTGATCGTTGTCAAGTCTAAAGAAAATATTGTTTTTGCATCTTGAAAGTTTCCCCCCTGAATAAATTTTTTTCCTGTTTGGGTTGTGTTAGCAATATAAGTTTATGCTAGATTGCTCTCTAGTTCATGCTAGCTTGTATTTTGAAAATGCCTACATTTCGTGACTACTGTCCAGACAAGAGACGAGAAAAGTAACTCATTCATTGATCACCCCTCATTCCAAGGTTTTAATTGATCTCGAATCGTTCACCAGGACACGCTGTCAGAAGTTCTGTTGACTGACCAACCAGAACTGATTCTTTTTAGTTTTGGATAAAGATCAGGTGAAATGATTGCATTGACGTATTTATCATCATCAAGTTCACTTTTCCTCGCAAAATAGTTGATTCTATGATCCACATTTCAACGATATCGATGATTTCGAATCAAGTTAAGTACACTAATGTTTCCATGGCCAACCAATTTGATGAAAGAAAGCGAATATTTATCTTTCAACGTGAACTTACTTGTCACAGTACTTCCACCGATTGATGAATATGAATCATACATATCAAGTATTTTAAAGTGAAAACACACAAACAAACACACACATAACCATGCAGAGACACAGACACACACACACACACACACACAGACACACACACACACACACACACATATATATATATATATATATGTGTGTGTGTGTGTGTGTGTGTGTGTGTGTGTGTATAGCTTTAAACTGTAAATATTGAAAAAACAACATTTCAGGTGTAACTTCGCTGACTAATTTCCCAATTAACGTAATTTTTCAGTGTTTTTCACCTATTTATCCTATACTTCGTTATCATGAAACAATGAATGGATTTTTTCGTGTTTGCATCACCAATTGTTAACCATGTAATTGTCCTGAAGATTTAAAATATATATATATATATATATATATATATATATATATATATATATATATATATATATATATATATATATATATATATACATATATATATATATATATATATATATATATATATATATATATATATACATATATATACATATATATATATATATATATATATATATATATATAAGTAATATCATAATGCATCGCACGTGGATGCTACACCCCACTACACAACATTTAACACTTGAAACATGGCTAACTTACGTACATTACTCCAAGAATGTATTCAACAAGGAGGGATTAGTAAGCATGAAACTGACGCGACTTGCTGTTTTGGTGACTTCTATTGATTGTCAATCCAATTATCTATTAAAAAATATTTTTTCTTTTTATATCGAGCTACTTAAAAACCAACCTGCATATATATATATATATATATATATATGTGTGTGTGTGTGTGTGTGTGTGTGTCTGTGTGTGCGTGCATGTATGTATATATATATATATATATATATATATATATATATATTGGCTTTCTGAATCAAAATGAATATCATCCATGTAAATAAAATAGAAAGTGCAGTTTTCATGTTAATGGGTTCGTAGATATATTCTTTACTACACTAACTCATTACACAACTCTATTACATTTAGTTACGGATATATATATATATATATATATATATATATATATATATATATATATATATATATATATATATATATATATATGTATATATATATATATATATGTCATCAGCCTCATATTGTCAGTTGTTGGACATAGACCTTAACCAGGATTTGCCATAATTCCCTATCATGACATTATTTTCTTGAAGTTGGGTAAGTCAAATTTTTGCTCCCTCCGTTTAGTTCATCTTACATTAGTTGGATGTCGTGTAGGTTTTCCGTGAAAAGAACGATGTCGTCTGCAAATCTGAGGTTGCTCAGATATTCATGGGCTATTCTGATTCCTCTATTTTCTAAGTCCAAGTTTCAGAAAATCATCTCAAGGCAGCCTGTAAAGAGTTTAGTTAGGCTCCTATCAACTTGCCTTACTCTTCTTTTGAGCTGGAAGGGTTCAGAGTCTTATGTAGCCTAATGAATGAGTTGCTGTGATTGTATATATGTAGCACAACTTTGACTTTTACTTGGTCTACACCTCGAGGGATGATAGACTTCATGACGATGGGAAATTTACAGAGTCGAATGCATTTTGAAGTCTACAAATGCTACATCGGGTGGTGTTTTGTATTCTGCTACTTTTTCTTTCAGCTGATTCAATGATTGGAGATGGTTTATGGTCGAGTAATTTCTTCCAAATCCTGCCTTTCCCCGTGGTTGGTTTTCATGTAGTGTTTCAGTGATTTTATTGGTGATGATTTTTGTGAAAAGTTCGTATACGCAGTTGTTTAAGCTGATAGGTTTGAAGTCGTCAAGGTGTCTGGGTTTCCTTTTTTATGCAGAAGCATTGAGATTGCCGTGGTCCAGTTCTTCTGACTTTACTCTATTTAACACACAAGCTGAATAGAATAGTTAGCTTTTTGTTGACGCTCTTACCAATTTTTTTTTTAATAGATCGATGGTGATGTTTTCTGATCCAAGGGCTTTTACTTTTTTCAGTTTGCTTGATGACTTGCTTTACCTTGCATGTTGTAACTTCACAGATGTCTTTGAACTGATTGTCAGCGTCTTGTGATTTCTGGTTATTGTTTCGCTGCCCGTGTTCCGAAGAGTACAGTGCTTGGTGGAATTTTCGGCGCGTTTGACAATTGTGTCCCTGTCTGATGTTATGTCTCCGTTTACCCAGTGTATGCTAGTTATTTGTTTTTGTCCTCTACTGAGAGCTTTATTTATTGATTTAAAGCCCTGACGTTATTCAAAAGATGATGGCTGCAAAACAGTAGTCATCATCTTCTGGATAACGTCAGGGTGTTCGTATTCTTTTAGTTCATCTTAGATTGTTTTACTACTGGACATAAGATCTTACAACATGTATAACATACTAATCGATTATTTTGTCGATTAACAAATGAAATTTACTTGTATTCTAACAGCAGGGTAAATTGAGAAAACATTGAGCTGTGTTAGATTAATTATCTACTGAGCAATTTTAATTTTAAAAATACTGAATTTCCAACTTTCGAATTACCTCTTTTTTCAACCTTTCTTTTAGATAAAGTAGTATTATATATATATATATATATATATATATATATATATATATATATATATATATATATATATATATATATATATATATATTCTAAAATTTCAAGTAAACTATACAAAATACATCGAGGGAATTATCTCTGATTTTTGTTAAATCAGAATTTTGGATAAGAAAATATACTTAAAATTATAGAAATATTGAAATATCATATCTAATTTACAGATCTCATCGTACGTTCATGAATAATTATATTATGTGTACAAAGCTTCAGCCTGAGCCTCACACGTACATCAACTCATTTTTCAGAAAGTTTGTTCGTCAATAAGTATGTAAATATATATATATATATATATATATATATATATATATATATGTGTGTGTGTGTGTGTGTGTGTGCGTGTGTGTGTATGCGCATGTATTTGTATGTGTGTGTATGTGTGAAAGCAGAATACACGATATGAAAAACCCCATAGCACGCACTGAAACGTAGATTCTTATCACGTGCATACACTTGCATTCACATCTTTTCTAAAAAATATTAGCCAGTGCAATCGTATTATATATTGTAATAATATCAGTGCGTATAAGTAAACCACATGTTTGAGCGGGAAACGTCAAGCTGTAAACGTTATGATTCATGTTTATAGAAATATACACTCAGTAGGTAAGATCATAACGGAAGACTGAAGATAATTCTCTTCTTCTATTTGAATACAGGATATAATGAGTGAAACCAAGCAAAGAATAACACGTCGGTGGGTAATTATTTAGAGAAGAGAGGTAGAGAAGTGCTCTGCGTGATAATAATGAGTTAATCAAAGCCTGGTGATAGATAGGAAGCAGTTTCTTCTGCTTTCAGGTATCAGATTTCCCCAAGAATAATTGATACCGCGAGAGGGAGACTAATTGTTAAGAATCAAAACCATTATCAACGATATTTCGAATAATGAACGTAAAAGAAAAAAAAAAAGGCCTTCTCCAGTGGTTATACAATATTTCAAAAATATATCATTTTTGAGATTTGAGTTATCTTATACGTGGGCTCGATATCGGGGATACAGCTTATGCAAATACGTATGTATAGAAAAATATGTTGTCTGCGGTAACTCTGTGTTTAATGCAGTGTTGCAATCGTCAGACCGTTTACTATTACTTGAAAGATGCTCCATGTATATAGAGCGTTTGAGGTCAGGTGTGGTAAGGACTGAATGGGTAACTGAAACTTCCAGGTAAAAAATTGTTGCAAGTAAAATACTCTGTTTTCCTTAATTGATGGTTGTATTGTTCTCTTCAGCAAATCGACAAACCTTTCCCTGCATCAGACATACTACACGAAACATCCAACAAAAACACACAGGAAATAAGCTATAGTTTTCTCAAAAACATGCTAGAAATCATTGGAATAAAGACAGCAAAAAATCATCTGAACCATGCAGCCTACAAAAGTAGCTGAACTAAAACATAATACTGGTTGAACAGAAACTACTTCTAAAATAACCTTGTATATCAGGAAACCATAAAAAACCGGTGAACCACTGAATATGAATATATATATACATAAATACATATATATATATATATGTATATATATATATATATATATATATATATATATATATATATATATATATATATATATGTGTGTGTGTGTGTGTGTGTACGTGTGTGTGTGTATACATATATATATATATATATATATATATATATATATATATATATATATATATATATATATATATATATATATATTGGACTATCCGAAAGCCGTTCGGAGCATAGGAACGATGTGCATAACACACTCTAACAACAAAATTATGCATACAGCGCAACATTGTTTCAATGAATATGGGACTTGAGAAACCCAAAGTTCACCAAGAATCTCATGTGAGAAAAAATACTGCTCAGAACATTGGAGGTTATATCAAAATGCAGACATGGAAGCATTTCATCCACGACGACTAAAACCACACAACGAAAGATTACCGACTACTTGTCTGAAACGTTGTTTAATTTACAACAATAATAATAATGATAATAATAATAATAATAATAATAATAATAATGATAATGATGATGATGATGATCATGAACAACTCGAAGCTACATATATATAATCTAACAATCAAATACATCAGATGTCACTAGTTCTAAATCGAACTCTAACAAATAAATATTAATTTAAAAAAAAAACACTTTTTAAACGTAACTTAATGAATGAAAGATATAAAACAAAGTCGGAACAAGGCAGAAAAACGATGCAACCACCAATAAACAGAAAATGAGTATTTATGACGCAACAATATTCACGTATCCAATCTTCTGAAGTCCCTGCGTGGCTTTGAACACCTTAAATGTAGGGAGCACCTTTCAACGGTACGACAATTGCACCCATGTTGTGAAATTCAATCACCCAGAAAAACTGGATGTTCTATTCTCCCCCCACACACATACACATACACACGCACACAGCGGAACGAAACTTAGGCTATCTCTCTATCTATATGTTGTTTTTGGGACTTAATGAGCGTTATTATTATCTCATTCGTAGCATAAAAACTACGTATTACTGTGAGAGTACGTTGGTGTTAGTACTAAAGTTATAGTTTTTCTATTGATGCCAGTGCTGAGATGGCAATTTGTATTTTTTTCCAGGATGAAAGAATTTTGTCACAACGAAATTGATGTACGTGACAACCTGTATTGTTGTATTGTTACAAATATTTTATGTTGCTGTTTTGAAAGTAGATTTTTTTTTCAAATGCGTTTTCCTTGTTTTCCTTTGAATTGCGTGTGAAGTGTGTTCAAGATGTTCTGATTCAATTACAATGGAAATGAAAATTGACGGTTTGAATTGCTGCAAGCATTTGGTGTAAAGTTCGAATTCGTAAAAAAAAAAAACGTTGTCCCATGCTTTTTTCTGCTGATGAGGTTCAGGCAGCAGATCTTTCTTTCCGACTTTATTCTTGTTTTACTGAGTGTGATTTGCTATTTGTATGGAGAAGAGTTGACAGATGCCAACACTATTATAGAATTAGACCTGTTATATCATGAGATACTTTTAGTATTGTTTCTGGGTGTTTGACACTTTTTTCAGGTCATCATTTCATCAATGCATTGAAATAGGTGGTAGTCTGAATTTTTTGCTCATATCATATGTGTATCATTTGCTGTCATTTTGTAGCAGTGTTATTCTGTTAATTGCTTATCCTGAAGTGTAGAATTGACCTTCGAGCTCATGATAGGACAGTTGAAAAGTCATGTTTCTTGTAATTCTATCATTGAATCATCAACATGTTTTCGGACAGAGATGTTACAGAAATTCTTACAAATTCCATCCATCAAAAAGATTGATCATTCGGTGTCCTCTTGTTTGGGTTCAGTTTACCAAAGTTTCAGAAGTCCCCAAATTCAATGAGATCACCAACGTTGTTAAAATATCTTCCTAGATCTTAATAATCATTTTTTAAATCTCACCAAGCTATATACAAATAGAAAATATAAGTTTATGATACTTGCATTAGAACAATACGTTTACCCTCCAATGTCAGTCGATCTTGGTTTAAGAATATGGAATCACTTCCCACAGCACATGCTCAATTTGATTGGACTTGTCACTTCTGTTTTTGTATACATGGTTCTATGATTAGGGATCGTGTTTCGGTGTCAAAGTCTGAAGTTCTTCTAATACAATGGAGGCCTGTTTGCTTATTCCAAAAATGGCATTTTCGATTATAGGTTCCAAGATGCTATTCATATCGATACTCAGTTGGCTCTGTGGTTTTGGTGAGTGATTCCAACATTCTACAATCAGAAACACACGGTAGGATATTGTGAAAAATGAATAGAATAGTCCGGCCATATCTTATAAAATGATTCATAAACCCCGTCTGACAACATTCAGACTAGAATATAAATAGATATCATTAAAAAAAATCTATATTGTAAGCAGTATTTACATATTATTACTGCAATTTGTATTGCATACATGATAATGCAAATAATTTGAATCAAATAATTTTTTCTATTATTAAGATATTCATTCCAGTTATATGCATGTCAGTGAAAACAGATAGTAGCAGCAAAAGCTAACCATATACAGGAACGACAAATGACTGAGACATTTGCGAAGAAAATCAACAGATGCAAGATTTAAAGAATACTATATCAGTGAAAAATCAAATATAATTGACTACTGCTCATTCAGAGATTATGAATATATATATATATATATATATATATATATATATATATATATATATATATATATATATATATATATATATATATATATATATATATATATATATGTTTACTTATGTGTTATTCGATTAGGATTGACTGATTAAGTTTTTCCCAAAAATGACTCTATATAAGAATAGTTGCCACGGGGAGACAGGATCTTTGGTTTATGGAAAGCCTGTTCAGGATCAGTTGACAATTCATCCTTTACTACTGATCCAAGCTTCAGTAATTTTTTTGTCTTTGCTTGCCTTTTCAGATAGAGAGAGGTTCACGATACATCACCTTTTTCAAACAAGAATTCACTGGGAAATGGAGGTGGCTATGAATCAAGAGTTGACATTTTGTTTTGTTCTGATTTCAATCTTCTGAAGTAAATATATGCAAGTTACCAGAAGTTGGTATATACAACGAATGCAGGACTGAAAGAAAGAAAAGGCTGACCAGTGAAAGCCATTCTTCCATTGGAAAAAAAAAATGAGCGTGTATGCTTTGGTAAGGTTCGTATATTGTTTATAATTTGATTTTATTAGGTTTGACTCCAATATCCTTTCTGGTCTACTTGCTAGCCTATTACAATCGAAGAAATGATCACAGCGTATCATCAGCTCGTGAAACAAGAGAATATGGTTCGAAATACTGAAATTCACTTGGAAAGGGGGAATGTGTATAAACTAAGAGTCATTTTTATGTTAAAGGGCAGTATCGGATGGGTGTTTAGTTTTATGCTGTTGAGTTAACGGTGGTACAATAATCCCAACTGTGTTGCTGTGGAAAACAACAGAAAACCTGAAAGTCGGATCAAAAAGGCTCAAGATATATCAATTGCACTTTCAGATTTACACAGAAGTAGTTGGAGGAGAAGGTAGTAGTGGGAGCCTGTGGCATATCAGCATGACAGTGCATGAGTGAGTCAGTGACAGCTAGAGATGCTAGTGCATGTAGGAATAGCTCCCCTATTCATTAGAGACTTATATTATAGATCTCATAAATCTGAGTAAATCAAATATAATTTACAGCATACTCGTTGAAAAAAAAACACATCGATAAAAACTGGAAATTCAGAAATTTAGACGACTGGATCTACCTCCTCCTCATCATCATCATTCCTTACAACGTCCGTCGTTAAACATAAACCTTCCCTACGTCTATCATGGGCGTCGCAGAGCCAGTATTTTCTGAATATGTCTAGTTCATCCCTCCAGATTATTTTTCCGCCTCGGTTCCACATGTGGTCTTTGGGGATCCATGTTGTGAGTCCATGGTGGTCTTTTATACTCACAACATGACCAACCAATTGCCTTATGAGTTTTCTGATAGATTCAATGATGTCTCTGAATAACTCAAACAAATAATCATTCCAGGTTGGTAAGCTTCAATAGGTCAAGCTCCAAGAACAAGAAAATTTTATAGTCATAAAAAAGGGGGATATACAATTATTGCATCTTACCAAAAGTCACCTATGGAGTTGATAAATTGGATTTTAACCAAAAGATCGAAAAACGTTGAGAACATCAAATGGAGAACCATTCATTGTGCACAGGAAAAACAATGCTCAACACATAGAGGTATAACACCACAGTATATAGGGGGAAACAAGAATCAGAGTCAGCATATATACCATTATAAAACTCAAATAGAAATGAGCTGAACGTGCTGCAAGAATGTAAACAAAAAAACAAAAAAAACACCCAACTTCACTCCCCACAACATGGTTCCCAAGGGATCATATACAACATTGTGGCTGAAAGTATGTAAGTGAGCGAGAGGAGCTAGAAAATTTCGGGAAGTACAGGATCTACTGCGCCCAAGAGAGAGATGTTTGGCGAATCTTGAGGAAGGTCAATGTCTAATGACTGATACTAAATGGTGTTTGATGAATCACGTTCGGGAATATGAGGATAGTCATAGCGAGGGGTTCATGTGAATTGTTTGGATTCGACCCTTTACTCTAATGGTACCAGCAAAAACCAGATTAAGTATAGAAAAAAATTTTTAAAACTCTGGAATTTGAACATCCAATATTCAGAGGAATTTGTCTGCGAAAAATGCTGATGGATGAATTTAAATTTCCAAGTGATGATTTCTTGTTTTTGAATTAATCAACTGAGCTCGTTCTAGTGTATGAATTGTTGTTGTTAGGAGACATTTTCATCTAGGGAACCATCATTTCAACTAAGTGTAATATTCCTATTTTACTAACAGAAAAATGAATAGCATTGCTCAATATCTAAGTTGCTACACGATCATAAAAGTTGATCTGTCTTAATCATAACATCATACCAGCCATTCGCCATCGCGCTGTTTGTCTCAATCTGCACCTGTTCTAGTTCAAAGACGACAACAAACCATTTTCATCCATTGGGAATCGAATATAATATCTAACACAAGACATTAAAAGTTTATAGACGAGAACTTATTCACATTAACAAAATAAATGCTTTTCCTGCAGAATTTTGTATTGTATATAGATATATGATGCTGTTTCGTGAAAGAAAAAACTTGCAAGAGAAAATTTAGCTTACATTTCAAATGAAGTAAACACTGGTGTTTTGTATAATCTATTTGGCAGAGTGTCACTGCTAACAACACAAAACATAGAATATATAGTATACAATGTAATTGAATGTTAATTTTATTTAGTGAAAAATCACTCCATTATCAAATTTTAAAATTTCTTGTGGTTTTAGAAAAAAATGCTGACTCATTTTTCACTTTCTGGTTCGCCTACATTATTTGATATATCACTGAATCTCATTGTTTTTCCACCACATTTGATTTTCTATAATCGTAATAGTTATATCCGATTTTGATAACAAAAATTGAACCGTTCATGTCAGGTTGTTAAGTCACATACTCATGAACAATACTGTATCTTACTGCTGACATGAAAGAACTCAGCATAGTTAAGGACTAATATTACTCATCTTAGGTTATATCTTCAAAACAAAATTTAAAAAAAAAGCTGCCATCTATTGATTATTTACACATAAATGACCAAATAGTCAGAACATGAATTAAAGATATTGTAGAATAACAAATAATTTGGCTTTCTACAATTTTTCCTAGCATATATAATGAGAGTATACCTGCCTAGAATCAACTGCTGTTCTCCTAAAATTAAATTAACAAGGGAAAAGTTATGGTCCTTACACCAATTACAAAAGTAAATACAAAGTAATTGGTCGGAAAGAAAAAATAACAAGTCAAGATTTGGTAAAATGAAGAGGTAACGTTTAAGACTGAAACGAAAGAGAAATACACCAAGAGGAAATGAAGGTACAACATTTTCAGTTTTCGGTTGGATTTAGTAGCTAAGGAATCGAAACTCAAGGATGCTGGCACTTTGAATGAATGTTCCCAATTCACCTTCTTCTGCATAATATCAGGGAAGTCATTCTAAAAAATGGACGATCAAAAAAATCGATTTTATAGCTGACATCTGCCTACAGTAGCAGTGTGGCAGCCCTAAAAAGTGTCCAAAAAGAAAGGAGGCATTAGCCAAGGGCAGATAACTATGCTCACTGGAATCTTGGATTTAATATAATTTCAACTGTCTGCGATCTGTACAATATGTTTACATAGAGAAAGTATTCAGATGACCAAATCCTCACTTACAGCACGCATAACGCAGATTCGAAATAGAAGCTCATTCATTGGTTGGATGTATCAGATATGGTTCTTACTTTCTTGTTCAATGAAATAAGTAATGATTTTAGTGTGAAAATAGACAAATTTTCCTTCATACGATGTATAGCGTACAGGTTATCATAATGGCTTTATATTTGGCGTTTTCGCAGTGGCACTTGTAGTAGTATCCCATTTCAGATTGTATATTTACCTTCAGTTTGGTAATTGATGTCGTACGCTGTAGTTAGTTGTAACAGTTACCGATTAATATCGTAACGATATGCACTGGTGGATTCATACGTGTAACAGGACATGCATTTAGGGATGATATATATAGAATGATTCTTTTACGAAGTCTGAAGCTTTTATTTAGCATATCGTTGACTCTTCACGTCGTCCAACTGGAATATATCAAAACATCCCATCGTTAGAAACATTGCATATCAGTTTGTAAAAGACAAACGGAAAGTTGGGCAAATAAACGTGTAAACCTATTACACTATGTATTGCAATTCAAAACATGGTCGTATTCAATTGAGAGAGAGAGACAGTGAGAGAGAGAGAGAGAGAGAGAGATGATAGCGGACAAGAACTCTATATGCAGTTCTTACAATGCCGGGTTAAATACGCACGTGTGGCTTCCAGAGGCACAGTTGGGAGAGCAGTTGTATGCTTTGTTTTGAGATTTCGGGTCTTACTTGTGGCAAATTATGATCAAGATTTAATTCCTTTTCCTTTACTCGTTCTAACTCCCCCTCTCTTACCTGCACCTGATGTTTTTGCTCCTATCATTCTCTCCCTGTTTTAACTATATTTTCTTCACTTCATTCTTCCTTTCTATCTCAGTGCCTTAATTGAATAATATCATTTATAAGGGGTTCGAGGTCAAAATCACCAACCCTTATTTTTTTGTTAGATATTGAACGCCCCAGGGTTATAGCTCTGGTATTATGGTTTCCAGGCATGTCAACAGAGTTTTTCCTTTTTAGCTTGGAGGATATAATTATTTCGTACACATACATCCATCTTTTACCCTCTTACGAGAATCTCTCAGCAACTTTTTTAGGGAAACTAATTTGAAGAATTTTAAAAAAAGAATAAAGGATATACCTATACGGTGACCCTCTCCCATAATTACGCTACACTATTGTTTAACACTCTTGAGAACCAGATGCTTTACCTACTTTTGCTTGAAATTGATCTGGTATGAAATGGTTCTAATCTCATCAAATATCAGATTATCGATATTCCCCCCAGCCAGCTATCAGCTTTGATACATTTATAACAGCACGTTCCATTTACATAAGTAAAATGGTGTGATATCTCTGAACGTTATTTTCTCGTATAAAAGCAAATACCTGTTTATCAATTGCGATATTGAGCCGATTTTCCGATCATATCATATATGATTCGATTCTAGCAAAAAATCAGTTCTCAAACTGTCTTTCTATACCAATATGTGTGTGAGGAAGGACATAATTTTTTGCTCGGACTGTATTATTTACTGAACATGAAGAAATGAGCTCTGGTTGGGATTCGATAGAAGAGGTCTAAATATCGGCCTTGGATCCCCTCCCTCCTCTCTCCTCTCTCGAATAGCCAACCACTTTTTTTTCTTGTCTCTGCAAATCTACAGATATCATTGTTCCAATATCAGCATATAAGGAATCAATATTAGTATTCGACAATGTGGATAGAAAAAGGCATTTTAGAAGCTAAATTTCCGTTTCGCTCGATGAATTTCAACGAATATGAAGGGTTATATATATATATATATATATATATATATATATATATATATATATATATATATATATATATATATAACACTGTACATCAGGAAACCATAGAAACCGATGGTAAATCACTGAATATATATATATATGTAACAAAAGTGATTGAGGGAGAGAGTGATATACTCATAGTTACATGAAGTATCAGTAAACGGACGGTTAATTCCCGAGGGAATGTGATAATTGAAAAGACATTTTCGTTGTTAAATATGTTTTATTACTTGACTGACTCAACTTCAAATTTTCATTTCTCATACGGGCCTTTGCATAACCAGCGGCTGTTTAGCACATTGATAGCTAGAGGCTATGTTAGAGGCGGTTACCTAATCGGTTGCAGGTTCAATTCCTGCAGCAGCCCCATTTTGTTCAATTGTTTGTCTTATTCAAACAATACAGTCGCAGTGTGATAAGGTGGGATTATTTCAAATGGAATTTCAAAGCAATAACACATTTATAAGGATTTCTGTCGGATTACAAATTTACTCCTGACCAATTATAATCATGATTATTTCTAAATTATATGTACAAAACTGAAATAAGAAAATGGAGGGGATACAATATTTTTTCGCAAAAAGAAAATGGAAATAAATATATATATATATATATATATATATATATATATATATATATATGTGTGTGTGTGTGTGTGTGTGTGTGTGTGTGAGCCATATTTTTCAGTTAAGGTTCAATATTGTTGTAAGTATCTAATTTCCCTATCGAAGTACTTATTAAGAATAATTATGCTTAAAGTGCCTTTGTCTATTCATTTCAGTTAAATTTATCCAACCATCAAACCATGTTGGCAATTTTTTTTCTGTCTCTCCATCTGTTTTTCTGTCCGTCAGTCCGTCTCTATCTCTCTCACTCTCTCAATATATATATATATATATATATATATATATATATATATATATATATATATATATATATATATATATATATATATATATATATATATATATATAATGTGTGTGTGAGTGTTTTCTTTCTTTTTCTTCAGTTCAATTGAGAGATATTTGGAAATAGGTGACCCTCGTGGCACAAAAAATATTTTGAAATCGTTTTTGTGGTGCTTAAAGCCCTTGAAACTCATATATATATATATATATATATATATATATATATATATATATATATATATATATATATATGTATATATATATATATATATATATATATATATGTATATGTATATATATATATATATATATATATATATATATATATATATATATATATATATATATATATATATAGATATATACAAATGTGTATGTACGAAGTATATGGGAATGAACGAATAAATGGTGCAGCTTTTTAGAGGATGCTCTAATATATGTATAGATAAATCAATAACTATGTAACCTGATTCAGAAAAAACATATATTCTAAATTCCAAATATTATTTCCATTGATAAGTATCTTGGGGTCGAATTTTCAAATTTTCTATAGTACTGTCGGGGATTGGATAGATACATAGATAGATAGATAGATAGATAGATAGATGCATACATACATACATACATATATGGATTGATTCGACTCATAAGGGGAGCTGGATACGAGTTATTGCTATGAATAGAGGATTGAATGTTCATGTGAATATAGACCAAAGCTATTTATTGTGAACAGCCATTAACCTTCAATATTGATCGATAATGAGGACCTGGTTCTGCCTAAATGTTTTTTGAGCCTCACACATCCACTTTATCTAAATGTCACAATTTTCTTTATTTCTTTCGTCCTTTCCCCAACTGGCAATTATGTCTACCCTGTAAAGTGCATGTTTCACATGCATTTCTCATCGGAACAACCATAGAACAGCCTATGATTTTCTTACTTAAGGAAAGCTAATAGACGCTCACTTAAGGCACAACGAGGCTGAAAGTGTTACTCAGGAAATGATCTGTGGTCTTAATGCATTTATAAATGGGTTACATAATGCAGTCGTTCAGCAGTTGTGATTTGCTACCCTTGCAAATAACAGAATGATTCCATTATTAATACGTGTTGAAGATTGCGACCTTGTACCATAGTTAATGCACACACACACGTATTGTGCATATATACACACACACACATATATATATATATATATATATATATATATATATATATATATATATATATATATATATATATATATATATATATATATATGGCTGGGGTAAATTGCCAGCCTCTGGGTATGGAGCAAACGTTTCGATCATACTTTGTGGTACTGGATGGGAAAATAGATAGTCCGTAGCCACACTGAAGAGCTGTAATACAACAAAACAGCTCTCAGTTTATCCCTAGATAATCTAATTATTTATATATATATATATATATATATATATATATATATATATATATATATATATATATTAGAATATACGGACTCTATTTCAATGTATTCATGTGTGTGTGTCTCTCTCTCTTACTTTCCCTCTCTCTATATATATACATGTGTGTGTGTGTGTGTGTGTGTGTGCGTGTATGTGTGTGTGTGTGTGTGTGTGTGTGTGTGTGTGTGTGTGTGTGTGTGTGTGATGTTGTGACCTTGCTAAAAGATATCCTGGCGGACCTTACTCGGCTTTCGTGTCTCAAGTCGAAGTATGGTGCAAGAGAGCGACTATAATTCAACAAAAAGTGAAGTGCATTTGCAATGTGGTAGTAGTAGTAGCTTTTTTGAGGGAGTAAGAAATGAAGAGCTCTCACGGAACTGTGTTCAATCAGGAAAATTGATTTGGTAATTCATCTCGTTTGTTTCCAATCAACAGTTGCAAATCCAGGTAGTTTGTTGCGCATTGATTTTTTGTTGTCAATGACACTAAGCATATTCAAGATAAAATTCTTTTCAATTATTTTCTTTTTCTGAGTGTATGTCATCTCAGTCTCAAATTCTTCAACATCTAATCCTAAAATCATCATACACCGTTTTACATATACCCCGATAGGATGGTACTACGTCTAAAGATTCTCTTCATGAGATCATCAGCTGTTTACCAGTTGATTTTCAAGCTTATTCAACTATATTCTTTTCACTAAACTTGAATTTCATTCTCCATGTCGTAAACAATCTCACATCTAATTATTGATTTTTCTTTTGAATTATCAAATCATCTTCATTTACATGTTTGAACGAAACCAAGCCAAAATTTAGCTGATGTGAACTCAATTGGATATTCCCTCCGTATACAATATATATATATATATATATATATATATATATATATATATATATATATATATATATATATACATATATTGAGAGAGAGAGAGAGAGAGACTAAGGGGCGGACAGACAGAGACAGAGAGCAATCAAAATTAAGTAATACATATGATTAATATTTTAACATCCCCATTACGCTTCAAAATTGACAGAATTTGGACTGAAGATTAAAAAACTACATGAATCAAAAATTCATAAACAAATATTGGAACAAGATTGAAAATTAAAAGGTCAACTACAAAAATCGGGAATTTGTGGTCCCCATTCTGTAAATATAGAAAGTGATGGTAAAATTGACTTTTCGGATTGTATTGGATATTATTTCAATAAACTTTTTCCCATCTAATCCGATTTCAACTTTTAACAATTTCTGGACTTAAGACACAGTTCCTTCAGTCTCCCCACCATCAGGCCAATATTCAAAGGATCCACCCATTTTTTCATTGTTATCGTCATTTTATCTTGGACACCATTTCTGTTGAATTGTAACATAGTTTCAATGATTTGAAATGTCAATTCAGATATTTGTTAAGAGATTCTTATAAGCTCTGACCTAAGAATCGTTTTTCCACGGTACACAATTATTTTTGGAAAGCAGCGTAAAGAGA
The DNA here is from genome assembly GCA_963457665.1 of Thysanoteuthis rhombus. Classification (NCBI taxonomy): domain Eukaryota; kingdom Metazoa; phylum Mollusca; class Cephalopoda; order Oegopsida; family Thysanoteuthidae; genus Thysanoteuthis; species Thysanoteuthis major. Next base: position 50,377,900 of record OY735226.1, on the reverse strand, counting down.
CAAAATTAAGTGTATTACCAAAAAAAATTTCTGCAGCCAAGGTTTGACCCCGTAGATATTATTACACCTGCCTTTTTTTTTTTGGTTTTGAATAGTAAAGTTTCCCCTGATTCCCTCACTTCATCAAAGTGTGTCAGTAGAACATGAATAACAATCAACAAAAATAAACACTGCATTTGACGGTAAAATTAGATCGTAAATGAACATCAAAGGAGATACAACTGTTCCGTGGAATTGAACAGTAGTACTAAACTCTGATATTGTAAATGACGAAAGATGCTGCATCAAAAGCTCTACATCATTTGAAGAGTATTCAGCATCATCTTCATCATTCCGTTAGCATCAATCATTGGACAATATTCTTTCCATAAGATTCACCAAACCTCTCTCCCGTGACCATCGGACAGTCAGAACTTTTGAATTTATTTAGCTGGTCACGCCATTTTACTTTTCGTCGGCCCCAGTTTTGCAGATGATCTCTGGGGATCCTTGAGGTAATTTGCGAGGTGTAGCAGGTCTATGACATTGTCTGACGTTCTTGTAACATGTCAAGCCCATTGCCATTTGAGTTTTTTTAAAGGGTCTCTATGGTGTATCAGACTCCTGTCTTTTATAATACACTGTGATCCACTCTGATTTTTCCATGTGAGGTTTAGCAAGAATCTCTCATTGCACGGTGCATGGTTCTCAGTTTAAGTGTCAATCTTTTGGTTAAGTTCAATGTTTCGGCTCCTTAATTGACTATAGGTAGGGAACGTTTGTTTTATACCGTACTTTTTAGGACTATTTGGACTTTCTTGTTCTCGAAAGTTGGGTTTACTCCTGCCAACTCGGTGTGATTATCAATTCCATTTCTTCTCCTTTGATGATTTCATGGAGATTTGGTATCGTACGCAGATGTAGAGGTCGACTTTTTCCTGCACCAAAGATCAGTTCTCTTGCACGAAAGCAAGAAAGGCATAGTAAAAAAGTTCCTCGTTCGTCATTTTCAATGATATATATATATTATTGAGAGAGAGAGAGAGAGAGAGAGAGAGAGAGAGAGAGAGAAATTAGTATTGTACTTATGGAGTTTTTTTCATTGAGTTATTCCGAAAATGAATTGAAGAGAAAAAGCTTTATTCTCATTGAGAAAATCCAAAACATCCACCGTTGGTGGAGCATAGAATGGTTACGCGAGAGCAAAACGAGGCATATCATTTTAAGTCCACCCTACTGCTATGGGTCAGCATACCGATTGGTGACAGTAACGGCTGTCTTGAGAATTGATTACAGGTTAGTGTAAGTGTCATCCAGGGGTTCAGGTTTCCAAGACACAAGATGCCATTGGAACATCCTTGGTCAGAAGACAAAGCGTAATAGAATAAATAGATTAAAACCAAATGGGAATAATGATTACAAATATTAGTTCAAAAGACCAATTTGATATAATGCCCTGAATAGTTTCATTAAAAAATTCATCAATGATTAATTGTTCTTATATTGTTGTAAAAGTAAATTTGAAATAGTTCTCTGAAATCTTTTAAATTTTGATTTTTTTTAAAATCCATTTTTATTTGTTTATTTTCCTTCTTTCAATATATTTTATAATTTTCCAATTTTGAGGGTCACCATTGGTAGGAATTTGCTGATGCTTTTTTGAAACATATTTTTAATGTTTAATTATAGTTATTTGGCTCATTGGTAGTGCTTGTGAAGGTGTATATATGTATATATTTATATATACTACCTACAATTCAATGACGATTCCGAAATCTTGTTTATATCAATTTGTTTTTAGAGATTCACGGAATAAGAATAACATTTTTTTGCTATCAGCCCAACAAAACATTAACTCCCAGATTGCTGTTCTCGAGGTAAAATGTTTTGAAAAGAAATTGAATTTTCATTAGGAATACATTTTTTAATGAATTAAAGAAACAATGTTTTTTTTTACCTGCTGAGAAATTCCTTTATTCATCAATGAGATTGAAAATGCTGATCAATATAACTAATTGGGAAAGTTGTCATACTTATATTAACAAATTTTCTGACAGGACCAATAAAACTTTAGAAATATTTCAATCAAAGACAAAAAAGTATGAGCCTGCTCCAATACTTTCGATGAGTCCTAAGAAATTTAACAAAACATCGTTAATTTAAAACATACTGATCATAAGCATTTCAATTGGTGAAAAATCAGTGTTGCAAACCAATAAAATACTTAACTAAGTAGCTTGGTTATTCTTTCAAATAGCAATGTTATCAGCCTTTTTAATCTCATTTATCAATGCAAATAAATTGGAGATATTCGCTTGCATTTTACCTGCGAGCAAATACATTATGTCAGGACTAATAGGGTTTTGAATATTGGTATGTTATGGTTTTTCGCATTCTATTTTGTTAATTATACGATACAGCGCTCTGATTGAACAGCCATTGTAAGCAACAGTTGCAAAGTGTTCTATCTTTTTATGAGCAAGTGATTGTGTCCTATACATATAAGAGAGGAGGCCAGGAAAACCCGAAAATCCCTTTGGAGACACTGTTCATATAAACATAGTATCCTCATAAGAAACTTGTTTTAAACTTTTTCGGCATCCCTCTGTTTTCCCCACTTTTCTCTTTCCCCATATATATATATATATATATATATATATATATATATATATATATATATATATATATATATATATATATACTTGTGTGTATCTGTGTGGGTGTCGAAAAGTCTTCCTATAAATTATTTCTAGTCTTTACGATTGAATAGCTCTTGTTGTTATGCCATACTATAATGCGCAGTAAGAATTGCGCGATAAATATTGATTTTTAAAATGATAGCTGCAACCATGAAAATTTGCAAAGGTTATACAAGTGTACCTTTCTGTCACATTTACATTAATATCGATTTTTTGTGGTAAGTTTCAGTCGGCGATATACAAACATTAAGGTATTTATATGAAAGCCGAGGTGAACAACCAAACGGGATTTATTTTATCAAATGAAAAAAATGTAAATCAATTTCAGCAATTCTTGTTACTTTTCACTTTTATCTACAATATTGTTGTTTTTGTTTTTTTAATGGTGTGGAGATTTTGATTTGGATTCGCGCTTCAACTTTATTTATTCAATGATAAGTGCAGTCGCACCTAAAGTGAGTCACCCTCCAGCATAGAGGGTTGTAAGTTCTATTCTCACCTGGAAGTTATTTTTTCATTCCGATTTGCGCTGTTCATGTATTTACCTACAACTGGAGCGAACCCAGTTTGTGATTACTTGCGAGTAAAAGCAATTGAAATTAAGATGCAAGTCAAATAGTAGTCAAAAGAACGATAACAAACGGGCCACTGCTCGATGAAACTAAGCTCTAACTTCTATTCTGACTGAACATAATAATTTCAACTTTCATATTTTATATATGATAAATAAAAACAATTACCAAATAAATATTTGTCGCATAAGTTTATTTATCTTTTACCATGAAAAGCCTGTGCGTATGATATTTTTTTGTAATATATAAGACTTACAATTTAGCTCAATCAATAAGGTAGCTTCCTGTAAATCATTTTTTCATGTTCGAATCACGATAGGGAAATGTGTATCGATATAATCAATATTGGTGAGGATTATTTTTGTTATTCATTTCCGTGTCCTGATAGGAAAATGAAAACAACTCCGTGTTCTATGTTTTTCTATCATGAAAACAGGATTTGATGTTCAGTCAATCGCACTCCATAACCAGTTAGAAATAGAAATGTTACTTTTGAGTTGAGTGCATGTAAGTTGCGCTTGAATTATAGATGCAGATACAAACACTGAGCACGTTTTCAGATGACAATTAACAAAACAGAGAGATTTACCAGCTACGTTTTGTACGTGATGTCAGATACGCCCTGGGGGCATGTGAAGATGTCATGTCAAAAATCGATTTATTCACGCACGATATTAACCCGAGAACAAGCAAACGAAATTAGTAATATAGAGAAAAAAAAAGATATTCTCATCGTTTCATCTCAAACGAAATCTCTCATGAAAGAAACCTGCACGCTTTTCGAACTCCCAAGCGCTCGATTGAACTGCAATAAATGATAACACAACCTCCTTGATAGCATAATTTACGTTCACATTCTCTAATATTTTAAATTCTGTTTTGGGTTTCGCCTATTCTACTAAAGCGGCTTACGAATTTCAAAAGGAATCTAAAAATGGGGAAAAATATGATACATTTTTCAAACTAAAATAGCTCCAAAGGGGCTATCAATAGTAGAATTCGCTCTGCAACGATTCAAAACATCGTTTTAATGACATATTGAAAAGGATGAAAAAGAACAAAGGGAAGAGGCGGAGAGAGAGAGAGAGAGAGAGAGAGAGAGTATGGAGAGGTGATGTTCAAAATCAGTTGCGAAGGTTAAATTGAAATGAGCATTACACGTGATTATGCAAATCCTTTCAAGAAACGCTCAGGCCTTAAATTAACTCAAATCAATACCCTTGTTAATTACATTCTGATAGACCCAGTCGAATATTTCGGTCTAAAAATATACTGTGACTTTTGGTTCGAGATTCACATTTGATGTCTTTAATTATCTTGAATATAAAATGCCTGAAATGATCTTTTCTAATTAAAATAGTTGTCAACCCCGAGTGATTTCGTTGCATTTGAAGACTTCAAATTCATATCAACGTGCGTAGTGATTAATTACGTAATATCCATAAATATGGCAATTGATCGGATCGCATTTTATACTCTTTTTGCAACGTATTTGTCATTAAAAACAGTCACCGAAAACTGTCACAAAAACTGTCAACATATATCTCTTCAGTTTTTTAGTTGGCTGCCTAGCTATGTATGTATGTATGTATGTATGCTCCCGCGTACAGACTGCACACATAGAGCTATGGCGATGACGACTTAAATATTCTCTCCTTATCGTGACTAGAAAAAACGACTTTTTTTTTTCATTTCAACTTGCAGCACCCAAGAGGTTTTTAGTTTTAGGTTCTAAATACATTGTAGATTGATCCATTATTTGCTTTCTGTTTAAAAAACAAAACAAAAAAGCACCCATACGATAGGAGAGGTAAGTAAGCTTTTCACCTTTAAAAAAGCAGCAACTTTTTAATTGATCATCCTCTAGAAAAATCATGCTGTCGAAAGCGTTAGTCACCCGAACGTTTCTATTGAGTGACTAACCAGACCCATTCTTCTACTTACACTGAATCTTTTTCTGCAACATAGAAAAAAGAATAATGAAAATGTCATCTTTTCACGGTAGACAGGAAAAAAAACAGTATATCGACTTTAGCTGATCATAAAAACCCGAATTGTGTTACTCATTGCTACAAATACTCTCCGGTATCTCTATTCTCCATCTGATTCACGTATCAAAATTTTGGCGAACGGCAGAAAAGCAGGGACAATTATGAACATGATAAGACCGATACACTGGCGGTGCCAGGCCAGGATAAGTCCGGATATTACTCGTTCTCCAAGTTGACTTACTCAGACCTCACCCTGACACACAAAATGTAAACCAAATTATACATCGCGCACGGGCGTTTTGTCGAATGAGTTCAACCTTAGACACAGTCAGCCACCAGTACTTTAGCTGATTCGTGAACATTATGATGGAATCATATTTTGCCGACTGTTTTTTTTTTTTTCTTTTTCCTTGTCGACAGCCGTTTCGTCGGATACTTTTTTCTGGAGTATTTGGAGGTCAAAAATTAAAAAAAGAAAACAGTGAAATTTTGAAAAAAAAACGATATTATTTCACATCTTAAATCAGAGCCCAGGAAGAACAGGGTGATAAAACGCATCTAATTTTTTTTTTGTGAATGACCTGAAAAAAAAAAGCAGACGATGACGTCCTATTTGAAGAGATAGTAATTGAAATCGGAAAAAATGAGTTCATGAGTTTTTTCTTTGCTTTGCTTGTGACAGAAAAAAATCTCCCAATTTCAATCAAAAGAAATGGAGTACGAATTTTATTGATTATTAAGTAGAATATCTCCATAAAAAATCCTCTTTATTTACTTTTATTATTTGCAACATTCAACATTAATATACTGTTGTTTAGTTATTTGATAAGTTAGTAAATAAAACTGTTAAGTGAAGTGTTTCCCTTTTATCAGATCATAATTTTCTGTCGTTTTTTTATTGTTCCAATAAGTTATACTAGCTTCGATCGGTTCAGCCTATTCGTAGAGCTGAGTTTTTTCATTTCTGTCAAACAACGACAACAAAAGCCTCAACAGAAAAATTAAACTGATATGTCGAGAATGATTGATGGAAAATCATTCAAAAATTGATTCCAAGAAAATTACTTGATTTTGTGATTAATCGACAGGATTCATGAAAGAGGTTGGATTATATAGAAAATTACACTTGTTACAGCAATGTTGTCTGCGGTACATATTTTAAATTTGAAATGTTCTTTTTTTTGCATTTTGATTTAGTTTATCTTGGTTGCTTTTCAAGAGGTTAGTTATTGATTATAAGTGATGGATGTAATTTTTTCTTTCAATGAGGCTCAAATATTTCATTTAGGAAAAATCCTGATACATTTTGTATGAATTTTATTCCTGTTTGACAACCCCTGAGCTTTGTTTGGTTATCAATAATAATGATAAAGATGGTAAGTCCGAATTTCTGGACAACAAATGTTTTCCCTCTACTTTTTGGGGGGGAGGGAATGTCGATTTTGATCATGGTAATTTAGCAACGTATGGATTGAAAGTTATGAGGATACAATGGGTATGATATTCTTCTTCATTACAAGATTCAATTCCAAGGTGATCGAGAATAACCTTAAATCTTCTTGGAAACCAAAAAAAGTGAAAGGAAAAAAAAATGGTTTCAACTTTAGAAAATATGTTCTTGACCCGAATAGCACTTTTGAATTTAAAAGATATCTAAGAATCTGAAAAGATCTAACTCTTAGGAAGCAAACGTAAAACTGAGGAGAAGCGGGAGTTTGCCTCCTGTTTGATAATTTTGAGCCTTATTGAACAGAAATATTTTATTATGACATGCAAAAGAAACCCTGACAATGTTCAAATCTTACAAAGGCTATTGAACTAGATTCTTATCAAGAAAAAACTGACATTACAACGTTGCTTCATGCTTCAGATGCAGTGCGATCCGTCCTCGGAAAGATAATGATTTACACTGACATTTTCTTTCTTTTTTTTTTTTTATTATTGAGAGAAACATCCTTTAATGCAGATATTTACCCGAAAAAAAAAAGATCAGGACAATTAGTTTTGAGGATGTGAAAAGTGTCACTTATGGTGCCATGGTGTTATCTGGCAAGAGTTTTTGATTCCTTTGTACCTACTACTTGCCTTCATGCTTAGTTGATGTGTCATCTGAAAGAAAAGGTAAGATAAAACCCTTGACCACCAAGCGCTTTGACGAGTCATATGCGACTTTTCCAAAAACTTACCCAAGAGCGGGATATTGAAGAACTGATCAGAGAAACCTGAGTTGTTAATTTACTGCTTATACGATCAAACATTCACCGATGTAAATGCGATGTGATACAATGTATAATTTGATAGTACAGGAAAGGAAACACCCGAATTTTCAAATTTATGAGTTAAGTCTAGAGCGGTATCTGGAAAGAACCAAATGTCAAACTAAGATTTTGACGTCTGCTTTGATTGCTATGGTAAAACCACCTTTTCCAGTTGGTCATGGCTTTGCAGAGGATAATAATGATGATTTGAAAATTAAATGGGTGAATTGCACACAAGCATTTTTGTGATCCTTGATCTAATGTCGCGCAATTGCCGGAAAAGGTGTAAACCAGGTTTTTGCTAATCCATGGATGAAACACTCTCACATTACATTCGAAGATGAAGCAATAACTGTATATCATTGGAGGAATTGGATTAGCTCTATGATGATGAAAAAGAACAGATATACGAAGGGAATATTCGGAGAATTTGAAAAGTCTCGTTGTGGCCTATTTAACGATATTTATAGTTATAACACGCGTGGGGATGTAACAGAACGGTTTGTTACTTCCCCACACCTACCAGATGATACCCGATGAAGGCCATAAAGTACAACGGCCAAAACGTTGTATGAAAAACAACCAAGATGAGGATATTCCACTAAATAATCGAAATAATAATAATACCTCATCTCAAAAATTCAGAGAAACACTTACTTATCGTGTTTAGAGAATAGCAAATCTGCTTGTCGAACTGTCGAAGTATTGATGTTTGTTTTTGAACCAAATTTTGAAAGTTAGTATTCAGGTATCAGTAGGTTGATTTTTATCCAAAAAAAACGTATTTTTCTTTGTAATTCGGCATATTTTTGTCAGTATACCCAGGACTGTATAATCTGTAAATTATAATATGCATTCATTTCATCATAGGTAATCAGTTTGGCCGTCAAAGAAAGTAGTACGATGATATATTACTGAATGAAAGCTGTGATATAGTGTTTCTGAAGGGCAAGAAAAAAATTTAAGCCTGACGAACCTACAAAATTAACCTGGGTCCACTCTGGTTAAAAGCTGCTCATATGAAAATGCTACACACATTTCTGTGATCTGCAGATAATGCCATACGTGACTAAAAGGTGAAACCTTGGTCTCATGTGTTAAAGAAACGTTTTGACTGATCCCAAATATTAATAAACTCCAAACGTTAATCGAGCCAGTATAAAAATACATACATATATACATAGCCAGCCAGACAATAATGGAATATTAACATTGTGGTGGCAGTTTTGAATGACAGTTTATAATATAGTGATTGTGTTCGCATTGAAACTTGTTTTATAACGATTGTACATTGATAGTAATCCTTCCTGCATACCCGGGCATACAAAACACATATACACGTGTCGTTTGTGTTTCTGCCTATCTGAGTGAATCTGCCAAAATTAATACGTGCATATATTTGTCTAGATCTATGTGTATCGGCTAATGTAAAATATGAGTGTAGATAAGATGGTCCTGTGTATGACAAAACAAACGAATTTGGTACTGGCGAAGAGAGCAAAAATAAATGATTAATGAAATAAAAGTGTCAGATATAGGCGTCGGGTGACTGGGGGAAGCCCCACTAAGTCGACGGTATCGACACAAAAGAATGTACGTAAAGTACAAAACAAAGGAAAATGGTAATGGAACTGATCGAACTTCAAAAGGCATCAAGTTCGATGATGAAAGGGAAAGTAACACAAATAAACACATTAATAACGAACGAAGACAGAACAAGATAAAGACATCGTTTTCGACATTGTTCAATTAGTCATTTCTTATGTTCTGTAGAAGAATAATTTCTGAGGGAAACGAACTAGACTCTAAACCAGATTATAGCTATTGGGCGAAGTGAGGGCACCAATCACATGGATATCATACAATATATGTTTACGTACGCTGCATTCGCAAATATATATGTTCACACAAACGAACATACATATATATATATATATATATACGCATGTGAAGGGGATAATTTTAAGGACAATTTATTTGGAGAGATATTTCATTTGTCACTGGAATTACCCACGTAGCAAATCAAACCGCCGAAGACGTAAATTATCAAAGATGAGCACCGTGTAAGCCTTGAACCGTTCTCTACAAGGAAGAGGTCTTGACGTGACTCTGCTCTACTGACTGGGTTAATAGCACCTTCGGTACGTTGGAGTTCGAAATAAGTGCACTATCGATTCCGGGGCCGAACGGAATATGTTTACAAATGAAGTGTAATCTGTTGAATATATATATATATATATATATATAGAGAGAGAGAGAGAGAGAGAGAGGGAAAGAGAAAGAGAGAAAGAGAGAGAGAGGAGGGGAGGAGGAGAGAGCAAAAGTCGTACAAATATATTGTTTCTGTTATATTTTCATTAATATCGATTTATTGTCTTTAGTTTTATTCAGTGCGATAAGATAGGAGCATTTTGGTACCCCCAAAACAAGGTGTAAATCAGTGCAATGCGTTATTATGATTGGAACCGAAAAAATACTGAAAAGTGTATTTTAGGATTGAATTTTCGAATAAAAAGATAATGCAGTGACACAAAAAGCTATTTATGATGGTATCTACTCACACATAAAAAAGATTATCTATACATTAGTCCAATTAAGCTACAACATTAACCTATATTCCTCAATCTCATGTTAGATCATTTTTATTTGGTATTTTTCAAGTGTTTACAATCATATTAGCAGATTGTCCAGGTACCCTTATTTTTTTACTGGTCCTGTTTTCCTTTAGGGTAATAGGTACAACTGTCGTACTATAAATACTGTTCTTTGAAATAAAATAGGCCCCGGATAGAATCGCAGAACTAATGTCTTCATTACACAAACAACAGGCTGCCCAAATGTGTCATGGAAAGGAATGCCAGTCACATCTTTGAATATAGATAATTTTTGTTAGACTTTTGAAATCTTAATCAATACTAACCCATTGTTGCCTTGTTATCTTTTGTTATAAATTGCAGAATATTTGGACCCATTTTTCAGGAAATAACATCTGCAGAGTGAAATTATGTTTATATGGATAGCTTAATAAAATTCACTCTTACGATTCAGGCATACTTTACGTTATATCAAATTTGAAGTACAAAATCCCTAAAAAATTGTATGGAATGGTTTCAGAATAACTTCCGTGAATTTGTGCAATTGAAAAAAATAGAGGATATTCACAATAGAGGATGACACAAATTATGTTAAAAAAGTTGAGTTTCACACAAGTTATTACAAAATTGATGTTGTCGTTTTGTGTATAAACTAAACTTGTTTGATTTATACGAAAGCCTGGGCAAACAGTAGAAGAAAATTTTAAAATCACTGAATAACACTCTATAAACGGATAACTTTCGAAATTGATGTAGTTTGATTCTTTTTAGTGGAGGCATCGGGTTTGTGTTTCCTTAGTCAAAGCTACCAGCTTGAAAAATGCTCATTCTCGTCTGTCGATTATTGTAGTGTTGAATATTTTACTTTATTCTGAAGCTTCGGAAACCCAAGCAATAATCCGAAATAAATTCTAGTGATAGAAAAAGACGAAGACTGACATACAGACATTGATAAACGACTGTATCCGGAATCATTTCTGTTATACAAACTCATTCACTGATATATATGTTAATAACTGATTTTCAGCGCATTTCTATTCATTGCCTTTTTACATTTTATGCGCATTTAAAACTACGCACATTGACACATACTTTCAACACTCACACATACACATATGCACATATATGTACATGCACATGGACACACACACAGAGTATGTCCTGACTTTTTCCCTAGCCATCCACTGTTTGGTTGCATCTTGCTCAGAGTTACAAAAACCAATTATCTAGACGAAACCCACGTAATCACGTTTGAGTAAGTCATATGGGGACGTGGTAAAATGTGCAAAGGTCACTTTAGGGAAAATAACAAACGGTACCATTTTATCCTCTGAACAACAGCTACAGATGACTAAGAGACTTTTATTTCTCTTTTAATGAAGCCATAGATAGCCAGTGACTGGCAATGCACCGAGCACCATATATTGTTACGCAACGATACTCTTTTTGTGATTTGTTCTTTATATCACTTCTTTGGTCTGCCTGTATATTAAACTGTTTTTGTTCATGTCTATGTAGTTTCCTGTTGTTTCTTACTTGCCAATCCCTTTCTTCCTTTCTATTTTTCTTTTCTGCAACTTTATTTTTCTTTTCTCCTTTCATTTCCTCGACATGTCCACAAACGTTGTCATCTCTATAGTGTCCCCTGGCTTTTGGTTTTTAATTAGAAACCGTCCATCAAATCTATTACAGAAACTGTCAACATAGGTTTCTGTGGTTTTTAAGTTGGTGTAGCTGGCTGGTTGGCTGGCTATGTATCTATTACGTGTAAACATTAAACCACTAAGGTAAGACGCCCGATAATTCATCATTTTACTTGAGAGAATCTTCTGTTTTCCTTTACCGTTCTACTGCTAAATAATACTTTGATGGAGCATTCAATTTCTTATAGAAGTTCATTTTAAATTGGATCCTTAATTTATGTCTAGGAACATTCAGGCTTGATCCTCATTGAAAACTCAAATTGTATAGTTATTGCTATCAAAAAAAATTAAATCACCACTTTATAATCTCCCCTGGCACAACATGCTGCCAAAAACGTTCGTCACGTGACAGTTTTTTTGGAGTGACCAACCTAACTTGTTTATATATATATATATATATATATATATATATATATATATATATATATATATATATATATATATATATATATATATATATATAATACCGACCACCAGTTGTTCTTACATACGTTTCCATTTTATTTCTTCTTTGTAGGCACTTCTATATGTGTATTTGAAATATTTCTTATATGCACAGTTTCTGAAATGCAAAAGTATATTTCTTCTCATTTACAAAGCATTTTCCGGCTATACGGTGATGCTTCCACATGAGAAAAATTGTAACTTACTTGTAATTCATTTTTACTGCTTATATCGTTTGCCCAAAAATGATTCACCGTTAACATTACTCATCAAACCGAAAATTGAAAGGTATGTAACTACAAGCACAGACAAATGATAGACATTGGAATGATCTTTGAATCTCCAGAACTTGGCAAGTTTTCGTGCTATAAAAAACAAACTGAATGGCTGTGATAATGGACAAAAGAAGTAAAAGATAGAAAAAAAAGACAGCTGTCAATCTGTCTCCGTATGATTCACTCCAAGATATAGTTCATAAAAAAAAATGATGTTCCATGGTATCGAGACAAAGCTTACAAGTTATCTGGTTAGCTTAGATAGTGGTACACGCCTCTAAAAGACAGAACACCTGGTCTGCCTAGGAGATGGAAAGTTCAACAGAAAACCGATAACCCAAAGACCTCCTTATCCATATTTCTGGTCGTAGCGATTAAAACAGGTTTCAAGTTTCTTGGTGGTAACACAAGTTGCAAATCAACCTCAACGTTCAACAACGCAGGTCTGTTGGGGTTTCCATGTTGTTTGAGTGGTTCTTAGTAGACATGCAACAGTCGTGGGATCCCTTCCTAAAAGTAAAAATCTCTCCCGATGCCTAGCGATGAAGCTATTTTAATTCCCACATACTCAGGTATTACACACTTGAACAAACATATATTTTACTTTTTCTTGGTTCGTGGATGTTTTCCCTGTTCCTTTAGTAACAGTTTTTGATTTCATCTTTTTCAATCGCAGAACACCCATTTCTTTCCTTGTTAATTTTCAAGTCTGTTGTTGTTTGATATGAATTCCCCTTATTTCTTTCTTTTTTTTTTCTCAACATAGAATTCATTGATTCAAATTTCGTGTTTGGTAATTGTATCTCGATGCTGATAAGACTATCAGTTTTATTGAGTTTCATACATCATTGTCACTTGAATTTATTAGTATTTAAACGTTGAATACGTATTTTCAATGTAGATTTATATCCAGAGATGCTGATAGAGGGACATGAAGAGCAATGCATTTCTCTGCATGTTTGTTGATAGCAGCTGCAACTAGGGAAGAGCAAAAGAATCAAGACTCAGGAAATCCAATTGAACCTTTTTATTTTATTCTTAGGCCGACCGAAAATACGCTGATAGAAACCCTCAATCGGAGAGAGAGAGAGAGAGAGAGAGAGAGAGAGAGAGAGAGAGAGAGAGAGAGACGAGGAGAGGTTTTTTGTTCCCTTACTGCCAGGGGCTAGGGGCCAGTGGCCTGTCATCCATCTGTCTACTACTCTACTGCGCTGGTACTATGGTGACCAAAGTTTGGTCTCCTTTTTATAGGCGAGAGTCCTTTCTATATTGCCGTATGTTTTACTGAATTAACTTACCGCCTTCTTTAACCAGATTCAGGAACTGTATGATCGTCTACCTTTCTCTTTCCTATCCCCCCCCCGATTTCTTTTGTTTCTCATTCAAATAAACTTACTGCCTATTTTTCTTGCTTTCACCGTAGGAATCCTTATACACTTTTATTTTTTAGATCAACTTCCTTTTTGCTTTCTTACTGGTAATATATTTTTTTCAATTAAGTAGCTGGCTATCTATCTGCAGGGGCTCCGAACGACCATGCTTTATCTTGTCAATAAATCTACTTAAGACGTTTCAATCGTCCTTTTGGCGTCTGAAAAGGGTTACTCTGTAACATCTAATCTCCGACCAAATATTTGAGTATACTTGACGTATACCCATGCATATAAAAGTATTTTAACAGAAAATGCATTTAAGAAAGAAAAGAAAATATTTGAAAAATAAAATGAAATATTCAATTGAAGATTCGGCCATCGGATCAAAACCTGTTTACTTAATTCAGAAAATGTGCTAATTTTCATTATATTATTTCCAGCTTTTCACTAGATGTAATTTATTCTATATAATACTATCCATGTAGTGTTAATACATCACACAATACTACAACGTGATATTTCTTTCAAGCTTTGATATAAATGCCAATCCTACAATCTTGCTAAACAAATGCATTGGTCAATAGACAATTTACGATGTATTCATTTCTCATTGCTGGCTCCTTTTATTTGATCGTAGCCATGCACTTGTTCCAATATTGCATCAAAACCTCTGGCCTCTGCACCGAATAACGTTACCTTTCAGAAAGATTTCTTGTATTACGCAGAGTCTTCTGATGGGAACGACCATTTCCCCTATTACAGTATGTGCAAATCACTCCATGGCTTTTGTAGTCCGTTCTTTCATCGGAAAAATCAATCAGAACTGACCTGTGATGCTTTGAGTTTTTCAAACATCTTATCACTTGATGGCTGGAAAATGTGGAGAAGCTTTTAGCGTGTTTTGCTTTGTTGACTTCCTGCGAACAACATAGTCACGCAAGGGAACATCCTACATTGGTATCAAGATAAACAAAAGAATATACGATATTTGAGATTCTTCCTTTGTCAGAAGAATGATTCATGCAATATTTCCCGTTGGAAAAGAGTAATATCCCGACGACTTATGATATTTGATTCAATAAAACGAAGTACCATGTATCAATTTCTCTGAATATAAACATATAAACCTTATATCAATTAATGTTGGTAAAAGGAGAGAATCGGTGCAGGTCTGGTTAGTCACCCAACAGAGAACATCACATGACTAACATTTTCTGCAAGCATGGCGTGTTCAGAGTCTACAACCAATTTTGTTGGGCAGTGATCACTAAAAAAGTTTGAATTACAAACAACAAGCAAACACAAGATAATGATCAACTTGGCATAAACGTACATTGACAATTGAACACCACACAAAAAGCTTATTTTGACGGATTTCCTAAACACACAACCATATTTGTGTAGACTTTTCAAGGAGTGGTTTTTGAAAACATCATCCCCTCATCTTTATTGGTGCAGTTTGGTGTGAAAAAATAAGGACATACGTGAGTACGCCCATAGTCATCCATCAATTGACATCTGTGGTCGAAGGTTTTTAATATATATATATATATATATATGTATATATATATATATATATATATATATATATATATATATATGTGTGTGTGTGTGTGTGTGTGTGTGTGTGTGTGTGTATACACACACACATATATAAATGTGTGTTTGTGTTTGCTTGTATATATATATATGTGTGTGTGTGTGTGTGCGTGCGTGTGTGTGCGTATATATATATATATATATATATATATATATATAATTGATATCCGTATACTTTTTATTTGCGAATAATTTCGATAAAATGTAGTGTAGTCCTACATCAAAACATCAAGGTAATTTAGTTTTACAATAAAACCGTGATACAAAACTCACCTGAAGATCAAATATCATGGAACAGATCCATTGTAAGTATTCATCGGGGGAAAGATTATTCAATTTAAAAAAAGATATATCAAGCCCTCTTTCTATAGAAGCAAAACATTAATTGCAGCTTGAATAGATAGATAGATAGATAGATACATACATACATACATACATACGTACTCTCATGCATACATACGTACATACATACGTACGTATGTATGTACATTCATAGGTATGTGCATGCGTATGTATGTATGTATGTATGTATGTAAATCGTATCAAAGATCTTAGAACGAAGTATCAAAGAACTATAACAAGGCATGTGAGAAAGTCTCACTGAAATAGGTAAGAACTTCAATTAAGAATGAAATTTCATTTTCTTCCAAATAGGAATAGAAATGAGATTGGTTGAAAGACCTGAGGTATGTTTGATATATTCTATTCTGTGTCATATCAATCACGCTTTTAAACATGTATGTCTGCTCTTAAGAAACATACAGAATCCGAATTCTTATAAGCAATCACCCTCATTATGTGTGCCTTCGCTATTGATAATTAAAAAGCTTTACAGATGAATAAAATTACATGCTTCTTGGCGTTTTTCTTTTCGCTAATTTATGTTACATCTTGGTACCTGATGCATCAGAGCAATGCACAAATGCTTAAAGATACAGGTTAAACTATCCCACCTTGACGTATTTTGCAGAAACACGATTGTGTAAAGCACTTATCATGAAACAGAAGATACTTATGAGGAAATATTTCAGTTCTAGATTAATCAGTTTCTGAATGTTATACATGCTTTTTCTGGTTGCAACTCGAGAGTATAGCACAAAAGATGTATGAACATTAAGTTTTGGTAATGCTGGTTTGATATTGAATTTAAACGTTGGCTTTTTTGAGGTTTTGTCCATTGATATTATTTTGCATTATTATCGTTGGTAAATATTTTTCTGTTTGATTGAAATGTGTGACCTTCATAAAACTTGTTACAAGAAGATGTCAAATGTGGATGCAATTAGGTGTAAGTTTATTCCTCGTCAGCAGCGGTCTTATAACGTCCATCGTTGGCCATAGACCTCTCTCAAGATTTGTCAAATCCCTCTTTTGCGCATTAGCTTTGAGATCCAATTTGTGAGTTGTTATATCCAATTGGTGCATGAAATTCTTTCAACATGGCCAGCTGATTGTTATTTGAGTTTGCAAATGGACTCTCTAACATTTTCGACTCCGGTCTTTTCTCTAAAATTTTGTGTACTTTTGTAATCTGTCCATGGGTAGAAAATTGGTTTGAATTTACGAAGCTTTTCTGATATATAAAGACGGGGTAGGGTCAAATATCACTGACTGGGAAGCATTAAAGCTCTGTATAAACTCAAAGAATTGATTTTCTGTTCTGCAGTCGTCAATTGAACTATTTAAATTAGATGGACAGATCTCTTTGAATTAAACTGACACCACTTTAACTATTTAAATTCAAATGATCACTTATCTTAAATTGAAGACGACCTGACAAACGAATTGTATGTGGTGCGTATGTTAAAACACTCTCTATAGGTTAATGGGTATGTTTATCAAATGTATGCATTCAGTTGATCTTCGACTGTCGTCAGTCAAAGGTGTTTGCGAAGCAGAATAAAAAAAGAAATGGGGAGAGAGAAAGAGAGTTCGTTTTTGAATTACTATTTGAAAAATTACCTGAATCATTTGAAACCTTAATACTTCCTTCGAAGACGATGTTCCGTGCTCATTTTAGAACAAGGTAAATATCTGAAAAGAAGTAAAATAAACAGTATGCTCATTCGGATAGCTCCGGGTATTTGTTCTTTCTAAAACTAACTTTACGTTCACTGCATTCACGTGAACTATCTCCAAAATACATCCGCTGATATGAAAGACATTTTGTCTTCCAAGTTCTCTCTTTGTATCAATGCCCTGTTAACAATGATAAAAGCATACCAAAAGATATGTCTCGGTACTGGTAAACATTGAATATACATGCATAATCGAGGCTGTAACTAAATAGCTGATTACGTAACACCTATATGTCAAAAGGTATGAAGACATTGAAATAAAATTTACTAGTTTATGCAATTATTCATCATTATATACATTTTGTAGGGATAAGGATTGACAACGTTTCAGAAGAGATATACGCCTCATTCCAAATTTGTTGAGTCAAAATTGAATAAGTAAATTAGCCTGTATGATTTTCTGATTTTCACTCAACCTAAAAGTTTTATATCATCGATCATTACATTTCACATATCTACTTCTTTTTTAGACTTTACAGTGACAGGTCTAGTTAGTCCCTCAGTAGACATCGTCTTGTGAACAGCGTCTTTTGGCAACATGCCGTATTTAAGGTGATCAATTAGACAAAATGAGAGAAAAAGTGAACAATGCATAAATTACATTCCTCACCTTCAGCTGTTTTGTGTTCACTGAAAAAACATTTGTACTTTCAAGAAATGAAAGTAAATGCTGTCAGACACAAACTCGGGTACCAGAATGGCAAAAATTAAATCGTCTTCTTCTGAAACCCCGTTTAGGCGGATATCTTCAGAATAAAAAGAAATACTGTTATTCTAAACATGATAGGGAGCTCCTTTGTTAATGTTCCAATCTTATAGCCCCATTGATGCAGCCTGTATGTGTCGTGTATAGCCGATCTGATAGCCAGCAAGCCGGATAGCCAGACTCAATTGGAAACTGAAGAAATATTCACTGACCGTCTCGGTTGAGGTTTTTTATACGTAAAAGCTACCTCTCAATAGAAAAGATTTAAGCCCGAAGTCTGATTTACAAATGTTGTGGTACTAATGTAATATCCTGCCATTTTTTCTTTATCGGTTAGAAGGAGAGCGAGGAACGATGGATTCAGCTTCCCGTCTGAATTCATTTTTAGCTTTAAATTGATAAAACACGCTATCAAAACATTTAAAACCTTATCTTCTAATTATTGTACTTAATTAACGAGAGCAGATGATTCCCCCAAGCACCAGAAATGTCGTTTCCTGCACTTAGTTTCCTTGCTAATATATGTTTTGGTTTCTTGTGGTATTGCAGCCCACTAATTACGGTTTTTCAATCTTTCAACACTTTTTATTGCTGTCTTTTTTTTACCATTGGCTCCAATCTAAATGGATCATTTTGTAGGGATAAGTTAGAGTGAATGTGTAAAAAAACACATAAACTTTATGAAAATATATTAACTTTTTACTTTTAGAGGTTCCGTTTTTTTTATGCAATGTATTTTATCCAAACTACCCTTTGACACTTATTTGGGGGAAATTTTTTAAAAAGATTTTTTCCGTCTATTTAAAATGTTCCCCTATTTCATAAAAACAAATATAACTGAAATACTTGACTGAAAATCTATGGACTAACATTGAAGATACGAATAGGTCCTCTATCATATCACTTCAAAAAATTTTTATCATTGACGTTAGGTTATGAAAAAACTCAAAATGTTTCCAAAGGAGTGTTTTAAGAAGTTTTTATTGAGTTTTTAAAGAAATTAATAACTTAAGGAAGAAAGCAAGGGCATGGGCCTCGTGTGCACTTTAGTGGGACAAAATTCATGTAGAAGACAACGATACAATTGAAGACCACTGCATCAACTTAAGACAACGAATCCCTATGAAATCGTAGAATGAACAGAAAATCAAGCAAAGAATAATTCTGGAATGACAGGTTTTTTGCCAGAGCAATTTCAACTTTCAAGAACAAAACAATCTTTTTAGTGCTTTAAAGAAATGTATACAACCAATGGATATTCCCAATAGTCACCAATGGAGCCAAAATATGGAGCTTAAAGTTAAACTGAGAACCATGCAGTTTGCACTAGAGAGGAACATGCTCATCTGCACATGGAAAGATCGCCAGAAAACAGAAAATATGAGGGGAAGAGCAGGAGTCATATGTATCATGGAATCCATTATAAAACTCCAATGGCAATGGGATTTTCATATT
Organism: Thysanoteuthis rhombus; assembly: GCA_963457665.1. Lineage (NCBI taxonomy): Eukaryota > Metazoa > Mollusca > Cephalopoda > Oegopsida > Thysanoteuthidae > Thysanoteuthis > Thysanoteuthis major. The sequence continues at coordinate 50,358,174 of OY735226.1, read as the reverse complement.
ACGAAAATTGCAGATTTAGAAAATGAAATAAAAACACTTAAATGGCAATAGGAAATGAAAAAGAAAACTAATCAAACTAAACAGTAAACATATTCTTTACAATTACGGAACAGGGAAAGTGAAATGAAATTGATTTTGCTCTCTCATCAATAATGAACTCAAAAACAACATGGTAGGGGTCAAGGTTGTGTTGAACTGCATAGCCAGCATCATTGTATATTCCAAAGTAGTTAAAAACTGAATATTGCCAGAGCCTCTGCTCCCATCTTGTAATCAACCAAGAGGTAATTGATAACCCCTATAATGACTTGACTTCCTTACTCCAAGATAACCATTGATACTTCAATTTCATCAAGGGAGACTACGACGCACAGGTAGGACAAGAAAATGAATGTTGCGTCGATGAGTTCTGATATAAAGTACAGAACGAGAGAAATAGAAATCTTCAAAACTTCCCAAGTGCAAACGGGTTCAAAATCATGAACAACCCCTTTCAAATAGACTCAGAAATGACCCAACCATGGAACAAGGAACAAAAGCAACACTGTAAAAGACATTTGAGACCTAGAGGAAGTCAATAAAGGAAGTTACCGCAGAATTGTAAAATAAGAAATGCATATTAATACCCAGAAAGAACGCCAAAAATGTTTCATACCAAACTGCATCCATTAAACGTACCGAAAGAATTTACTTGGTCCTAAAATCTTGAATTGAAAGAAAAACAGACACGATATTCTGACTGAGTAAGAACGGCACCAACACCAGCAGACAAAATAACAAAATAACAGCTTTTCTGGTAGATGTTACCTATATATAACCAAACCAAAGAGCACAAAAACCATTAGTAAAATCTTAGATGTAAAAAAAATCTCATGCAATGATGCAGAAACCTCAAGCCACCGGCCACAGGAGAAAAAAATAAAGAGACCAAAGTGATGAAAAAAACAATCAAAAAGAAAGGAGAAGAAGACAGAAGAAGACGCATGACAGCAATCGTTGGAACAACCATCGAAAAATTCTTAGCTTCAAAGTTTAAAAAAATATCTCCTTTTAAGAAAAAATCTACTGTACTCAAGAAACAGAGAAACCTACCAACAGACTGGGAAAGGATAGTCAAACGTGCCTAATAATTCTACTAAAAATTCTTCTCCTTGAGAAAAGGACTACAAGACAACAAAAAAGTATGCATGACGGAAACAATCTGTTTGGGAATTCCTCAGAATTTGCACCACTTTAGGTAAAGCAACAATCGAAAAAAAAAAGACGAACTCTGGACCAGATAACATCAATCTACTCAGAAGCTGGTGATATCATCACTGAAAAACTAGCTATTCAACACATTTCTCAAATATTAGGACAAGGTAATATTATATAGAAAGTGGTCTGGCAAATCTTTGGGAAGGTTGATGTCAGTGACAGACGCTAAAAAGATGATGATGATGATTGTGATGACTGTGATGATTTTAGCGTTCTGTCGATGGCAGAAAATGTCCGAACAGGAAAATCATAGTATCTAAACATTACTTTCACCTATCCGATACTCCAATTAAAGCATTTTGAATTTCTATTAACATTTGCTCCCTTCGTTGGCATCGGATCTGGTGCGAAGCAGACAGGGGATTGTCCCTTCGCATGGATCAGGATTTTCAACTAATGGCATTAGTAACTTCATTGTTGATAACAATACTTCCATACAACCTGAACTTAATACAAGATTTGGTGGTATTATTATTATTAATAATATTATTAATATTATCAATAATAATAATAATAATTTTTGCATCAGGCGCCTCAAGGTCAAAGCTGGAGCCTACATCTTCTTTCGGTACACTCTCACTCTGGCAGTCCACAGCATTGTTTCACACCGGTTTCCCGGTGGTCATCGCTGGATTCTGACCGACAGTAAGTCTCCTCAGGTCGTCAACTTTTCTCTCGGATCTCTGTCACCCATCACAGTAGCACTGTGGTTGGTACTTCAATCACCACTTCTTGTGTGTGTTTTTTTCCTCCTTTCTCCTCTTCTCTCTGCTAACAATTTGGTTCCTTGATCTTACATTTTACCACTTTCTTTCAGTGTTCGTGTGGTTTGCTGTTATGCCATGGTCTGTTAAGTTAGGTCGATTTAAGTTGATTTAAGATTTTGAGTATTTTTTGTCTCTTATTTCAATAATACAAATCTTTCATCCCGTCTATTGGCTTACATCGCTCAAAATCCCGATACCTAATCTGTACGTTGTACACTCAACAGGATGAATAGTAAATAGCCATAAAATATTGTATTTGTTCCTGTGTTAATTTTGTTATTTTTAGTCTTGACTGGTAGGCAACCTCAAATGTCCTGATGGATTTTAGCATTTTGGATATAAATTAATGAATACTTTCTCTGGGAAGAAAGTCAATAGAAAGAAGATTGGAGGAGCCCCAATCATGAAATAAAAAATGGAGTGGACTACGTTCAAACTGATAAGAGCGACACCATTATAGATATTCAGGCCCTAAATCGAATCGATATAGGAAGTGACCTTAGAATGATAAGATGCAAAATTCAAATTAACAACATGATAGAAAGTAGGATGTTGTTCAACACCTATATGTAACCACGTGCTGTTCAAAAGTAGTGCATCCAATCATCCAAAATGGGGCTGAAAGACGGATATGAACTTCTCACCTAACCAGAAAAGAACACCTAAGAGCTCGGCAACAATATAACAACCTCCCTATTCGAGGTTGCCAGTACGTTTAAGCCGGAAAGCTCGAAGTCCCTCAACAAATGTTGAGAAAACAACAAAAACAGCCTAGAGCAGAAACATCGAGAAGAAATGGATAAAAGTCAGACGAAGATACCCAACAGCTGTCATTGAAAGGATTCTCAAAAAAAGTAGGGAATTCAAAACTATTGGAAAATCTCTCAGTACAAGATGAAAGCTAGTAAGTAACCCGATAACATCAGCAACATGAACAGAAAAATCACAAGTCTGCACGAAAATGACCAATCCAATATTCCAATTGAAACTTTTTCTAATATCTTCATCATTAGCTCTCTTTATTGGTGTCTTTTTTGACTTGATGTCCAACAACGGATGCTAACAGAACGACGATATATATATATATATATATATATACATATATATATATATATATATATATATATATAATTGTATATTTGATACAATGTTCCCTGAAATATCTGAAGTGAATCCAAATAAGTACAACAGACGATATACAGCTGTTCCGAGAAATCTAATACGTTTATACAGAAATCTTTGATGTGCTTTTGTTGTCTGTAATGCTTACGTCATCATTACGTAGAAAAAATGTGATATTACACTGCATCCTAGATGTTGTGAATTCTACAAGTATACAATGAGTAAAGGAGACTCTTAACAGATATGCTTCAAAAAAATGGAGCACAGTATTTGCTATTGGATTTGTGTTAAAATGATTATCAAAGGTGTATGGTTGTGATTTATGTTTTTTTTTCTTGAATTAGATAAAGTTAACAAGGATATCATTGTACTGATAGCAGATTCTGGGGTTGATACACATAGTTTACATCTGCATTGCAGAAATCAAAAGTGCCCAGGGGTCATCCACCAGAATTTGTATCTTGGAAAGTTTCCGCCCTAAAGTTGATGATGAGTAGAAAGGTTAATTCGGCATAGGATATGCACATTGGCCTGCTCCAAGATCCGGGGTTCGGGATGGATGAGATATTAAGAGGTTGACGTTGTCAAGTGAGAGCAACTGTATTGCCCAGCCTGCAATGAAAGTTTTATTTTGCCAAAGACACACCCTCTTTTTCTGGCCTGTTATTCAGTAGCCATTTTTGGAAGGGTTGACATATTTTCCCCACGCTAAGCCCGACCTTGTGTCAAATTCCGCCGTGGTGCGACAGTTGATAAATAGCACCCTCTTTTTCTGGCCTCTCCTTCAGGATCAAAGTGTAGTATCTGTTCCATGGTATAGCCTGAGCAGTCAGTAATGACGCTTGCCTGCCGTATGGGCGGAAGAGGGTGGGTGTCAAAGACCGAGTTCGCCAGTGCAAGCGTTAGCCAATGTGGTTTTACAGAGGCTGCGTTTGCTACGCACATCGGGAGCCTTTGGACTCGTCCTTCGGCTCTCCCATTATTACTCGGCCCAGCTGCGGGGTCTCTGTTTCCCCAGAGCGGCATTGCTCTATTGCAGCCAAAGGAGCAGGTCCCCTGGTGGACGCTTTCGTGGCGGATGTTGTCTAGTCATTACAATGCGCTTTTCAACGGTAGCCGCGTCGGCTTGAGCCATTTTGGGAAGGGCTGACCTTTTTTTCCCCACGTTAAGCCCGACCTTGTGTCAAATTCCGCTGTGATGTGTCAGTAGATAAATAGCACACACACACACACATGCACATATATACATACATACATACACACACACACACACACACACACATATATATATATATATATATATATATATATATATATATATATATATATATACAGAGCAGTGGTCAGTGGTATCTTAGATGGCAGATTTTGCAGGCGAGTAGTGGTTTCACTGGACGTGAAAAAGAGTCTGCTGTCAGACGCTACTGGACTTGTGTCTCATCAAAGATACCGAAAGAAAAATGACAACATCTTGGTGGGGTAGGCAGATGCTTTGATTCCTTCTCTTGGTTATTGTACAGATTTGCAGGTGAATTTTTGTAGTTCCTGTAATTCTAGTTGGGAAACAAATGGCTGATAGGTGGGTAATGTATTTTCTGTGTTTGAAAAAGTCTTCAGAGCACTGTGAGTCACATAGATATTAGGGAGGGAACTGAAAATCCCCTACAAAGTATGAAACGAATGTAATGCTGAGATGCAAGTTAATTCATTAGGTCAAGTCAAAGTCACTATTGCTACTGCTATCATATTTACCAGTAACATTTGTTTCCTTGAAATGTCGTAGTTATCAAAAAGTGGTTGAAATTTGAGAAAAATGGCAAATCGTATAGATGATGGCCTGGAAGTGGGAGATACCCCTCAAGCGTTGAGAAAATCTCTTTTAAGGATTGAATTATCGAAAAGGACTGAATGGTTCGTAAGAAAGTAGAACGACTGGGGAAGGTCAGAAGAAATTCGTAAAAAATATAATGAAGGTTTGGCTGACAGGTGTGATCTCCAAAATGAAAATAAAAATGCAGGGTGTTGAAGAATGTTTGATGATGGTTGATTTAACAGTAAATTTGGTGAGTGTCAAAAATTTCTTTTTTTTTGAAATATCCGTGGTTAAATTGAGATTCAGAAAGTTCATAGAAAAAAGTCAGAGGGGGATATTATGAATTTTTAAATAATCGTCAACTGGAGAAATTGATTTTTTTAATCACGCAAACAGTCGAATCGTTCGAAGAAGATATTTGAAAAGTTGAATCCTTCTCAAAATTGAATGAATGCAATATAATTGAAAGAGATATTTCAGGAGTGATTTCTTTTATTGAAAATATGTCAGATTGTTCAAAGACGAAATTTGAAGAATTGGACGTTGCTATGATCAAAATTTGATTGATAGATATATTTCTGGAATAAAAGTGTCCTCAAACATGTAGATGACCTGTGTGGGAGAAAAATCGTATTTTCAAAAGTTGAAGGTTTAGATTTTAAAAGGGATAATGCATTCAAAAACCATGTGAGTGTGTTTTGGCTGAGGGTGATGATGATGTAGACAATGGTGGTTATGACAGAGGCCCATATACAATATTCAAATGTTATTATTTTTAAAAGTTCGAATCAATGTGTAATTTAAAAAGCACGATGATCATGATGATGATCATGATGATCATGATGATCATGATCATGATCATGATTGAGGCCCAAGCATTGATTTCTATTCTGACAAGTTGTTATAAGGGACTTGAGAGAGAGAGAGAGAGACATCTGGATGCATAAATGGAAGGCATGGATATGCAAGGGGTTGGTTAGGGAGTTGGTCAGTGCATATGCCACCCATCCCCTCTGCTCCTTTTCACTTTGGAAAAAGAAATTCAAAATCTTTTTTAAGATCGAACACTGTTCAGTAAAATAGCTTTGTCAAAAATTGTTCGAAAGATTTTTTAAAAAATGTAACAAAGTAATCGAAAAATGATTACATTTCAAATAAAGGATATTCAGTCGAGTTGTTAAAATTATATAAAATGCTGAAAGGGGTAAAATTAATCCCTCCATAAGTTATTGCAAAATATTTGGGAACTGATATTGAAGAAGCCACACATTATTGAACAGGTATTATAGATTGATATAATATTTAGTTTGATATTCAATGCAAATCTTGAAAATAAGAATGGGCTGAAACTACAATATGAGTTTTGAAGTTCTCCGGGCGGGGCGGGGGGTTTGAATGGTGAATCACAATCGGTGGAGAGGTTCGGAAAAGATATGTATGTAGTGGCAGATATTTGAAAGCATCTTTTTTTCTCAAATGTCATCAATGCAAGATTTGAACATTTCATTTACGAAGACAGAGGAGACATTTTAAAAGAAGTTGACTTTTTTTGTAAGAGATTATTTTTTTGAGAAATTATTATGACATTGAGAAGTGTTACCAAGTTTAATGTAGAGCTGTGGTTTTGAAACATTGATACTCATGGATCCCTTTCAAAAAGGAATTATTCTGTTGTGACACTGTTTTAAGCGTTTGGATTTGGGGGCAGTAATTGATAAACTTCAATAATTGGCAGTTCTTGACCTTCAAGGGTCGTTTTTCTTTCAATTATTTAAGAATGAAAACAACGATCCGAGTATTGGTGAACAATAAAGATTTCTGTGTGGTGGTTGCTTTTGTCTGATAGTGTAATTATTTTGGGGTTCAGCTGTCATTTTTTTAAGTTCATGTAATTGATTCGAATTTTCACCCGAGGACCATCATGTCGGGACCACCGACATAAAGTATTAGATATTTTCAAACAAATTCTATACAGAGAGAGGGAATAGATTGGCTCTCATGATGAATAACAGAAATCACGTATGTATGGGTGGATGACACAAATTTGGAGGCAATTTAAACCATTTTTGTTGGCATAAAATGTGTAAAGATATTTTGACAACCAAAACTTGGAAAGGTTTCATATAACGTAACCGGAAAGAAATTTGAAAATCAATCAATGAGATAATTACCAAAAATTCTTTTTTGGGAGGGTTTAGAAATTTAAAGTTGCCAGGAAGCAATCAAAGATATGTTGGAAGTTGGTGCTTGTTACGCTTTAACTGGGGAAATTTATAGGAATGATTTGAAGGATTAAATTGAGTTGTCTAACATTTGCGACAATAACCTAAAGTGCTACACGATTTGGTGCATCCTACACAGATTCGAAGGGTTATTATAGAGGGTTACATGTAAGTTTTTCTTTAGGATTTTTGGCTTGGAAACTTATTGATATTCACAACTACGTATTTGAAAGGTTGATGGAATGTTAGCCTACAGAGGATTTTATTACCCCTACCCTGAACGGTCTTAAAAAGTCATTGGACATTACCTCTCATACACCTCGGTAGATAACACAATCACGATTTTCGATAAATCCAGGGTACCCGGGTTGGAACCCTGTGGTTGAATATTACATTTTATGATGATTGTTCTCGCAGTGTACGCAAAATCTCGGGAAGTAATAAGGAATAAAAGATGGGGGAAGCGCCAGCGGAGGGCACAGGTTTGAGGCAAAGGAGAGAAACGACTAATGCTGAAAACTACAGAAGAATATCGCAGGGAGTAAGAAAACATTACTGTCGCACACCGTAAGTCAACGAAAGAAAAGACTCGAAACCAGAGAGGTGCTTATCGCCAAAAGTAAGACGACGTTTCTTTGGTACACTCTAAGTCAATGAGAAGAGAGATTCAGTGATATGATCGTATAACCTTTATTCAACGAAAAGTGATCCAGTCTCATTGGACTTCTCTACCTATAATTTTTAGAGTTAGTTCAAAGCTACTGTAATTATTGTTGTACATATAACTGATTCTGGTGTAAATGCTTCAACGTAACACCCATACTGTTGAAATCCAAAATGCTTTGGTGAAAACGAACTATGGGGCTGATAGCCTTGGTGCTAATCAACCTTTGTGGTCATCAGCCGAAATTGGTATCCATGAGAGTTTCCACCCAGAAGTTGAGGTTGCGTAAATAGGTTAATACGAACGAATTGACTTGTATCATCCAGATGCAGGGTTGCTGGTTAGCTGGCTAGAGGGGATCATTGGATTGGTCGACGGAGTCGGACAGGACAAGTTGTAACACCCAACCCACAGGGAGATAACTCTTTTTTGAAATTCCTCAAGCACTTTCTGCGCCCCGGGGAGAGATGGGAATTTTTCTAGCTTGAAAAGAAGAACAATGACATAGAAATAATCAGAGCTTTGGTTATTGATTAGCTGTGAATTGCCAGAGTTGGGTGAGTGGTCAATGGCTGCAGTGGACACAGAAGGACAAAGTACCTTCTGTCATCTGCCAGTAGTCACATTTCCACAACGGCTGAGAACATCCCGAAGGTCTAGCCGTATCTAAATCTCCGAGAAAGCCCAAGACAGATTCTTATATCATTAGTATAATTCATGCCTCTGATCTGGAAAGGTCTGCCATGTTCTGATCAACTTCGTCAGATGATAAATCTTTTATTACCAAGATTTTTTTTTTCCATGGCTGTTTCACTTTGGCATTCCATTTTGTTTTCACCCTGGATGTATATTCTGTTTCCATATTCGACAACATCACCAGAAACTTTGTCAGAGTACAAAAACTTGCACAAAATAGGTCCGAATGAGCATCCTGTGTGAAGTGGAAGACTGGCGACGTGACTCATGACCAGAGTTACGATAGGCTTGATAAATTTTATCTTTGTACATTTACAGTTAGATTAACTTCATGTTCCGGAATCTGTTTTTCTTTTTTTATTTTGTGAGTACAATTGAATTCAAATAATTTTATTTAAACCATCGTTTTTTGGCAGCAAATGTAGACTAGTGAAATATAAAAAAAGAAACGAATATATGATCTCCAGGAGTTTGGATAAGAGAACATTGTTTTACTGTTCGATGAACACACAGCCAAAGGCCAGGAAAAAAGTCTTTATGTTGCAGTTTCAAATTAAACATTGAAATTAACCTTTTTCTATTTTTATTTGTTTATTTTGCTCTATTTCCATCGCATGTTTAATTAACTGGTGTGCTATTTGTTGACGAGATAAATTTGGCAACTGAATGGAAAACTTCTTGAGAGTAATTCATCTGGGTTTGTGCTTGTAATCATATATGTATAAAAAATGTACGCATTGGCGTATGAACCAAGAGGAAGTGGGGCAAACACCCCCTCAATTCGTGGAAAAAAAAAACAAGCAACAGTGTAATGTAGGCAAATCCGTGAAAATATCCGGGCAGAACAAAACTTTGGCCGCCCCCTTAACAAAAAGGGTCTACAATACTAGTGGATGAAATTGCAATGTAAAACCATGTGGTATACACAAACACATACATACTTACAAGCATAATTATGTAAGTCTATTGACTTTTGTATTGTTATAGTGTTTAAGGTCACTGCATGGAATTTCTAGGCATAGTCATGAAACGTATTTGTACATGAGAATCCGTTACAATACTTGACTCTCAGCTAAAAGAATCATTGAAATTTTGAAATGAAAAATAAAATAATACAAATAGCTGATCTAATATATTCAACTGCATTTAAGACGTCCATCTATTTCTTAATCAGGTTTTCAAGTCTGAATATTCAAACTTGAAAAAGAACAGAATAATTTGAAGAGGGACGGTATGATGAGACAAAAATAGTGTAATTGTGCTGTGTAATCTATTCAAAAATAGTAATAAATGTTGGGTTTTTAGTGAGAAAACATGGACCGATCCACTTGAAGGTGATAATTTCTTTGACAAATTATCTCTTTCGATCATTTGGTATCATGAACTCTTCCACTTTTTTTATTTGATTTTATTTACTTGAAAACAAACTTATACTAAAATTCAAACACAAATTGTATCATCAGACCAGGGTGTCTCTGCATAGGTTAATGGTTAGTAAGTCGGTCTTAATGGTAATTTCTAATGAGAATCCAACACTTTTCAAAAGTCCGCTTTACGAATGTCTTGGATAAAAGATGAATGACAAAAAGATGTACCCAGCCAGTGTTTAGCAGCAAGCCATTATAAAGGCAACACCCCACTTTTTTTTTCTTTTCTACACACCAGTTACCTATACCTGCCGACTTCAAAAACTGACGTACCATCATGACTATTCAGGGGTCTTGAAAAGCAATAATCTTTATCCTATGTGAATAGGTGGTAATTGACTAACCTTTATACTTTTCCGGACAACAGAAAATTACTTTACAGCGGGGAAACCTGTTCGCCCGAGAATCTTATCACGGTAATCAATTTGTATGTATACATATATACTATATGGTTGATGTTTGAAATTTGATGAATGTATTTTTACTGTGTTTACTCAAGAGCAATGAGATGTTAAATATTACTCGATTTTAACTATTCAAAGCGATACGTCAGTTTTATATTGAATATTAGTAGCTTCGAAAGGTTTCTATTTTTTTATATGTGCCTGTGTTAGTGTATCTCAGCACACTTAGACATACTGTTTTGTCTACAAACTTGATACATGGTCAATGAAGACATCAACATTGGTAAGATTTTCGGACAATTTAATGAAGCCATGACTAGACATCCTGATCGTTTTAAATCTGATCTGTTTGACCATAACGTATTAAGGGGATTAGGTAACCATCAGATTTAGTCCCTGTCAGTGCGAAAAAATGAAATGAATAGAACCATGGAAAGGGGAAAACATTCTGCTCATGTCTATTTCTGTAACTGATAAGTGAAGGAAGCGGGTGTGAGATTGAACACGGAATGCTGATTGACAAATGGCCTGTTCACGTGTTACTATGGACTAAATTGTTGTTGAGGTTTATTTCGCCCACATACATAAAAAATGTTCTTTTTTATATATTTTATTTGATGATTCAGAAAGAACTATAATATTGATGGATGTGAGATGATGTGCGACTTGTAAAGTCAAGTCTAAGGTTATTGATCTTGAAATACTTCATCGAATTCTTGAGTTGGTTTGCATGCAGTCCGAGATAAAAAAAACCTCTACAACAATATTCACATAGATTTGCACTGGAAAACGAGTCTCGCCCGTTGTCATACTTATTTATCCTTCACTGTCAAATACGTTCTGGAGTAAACATTAGGGAGTAAACCCTGTGTTGAAAAACAAATCTGTAGTATAAGATGACATCTAGATAACAAAAATATAAAATAAAAATATTGAAATCATGGCCTTAAGAGAAGGGTGTTTGATCAGCACTCCTTAGGAACCATGTTAATACCAGTGTTTTGTTTTCGAATCACTGAATCAGTTACTCGGTAAACAAGCAGTGATCCTAACAAAGGTAAAAAAAACACACATAGTACTTGAATATTAGATTGTGTATGAAATATAAAAGATGCTGAAATGATTACACAAAATACATAATGAATATTTGGAAACAACTGACTAAAGTAGCATAAATATTTGGAAATGATAATTTTGTAACGTATTTTGTGTTTGCTGCTGTAAAGCTTTCAAGATTATATATATATATATATATATATATGTGTGTGTGTGTGTGTGTGTGTTTGTGTGTGTGTGTGGATGTCTGTGTATGTACACATGAATATACATATATGTATATATATATATATATATGTGTGTGTGTGTGTTTGTGTGTGTGTGTGGATGTCTGTGTATGTACACATGAATATACATATATATATATATATATGTGTGTGTGTGTGTGTTTGTGTGTGTGTGTGGATGTCTGTGTATGTACACATGAATATACATATATATATATGTGTGTGTGTGTGTGTGTGTTTGTGTGTGTGTGTGGATGTCTGTGTATGTACACATGAATATACATATATATGTGTGTGTGTGTGTGTGTTTGTGTGTGTGTGTGGATGTCTGTGTATGTACACATGAATATACATATATATATATATGTGTGTGTGTGTGTTTATGTGTGTGTGTGGATGTCTGTGTATGTACACATGAATATACATATATGTATATATATATATATATGTGTGTGTATGTAAGTATAAAGTAAGTAACCAATATCACCTGTGAGAGTGCTAAATGGCTGTTTATGATAAAATGCAAGTAATATACAAAGAAAAAGTTAATGAAAAAGTTCTCAATACGGTACGTCCATCACGAAAACAAAGTTGACTCTTTTTGAATCTTAATTGGCCTAATATATGTTTTGTTTGTTTTTAGTTCTCCAAAACAGCAATGGTTTCTGGAGTTTTTCGGGTAATTCTTTTTTTTTTTTGTTCTTTAACAGTCAAGTGGAGCTAATTGCGCGTGGTGATCATTGGAATATAACCTTGGGATCCGGTTGGCGTATTTCGGATGGCGTCTTTGTTTATGTGTTTGAGTATCAATAAAATGATGAATATCGGACATGATATTCCGTGTCAAACATATCATGGTGGGTTCGATATTTAATTGCATTGGTCAGTAGGGCAAGTGTATTAGTATCGCCTGTTTTTTAAATGTATTATTACTTGTAATTTCACACCAACTGCCTGGTGGTGTTGTTGCTCTTGTTGTTGTCATTATTATTATTATTATTATTATTATTATTATTATTATTATTATTATTATTATTATTATTATTATTATTATTATTATTAAATCTCACACCAGTTGCCTGGTGGTAACCGCTGGAGTTTGAGTGACAGCAAGTCTCCTCAAGTCTCCAGCCCTCCTCTCCTAGTACTCATAGGTCGCAGTAATTCTACGATTTACAGTTTCACACCGGTTGCCCAGTGGTTATCGCTGAAGGCTGAGTGACAATAAGTCTCCTCAGGTCCTCAGCTAACGTCTCCTCCCTCTTTCGCATATCATGACAGAGCTACTATTCGTTGCAGTACTTATATCTCTAGCACCTTCCTCAGTATCCGTGCAGTTCCAAGTAGCGCTGTGGTCTGTACGGTCTCTATCCTCCCCCTAATTCCGATCTCCTCCAGTCTCTCCCTCAGCGTTTGGGGGACAGTTCCTAGTGCTCCCACTATGACCGGTACTACCCTGGTTTTCATGTTCCACATTTTCCTTAACTCCCTTGCTAGGTCCTGGTATTTTTCCCTTTTTTCACCCTCCTTCTTTTTTACTCTATGGTCTGCAGGTACAGCAACGTGTACTATTTGGCAGGCCTTCCTTTTTTTGTCTACTATTACTAAGTCCGGCCTTCTTGCCTGGATGAGGTGGTCAGTTTGGATGTCAAAGTCCCACAGTAGTTTGTGGTTGTCATTCTCCAAATATTGTTATCATTATTATTATTATTATTATTATTATTATTATTATTATTATTATTATTATTATTATTATTATCATCATCATCTCACACCAGTTGCCTGGTGGTAACCGCTGGAGTTTGAGTGACAGCAAGTCTCCTCAAGTCTCCAGCCCTCCTCTCCTCGTACTCATAGATCGCAGTAATTTTGCGATTTACAGTTTCACACCGGTTGCCCAGTGGTTATCGCTGAAGGCTGAGTGACAATAAGTCTCCTCAGGTCTTCAGCTAACGTCTCCTCTCTCTTTCGCATATCATGACAGAGCTACGATTCGTTGCAGTCCTTATATCTCTAGCACCTTCCTCAGTATCCGTCCAGTGCCCAGCAGTGCTGTGGTCTGTACGGTCTCTATCCTCCCCCTAATCCCGATCTCCTCCAGTCTCTCCCTCAGCGTTTTGGGGACAGTTCCTAGTGCTCCCACTATGACCGGTACTACCCTGGTTTTCATGTTCCACATTTTCTTTAGCTCCCTTGCTAGGTCCTGGTATTTTTCCCTTTTCTCACCCTCCTTCTTCTTTACTCTATGGTCTGCAGGTACAGCAACGTCTACTATTTGGCAGGCCCTCCTTTTTTTGTCTACTATTACTAAGTCCGGCCTTCTTGCCTGGATGAGGTGGTCAGTTTGGATGTCAAAGTCCCACAGTAGTTTGTGGTTGTCATTCTCCAAAACTGCCTCTGGCTTGTGCTGATACCACTTTTCCCCATGGTTGAATCCCATTTGTTTACTTAGTTCCCAGTGTATCATCGTTGCTACTCTATCGTGTCTATGCTTATACTCCTTCTGGGCGAGCTGACTACATTCACTAGTTATGTGGTTCACTGTCTCATCTCTTTCACCGCACATGCGGCATTTGCTATTCCACCACGATTGTCCAGTGGTTAGCGCAAAAGGTTAAGGGACAACAAGTCTCCTCAAGTCTCAAGCCCTCCTCTCCACACTCTAATAGTCAACAGCATTACTGCATTTTCAATTTCACACCAGTTGCCCGGTGGTCATCATAGAAGGCTGGATGACAGCAAGTCTCCACAAGTCTTCAGTCCATATCTCAGCTCTCCCTCACCTACAACATCAGTGCTGTGGTTCACACCTCCGTGACCATATGAATGCTTTTCTCATTATTTTTCCTTCCTCCCTCCTCTGTTAGACAATTACTAACATTTAGGGTCATAGATCTTTTATTTCTATTACTTTCCTCGGTAACCGTGCAGCTCCAAGCAGTGACGTGGTCTCTACAGTCTCGATCCTTACTTTAACCCAAGTATCCTGAATCTCACCTCAGTCTCATGGGCACAGTCCCGAGTGCACCTATCATTACTGGTATTATCCTGACTTTCGTCTTCAACATCTTCTACCGTTCTCTTGCCAAATCTTGGTATTTTTCGTGTTTTTCACTCTCGTCCCTCTTTATTCTATAGTCGGCTGGCACAGACACGTCTATTATTTGCCAGGTTTTCTTTTCGTTGTCTATGATTACCAGGTCCGATCTTCTCGCATGGATGAAGTGGTACGTTTGGATGTCAATGTCTAAGTGTAATTTGTGGTTTCAATTTTCAGGGCTATCTCCAGTTTGATACCACTTTTCCATACAGTTAAATACCATCCAATCAATCAGATCCAAGATTATCACTTTTGCTACTCTATTGTGTCTGTGTTTATACTCCATTTAGTTGACGATATTCACTAGTTAAGTGGTTTAAAGTCTCATCTGCTTCACTACATGGGTGGTACTTGCTGCTTGTCTATGTTCTGTTGATTTTTCGTTTTAATATAACCTGTTCTGCTGCATTTTGTTTTGAGCTGCCATGATGAGCAATTCCGTTTTTATCTTCAAGTTTCAATTTCGTAGCCATGTCCATGGTCTTTTGTCTGCCACATCACGTGTCTTTTTGATTCTCTTTTTATTAGATTTCTATGGTTTAGTTTGATCACTAATATTTTCCTTTTTCCCTTAATGTATTCTCCTTTTATTTTCTCTTTCATTTTTTCCGTTTTACTGTGCCACATTTAAGAACTCCCGTGCAGTCAGAGCTCTAATCTTCCTGATTGGTCTATAATTGCTTGCCATGTTCCCTTTTCAGGTTTTTTTTGGGATAAGGGTGGTTCTGTCTCTGGTCATCCATTCTTTTAGGTAACTTCGGATTGGGTGGGTGAGCCTCTAATGTTGTGTAGTGAATTATTTGAATCAATATCCGTGGGACCCATCAGGTCCTTGCTCTCTCCTCTTGACAATTTTCCTGAGAGCATGTTTCAATGTGGTTTCATTCAATACTATTAGTTCTCCATTGTCTATGTCTTTGAGCACTCTCTTCATGTTTTCTGACCGTTCCAGGGTTTTGCTGTGTCTTTTCGGGTGTCCCCATGTGCTGTTCCAGTTGGTCTTGATCTCTATGGTGTTCAGCTTTATGTTCTGTCTTCCTCTTTCGTTCAGTGTGGCTTTGTCTGTACTAAGCAGTTCTTCAGCGTTGCTTCCATTGCTTATCTTCTCTGATGTATCTATTCCACTGCTGCAGGGATACCTTTTTGTCCTTTTTCGTATTTGTCTCATGGTCTTACAATTGGTCTGTTCATATGTGGTGCATTTCTCAGTAGTACTACATCTCTCTGGAGTTGTTAGATCTGTATTTCTAATCTTCTTTTCCTAGTTGAGTTGTTCCTCTCTATATTATCATTATTATTCGGGGTCATTTCTTGTGTTGTGAAAAATTCTGTTACCATTTTCACTCCAACTTAGATTGTTGAGCTCCATAGACTATTGATCTCAATATGCATTATTATGATTATTATTATTATTATTATTATTATTATTATTATTATTATTATTATTATTATTATTATTATTATTTGGAATCTCACACCAGTTGCCCGGTGGTAACCGCTGGAGTTTGAGTGACAGCAAGTCTCCTCAAGTCTCCACCCCTCCTCCCCCAGTACTCATAGGTCGCAGTAATTCTACGATTTACAGTTTCACACCGGTTGCCCAGTGGTTATCGCTGAAGGCTGAGTGACAATAAGTCTCCTCAGTATTATTATTTGCAATCTCGCACCAGTTGCCTGGTGGTTACCGCTAGAGATTGAGTGACAGTTAGTCTCCTCAAGTCTCCAGCCCTTCTTTCCTCATTCTCAGACCACGGTAATACTGCAGTTTACAGTTTCACACCGGTTGCCCAGTGGACGTCGCTGAAGGTTGAGTGACAATAAGTCTCCTCAGGTCTCCAGCCAACATCTCTTCTTTACTTTGCCTTTCAAACCAGTGCTGTGATTCACATTATCAATTTTTATTTTCCTTTCATATCTCCTATGATATTGCCTAGTTGGAAATTATCAGAGACGTGTGTAAAATTGTTTTTAATTGGTTATTAGAGCATTTTCATATGTTCCAACAGATTTGCTTGCTTGAAACGATTGTTGCTCTTTGCCCAAGAATTGTGGTCTCCTGCTAAATCGACCAGGGTCTAATAAATAAATGATTTGCTTTTAAATAAATATCACACATGAATGTTCTCTACAAAACCAATCTCTGATTAATGCATCCGACGTGGTAATTACATGCTTTAGAAAATAGAAATGAGATTCAAAAAACTTATTCCCCCTAACTAGTTTCAAACTACTACTACTGTAAATCAAGATTTAATTGTTTTCATTTGATGATATTTTATTTGCCACGTACTGTGAAATGCACTCAATAAATGGATAAATATTTGATTAATTGCTCTGCTTACGAATAACGAAATGTTTGCCATTAAGCCCCTGCTGTGTCAAACTTCCAATGGTCTTTTTTATAGAAAGAATGTAAATAATTTGATGCTTCGAGAAGCAACGGTCTTTCAGTCGGAGGAGTATCGAAACTTACGACAGCAGAACTTATCATCATCATCATCATCATCATTATTATTATTATTATTATTATTATTATTATTATTATTATTATTATTATTATTATTATTATCAATTTCACACCTGTTGCTTTGTGAAGATTGAGTGACGGTATGTCTCCCCAAGTCTCCAGCCCTCCTTACCGCACTCACATAGTCCACAGCAATACTGTGGTTTACAATTTCACACTACTTGCCCGGTGGTCAGCGATGAAGGATGAGTGACAGCAAGTCTCCTCAGGTCTTCAGCCCACATCTTATCTCTCCTTCATCTACCACACCAGCGTTGTGGTTCGTACCTCTACGGCAATTTAGGTGTTTTTTCTCCGTAACCCACTGCCACGACCACTGACGACAGCTGGGGTCGTAGATCTTATATTTCTAGCCCTTTCCTCAGTATCCATGCAGTTTTTAGCAGTGCTCAGGTTTGTACAGATTCAACCCTTTCTTTTTTTCCGGAGTTTCCCCAATCTCATCCTCAGTCCCATGGACACAGTTCAATGCACCTATTATTACTGGTACTACCCTTACTTTCATGTTCCGCATCTTCGACAGTGGTCTTGCCAGATCTTGGTATATTTCCAGTTCTTCACTTTTTTTTTTTTTTTTTACTCAATGGTCTGCAGGCACGGCAACGTCAATTCTTTGGCAGGTACTCCTCTTCCAATCCACGATTACCAGGTCTGGTCATTTCGCTTAGATGAGGTGGTCCGTTCAAACGTTGAAGTTCCAAAATTATTCGTTGGTTTCTCTTCTCCAGGGCTGTCGCCGGTTTGTGCTGGTACCACTTTTCTGCATGGTTAAATCCCATCCGTTTACTTAGTTCCCAGTGTTTCTTCTCTATCGTGTCTGTGTTTATATTCCTTCTGGACTAGTTAACGATATTCACTAGTTATGTGGTTAACAGTGTCATCTCTGTTACCACACGCGTGGCACTTGCAATTTGTCTGAGTTCTGTCAATTTTTGTTTTGATATAGTTTGTCCGCAGTTTATTCTGATGCATTTTTGAGCTGTCATGATGAACGTTCAGTTTTTATTATCATCATCATTATCATTTGCAATCTCACACCAGTTGCCTGATGGTAACCGCTGGAGTTTGAGTGACAGCAAGTCTCCTCAAGACTCCAGCCCTCCTCTCCTAGTACTCATAGGTCGCGGTAATGCTGCAATTTACAGTTTCACTCCGGTTGCCCAGTGGTTATCGGTGGAGGCTGAGTGACAATAAGTCTCCTCAGGTCTTCAGCTAACGTCTCCTCTCTCTTTCGCCTATCATGTCAGTGCTTCAATTTGAATTTCTGCTTTCATTATCATTATTATTATTATTATTATTTGGAATCTCATACCAGTTGCCCGGTGGTAACCGCTGGAGTTTGAGTGACAGCAAGTCTCCTCAAGTCTCCAGCCCTCCTCCCCCAGTACTCATAGGTCGCAGTAATTCTACGATTTACAGTTTCACACCGGTTACCCAGTGGTTGTTATTATTATTATTATTATTATTATTATTATTA
This sequence comes from Thysanoteuthis rhombus, assembly GCA_963457665.1. Lineage (NCBI taxonomy): Eukaryota > Metazoa > Mollusca > Cephalopoda > Oegopsida > Thysanoteuthidae > Thysanoteuthis > Thysanoteuthis major. The sequence continues at coordinate 50,339,415 of OY735226.1, read as the reverse complement.
TTATTATTATTATTATTATTATTATTATTATTATTATTATTATTATCATCAATATTTTCACTCTTTATTATCAGGTTTCATTTACGTTTCATATCTTTTATAACACTGCATTGTCGGAGATTCTAAGAGACGTGTAAAATTCTATCAGATTGCACTTTCACATCAGTTGCCAGGTGTTGACCGTGTGAGACTAAGTGATTGCAAGTCTCCTCAAGTTCCCTATCCGACTGTTAACGCTCCCTCAGTCCAGAGCAGTGCTGTGAATCAATGTTTCACACCATTTCCCTTGTGGTTATCGCAAAAGGATGACGGAAAGTGAGTCTCCTCAGATTCTCAGCCTTCATTTGATATCGTTCTCACCTGTCAAAGCAATGCTATTATTTGTGCTGCCTCGGCCATTTCTTTTCTCGGACCTCTGTTTCCAGCTTGGGATCGTAAAATCCAAATTTGAGTACTCTCCTCAGTATCCGTGCAAATTCTAGTAGTGCTGTGGTCTGTATAATCTAAACATTTTCTCATATATCCGGCTCCTTCAATTTTGTTTCCAGTATCTTTAGTACGGGTTCTGAGTGCACCTATTATTACTGGGATCACCCTAACATTTTGTTCCACACATTTTTTAGTTTCCTCGCAAGGTCCTGATATATCCATAGCTATTTCATTATATTTGTATTTTCTCTGTTATCCGCGAGCATAACCATGTGTATTACATGGAAGGTGCCCATTCCCTTGTTTACGACTATCAGGTCAGGTCTGCTCGTTTTGATTGGATGTTCAGTTTGAATGCCAAAGTCCCAGAGTGATTAGTGGATTCTATTTTCCGGGGCTGTCTACAGTTTGTAATGTGTATTGTATTTGTCTGCATGGTTGAATCCAAGTCGTTTGCCCAATTCCCAATGCATAACTGTTTCTACCCTGTCGTGTCTATTTTTGTCCTCTATGCTGCATGGTTGATTAGATACCCTCGTTTTGGTTTAAAGTTTCATTCCTTTCTCCCCAATTTGTCTTTTGAATTTCCAGTGTAATTTTTTTATTACCATTTTCTTTCCCTGTCTGTTGTGCTGCTCCTTCGTTTGATACTTTTATGTTTTTCATTGTACTGCTTGGGGCGCTCTTTATAATGTCTCCGCTATTTGTGATCCTGTTTTGGCTTTTTTGACACACTTAATAGTACTAGTAGATGTAGTATATTACATTTTTAGTTCCTGCAACGATGCGAAAAAGTCTTACAGAAATGGTCTTCAATAATAATTTTTTTTAAAAGTATAATCGACTTTTGGCAATTTACATAATAATGCTTGCCTGTATATAAATGAATGTGCATATATACAAATATTTTCACACACACACACACACATGTCTTGACTGTTTTGTTTCTAATGCCAACAATTACATTATTATGAAATGGATATATAATTCGACATAATATTAATGAGTGTATTGTATTATTTAGAAATATCTTTCAAACGTCCTCTGGTTGTTACTCAGATTATGAGTCATTGGGCCTAGATAGTGTAAAAAAATAAAATGATTAATGAAAACGGGTGTTTTGCAGAAATCATTTTCTTTTCAGTATATATATATATATATATATATATATATATATATATATATATATGTATATATATATATATGTATGTATGTATATATATTTATATATATATATATATATATATATGTATATGTATATATATATATATGCATATATATGTGTGTGTGTGTATGTGTGTGTTTGATATTATAGATGAGACTTCTTGACGTAATAACACTTTCAGCTTTTTTGAATTCTTGTACTAAAAATTGTCTCTTGAGTTATAATTCACATCAATGCATTGATCTTGTATTCAAAATCACAATTAAAAAGAAAGTTAGAACTTTTTAAGTGCTAAAATACCCAAACAAAATATACAAATTCATATTCTATCAGTAACTGAAATGAATCATTTCAAAACGAATTCTGCAATACACATTGAATTTAAAGCAAATGCACGAATGAGATAAAAGAGAAAACATACACACAAATACGCGAATGCAAATATACATTTGAAAGCACACATATATAAACAAGGTAAGAGGAACATACAAACATACAATATAGCACATCCAAACAAACAAACAAACAAAAAAAAAACGAAGATCAATATCACCCTATTACCAACAAGAGATGAGCAGCATGATGGAAAAAGAAGCAACGATCTGAATATATCTATACATAAATGTATATCTATATATATACATATATGTATATCTAGTTTCAATCAGAATATTCAAACCTAATCATATGGGTATAAATATATATATAAACATGCATCATATGTATACAGGGGACGAGAAAAAAAAGAAGAAAAGTTTGGAAAAACGAAGATGGTTTTTAGGTATGCAAATGCACAATATGTAATTTCAGGGGAATTGACAGTTGAAATCGAACCTGAACATATTTTTACTGTCTCATTAGAAGTTTTTGTCAAGGAAAACAAAAGGAGTGTCTGCTTGAATACTGCTAAAGAAAACGTCACACTACGTTTCTTTCATGAGTGCTGCTCAAATTTTCCGAGGTTTACGGAGCTCTTAATCTGCACAATGAATCTTAAATCTATAAACAAACACACACACACACACACACACAGTTTCTGTGTATGTGGATCAGAAAGTGCAAATTAGAATTACTTAATTCTCTGTAAATAAAAACACGACATTTTGCAGATATTCTTCATCGACTGCTTCCTTTGTAAAGATACACACACAAACACTCATATACAATTTTTTGGCCGACGGCGACCTTTTCTGTGTATTCTGATTACACTCTGAATACGACAAAAGAAAAGTTGCCTCCCAGTTTTAGATAATTTAAACTCTCTTGCGTGAGCTTGTTCATAGGTAGTGGCAAAACAGTCGCACCATGATCTAATTATTCTGCCTCCAGGTAAAATGTCGGCTTCTCAAATCCTTTTTCGTGTTTAGTTGGTAAAGGAAAACAAGATATGATAAACATAGACGTGATAAGAATGAACAAGATAATGTCACGTGGAGTCTATATATGTGATAGTGTCTATTTACATAAGACTGATGTGACCATTTATGTGTATGCAACGGGAACATGGTACGAAATTTCCAGATAAATACGTATGCACACTAATTGTCCTTGCTGGAAAACATCTGTTTATTAGAAAATGTCAACCAAAACTGTCAACGTCGGTTTCTTCAGTTTTTATATGGGTCTCTCTGGCTGCCTGGCTACGTATGTAACACATTTTCACAGTATATCAATCAAGGGTGTAAGATATAAGAATTCAGTTAATATGTATAGATAGAACGATTTTGCTTTAGTTTTTCAAACCTCCCTCCTGTGAAGGTTCTATGTGGCGGGGGGTGAGGTAAATTAGAAATGCAGAATAGTTTACTTTGTATGGCAGCATTCAAAAGAAGTGAATGAAATAATTTATCATTGATGTCATTTTTCAATATTTTTAAATTGATCACCCTCAACACGACGTAATGACAAATACGTTGGTCATGTGATGGTTTCTATTGAGGGAGTAATCATTGTTGTTGTTTTTTTTAAACTGATGGTAATTGGTAATTTACTGTATCATGTTTTCGCATCCCCATACGGTATCATTAATTTTATACTAAGAAGAAAAAAGATGTTTTACTCGTTGATCAGTTACCGCTCTCTTGCTTCAGGAAGAAATAACTTGATGTCTACCAAGAAAGATATTTATCAATCGATTATGAAGCACAGACTCTCTTGATTGAGATAATTCGTCATCATCATCATCATCATCATCATCATTATTATCATCATAATCCTTCTGGCGCCCGTCAACTCCTTGTTGCATTATTGTATCGATGACTTTTTCACTAAACCGAGGACCTTCTCATCATCAAATCCTCATCGTCTGTTAGAAAATATAGGACTGTTCTATGTCCACCGACTGACGATGAGGGTTTGATTCGTCAGACCACTGTATGGGCGTTTCAGAGTCAGTACTTTCATAATCATCAGCTGTCTTTTATTGTCCGTCGTTGGACATAAACCTTCCCCAAGGTCCACCACGGAAACGGGTTGGATTTAGAAGAAGTTATTCTGCCATGGATCATCTCAAATCAATAAATTAGCTGAATGAGAAAGCAGCAGAATATAAAATGCCACTTGCATTTATAGACTTCGAAAGGGCATTCGACACTATAGAAATCTCAATGGTCAAAAGGCAATCACTCTATAAGGTATAAACCTTGTATACGTCAGATTACTGCACAATATATACGACAGCAGCTCCTCTATCAGGCTACGTAAGGATTCTGAACTTTTCCAGCTCTAAAAAAGAGTGAGACAAGGTGATACCAGTTATCCAAACTTTTCACAGCCTGCCTCGAGATAATTTTCCGAAGCTTGGACTGGGAGAAGAGAGAAATCAAAATAGACGGTGAATATCTGAACTTCCCGAAATTTGAAGACAGCACCGTCTTTTTCGCAGAAAACCTATACCACCTCCAACTAATGCAAGGTGAACAAAACAAGAATGGCAAGAAAGTTGACCTACACATGACTTCCACTGAAACGAAAGTCGTATGCAACCATCACATCGATATTAAGGGAATAATAGTCAAAATCTAAGATGCAAAACTGAGGAGAGTAGACCACTACATCTACCTAGGACGACGAATCCCTATGAAATCAACAAAAGAAGGAAAAATCAAGCAAAGAATCACTTTCAGATGGCAAACCTTTGACAGAACAATCTCAGCCTTCAAAAACAAAAAGATCAAATCAATCCTAAAATATAAGGGTCGACACCCAAACGCCAGTCAACAGTTGGTACTACAAGTGGCTTTTGGTTCCCTGCTGCTTTCTCTTTTAGTTGATTCTTCAAAGGAGATTGTCACTGGTTGATCTATTTCTGAGGACTATTTGTAGCTTAGTAATACTACGCTTAGTGCTGTCCTGTTTATCACGGGTGACTCTTTTTTTCCGTATATATCATTCATTTGATGATGTTTCATTTAAGAAATGAATTATAGTAAAGCAATAACTAAGATAAGTACATACTTTACACTTTGCTTAACGTGCAATGCATATAAGATTAGAATTAATCCATACATCCATATACAGAATGAATTATGATATAACTATGAATATATATCGATTAGCAATATTTCCCCAGCTTCGTGGAATAGCAGTTGAAGTTCAACATCGACATCGAATATTTCAAAATGATCGCTGATGCAATTTCTGTTCATGCATTATCAAAATGACCCCGAATAACACTGCTTCGATTAGAGCATCACATTTTATGAATGTATCAACAGTGCTAACCGAAGTAATACTCTACTCAGTTTAGGAAGATTAACACACATCACTTTTTATCTGACAAGGAATTAATTCCATCCGACAAGCACGTCAGATGAATTATTTCATTCCAAACTATTCTTTAACCAATAATTTGAAGATATCTCTTGTGCAGATTATATTAGAACTGGAGATCAACCACAACAGAAACAGATATTGATTATTATTATTATAATTTTTTTAGTTTTAATTACTTGGATCAATTCTCATAAGGTTAATGTTGAAAAATGTTTGTCATATTTTTAATTAGAATTTCTGATTCCAGATCACCCGAAATTCGGAAATAACATTTGCTAATTATTGGACAAAATTGATAACGAATGCTGTGTTCGCAATTATCTCACATTTGGGCTGAAAGATTCGAAATATTGTCAGACAAATGAAAACTAAATAAACCTATTAATTACAATCGAATTGATGACAAAACGCTTCCTTGATTTTACAGCAGAAACATGTGTGGAAAAATGAAATTAAGATAGGCATTCTCACTCTTGTTCATCTATTCTAAACTCTGTCAACGAGCATTTGGTCGCATTTATCCGTCTGCCCGTCAGTTTGTAAAATATCTCTCAAAGTACCGCATGGATTCCCCTGACATTTAGTGAAAAGTTGGGAAATAGGTGGAAAATACACTCAGGTAGAATCTACTATATTTTGGCGCGGATCCATGTGTATTCCCCTCCACCCTAGTTAAATGTCCGAATCATATAATATCGTTAAACATTAACATTTTGCTGCACGGTATCTTCAAGCATTTTTGATGAATTTCAATGGCATTTTGTAGGAGTGATCACAGAAGGTTACTGAAGAATAGATTGAAATTTCGTTTGGATCCTTGCACAATAATTCCCCATGACAATGGCATTGGAGGAGATATGCTCTATCTGTGTGCATTCCAGTTTACCAAGTAATTAGATCTAAATTAATCAACTTCGCGAATAAGATTCAGATGTCAAATTCAGTCGCTGGGGACTTGAACAAACCTTCAGATTTCTTGCCCAGAAAAATTCATGGGTACAAAAGAATTATGCTCAGATACATACCCACGTCCCTACTTTCGATCAAACACACAAACTATATGTTTCCAAACCAGAAATAACACTGGGAACATGAAAATTTGAAAAAAAAAATGATTGAAATTCCGATAGATCACATATTCCAATCCAAGTCGGTAATCATCATCATCGTCAGCATTTATACGTCTGGTGTTGGATAGGGACCTTCCACAATAATATCGAAATTGGCGTCGTCGAGTCACTACTTCCAGAAATTGTCTAGTTTGTCACACGATCGAATTTTTTGCCGACCACGTATGATCCGTGGGGATCAACACTGTAAGTTGTTATTTCCTATTGATATCGAAAATTCTTGTAACATGTTCAGTACATAGCCATTTTAGTCTTCGTATTGTTTCTAAATATGCCTATGTATATCCGATCGTATGCTTTCTAATAAACAGTGCAATTCTATTTCCTCTTCATATGATATCAAGAATGGTTTGTATTTCTGTTGTGTACGTGTCATGGTTCTCAGTTTGACAGCCAATATATTTGTGTCGTTCGAGGCTTCAGTTCCGAACGTGACTATAGAGAGGATGCATTAGTTGTATAGGGTTTTTTTCAAAGACCGATGGGATATTATTGTTCTTGAAGATTGAGTTGGCTCCACCGAAAGCTTGGCAACCTAGTCTGGATCTCTGCTTGGTTTCCTCTTCATTCGATGACTGCATGGAGATTCGTTAAGGCAAACAATTTGGTCCAAACATAAAACAAATATAATATGTAGCAAACATTAGGACGGCGAAGACACGTCATTATCGAAGACGCAGATATTGAGAAAATGGACTCCTTCATCTACCTGGGACTGTGAATCTTCACGTCAAGATTTATTTTGCTAAATATTGCACTATTGTAAAGAGACTTGAAGCTTTCCAGTGTAAGCATCATCAGACGAATGAAAAATGAAAACTGATTATTTCCAATTATTATTAATAAAATGCATTCTTGATTCTATCATAGGAACACATTAAGACAAAATCACTCAGAGCGACTGGACACGTATATTTTTCCAATTTTGTTTGTAGGGTTATGCCACAGAGACAAGTGTTCATCTCTTGCAAACCTCTTGTGTCTATAGAAAAATAAAGGATAAATATCGAAATCATAACTGTTATAGACTTTGAAGACACACTAACAAAATCTACTGAAACGTTACTTCTCTAAACTGTACGGTTCAGATTCAGACATTTTCAACCAACACTTGCTGCGATCCGTGGGATGTGCCTTTTCTCTGTAATGGTTTAGCTTTTGGATTTATGTCGGCCAACACAGAAACATGTCACTAATATAGCGATAGACGTCACTGACCCAGTTGGGGGTATATGCAAGTTCCTGATAACCTTTATGATATAGGATATATTAAAAGCTCCAGGTTAACAGTCTATTCATTTGTTCGTTTATGTTTGCATACTAAGTATACATATACATTTGTTTACTTTTCTGACGAACGTACTATTTCATTCGACCTTTACATACAATGTAACAGTAGGATTGCAGAACTAATGATTTTGTGAAATCTAGGACATATGGTGAAAACTTTGAACATTACAGAAGTTTCATGAAATCTCTATTTTCATAAGTAATGGTTAAGGGGATTGTCTTTATTACTCTAACAAGTTCGACCATCACCCGGTGGTCAACTACTGTGTCCTTGTGTCATACTAGGCTGTAATCACTGGAGCATATCATACTTGATATATACTATTCTGCTCACCTGGAAGGTATCAATTGCATCTAAAAAACAAACATTATAAATTACTTAGGGGGGAAAGAATAAGTGAGATAATAAGTTCTTGTTCAATGTCATAACATAATTGCGAAAATGTAAAGAAATCACTGATCAAGGATGACCTGATATGAATGAAAAAAAAATAACGAAATAGCACAAAATAGCAGTTTATTGTGGCTTACAGTGTGCCTGAAGACGCTTGAGGTCTGAAAACGGACTAAGACCCAGTGTGAAAAGTGACCAAGAATTCTACTAAAAACTCTATTCCTCACAAAGATCACAAAAAAACAAACCAAATATATAAATTAAAGCAACTTGTTTGAAAATCCTTGTCATTACTTCATTGATGTGAAGCAAGTCATTAAATAAGTAAAAAAGGAAAGGCCCCTGAAAAAGATCACTATTGGCCAACTCAAAAAAGCTGGAAAGTTCATCCGTTGAAAACTAAACATGGTATCCAAATTATACCACGAAAAAAGCAACGTCCCAGGAGAGTGAAATACTTCAAACATAAAGCTCTAGATGTCAACCAATCACAGCAACCAAGTGGGATTCAGAAGCTGGTTCTAACTATTGCCAATCTCCTTTCCATAAATCAACTGAAGTGGGAAGCAGAGATATATAAAATGTGGCTCTCCAAAGCATGTGTTGGTCCGAAGAAGACTTTCGATTCAGGTGAAATCCCCTAATTTATTGATAATTGATACTATGATTCAAAAAGACTCCTGTACATGTCAGATTATTGCAACATATCTACCCACATCATATACAACATATTTACAATTAACAGTTCCCACACAAAGCTTTATAAAGACTAACATCCCATTTTAGTTCGAAAAAAAAGAGTGAAACAAGGGAATGACAGCTAATTAAAACACTTAACAGCCTTTAACAAGATGATCTTTCGAATCTTGGAGAAAAATAAAGGGATCAGAACAGACAACCAATACCCAAACAATCCTATATTTACTGACAACATCGTATTTTTTGTTGAGAACGTTCACGATGAAACAGTATTAAAAAGAAAGGGCTGGTAACCGATGTATCCTCTTGTTAATCACCTATTGGAGAAAAAATGGGAGTCGAAAATATCATTGAATCAAGTAGACGAATATTGCAAGAATGGCAGACAACTACTAGATTTTCCGATAGCCTCAAAGATACTTCTTATTTCAATTTAATATCTTCAATATATTCACTTTATTTTATAGCCGTCTCCAACACATTCAATTCAGAAGCTGTCGAACAAAAACCGACTGTAAAACTATCAACATAGGTTTATATAATCTTCAATTGGTCCAGCTAGCTTGCAGTTACGTAAATATGCATTGCACGAACAACACCAATTGAGCTCGGATGATGAAACTTTAAACTGTTTTTTTTTTTCATTATGTTTAGAAAGAAAATTGTTTCAATTTTTTATGGAGGCCCCAATTTGCAATGTTGGTTCATATGCCGTCCTATCTTAAATTTCAGATTTTCGGGGTGATCACAACACAAAAAATGCAAAAGAAATAATATATCTATTAATCATCCTCCTTTCAATCTTTGATTGACCACCCCCATTAGGTATGCTGCTAAAAGAAACTGGCTGTGTAATGGTTTCTACTGAGTGACTTAATAGACCAGTTACTTTTTAGTTTTGTTTTGCAACTAAAAAAATACATATGTTCATTTCCTATCTATCTCGACTTGAATGCAAAACAGGATTAGTATTTTCCTTTGGGCTATACTTAATACTAATGGATCTCGACACTTGCTTGTTCTGCCATATTTCTTCATAACTGAATTTCGAAATTCCTGCAACGTAGACAACCTTTTTCATTAACCAAAAAAATAAAAAGAGAATTTAATTCCAATTTTTGAGCATCTCCATTCCATCTATGAGTATCTCTGAAAGCACAAACCAAACAAGAGTATCATTTATTACCATGACTGATATGCTTCTTGTGGGCATAAGTAAACAAACATAACTTTATAATATTCGATGATATTACTCCTGCTCGTACTAACTCCGCCCAGAAATATGCTGTCATCTGGAATGTAAATAAACCAGTTTCAGGGTCATGATATAACTTGGTAACTAATCAGAGGAAGATTCACTGCGTGTGCATACTACCCTGGGTTTATTCAGTCGGCCTTAGGACGCTTCTGGTTTAGCTTGTGCACCGTGTGACGGTCACATTTACAATGACTGAGTGAGAACATACCTATCCTTAATGTTTGGGGCTGTTATTTGGGGGAGATGGGGGTTGCATCACCCATGCAATCTCTGGCTTTTTTTTCCCTGAAACTATGACTACTGTTGTAAGGTGAGGATTTCAGACTGCTGATGAAATCAAAAATGTTATGAGATGTTTTATCGCGAGTCTGAAAGCGATTTTTTCTGTATGTTTCAAATGTCTAAGTCCCTGAGCAGATTATTTCGTAGATGACTTAAGCAGCGTTGCCCCATCGATGCTATTCTTTGTTAATATTGAATCGCTGGATACCATCCTGACAAAGCTCACATAGTCAAATGCACTCAAAATAACGATGATGTTTAAATCAGCATCGGTAAATATGTTATGTCTATAACAGGATACGTATCATTGAGTATTGTTAGTTGCAAACATGCAAAAGATGATCTGCATATCTAAGTATCTCTATTACGACACTTGTCTTGAGTATTTGTCTCAGATTGCACTGGGAATCATTTATTTTTCCATTTTTTTCCATTTTTCTTTTATGAATACTGAAACGATCAATATCAAAGATATGAAGATTCGAGATCCAAAAAGCGATAAACACCATTTATAAAACAATATCATTCTTCCCAAATCATTTGCTTTAATTCTGTTGTTTATTGTCGAATTTAATATCATCATCAGCAGCAGCAGCAGCCACAGCAGCAGGCTTTTATTATCTGTTCTACGACATAGACTTACGCAAGAATCAGTCTGATCCCTCTATAATGAGTGTCGCAGAGCAAATATTCCCTGACCTTGTCTAGTTTCAATCTCCATCTTATCTTTTCTGCCAGCTTCGATAACGCATTTGATCCCTGGTGATCAATGTTATAGGTCTTGATGTCCATCAGTTGTTTTCCATTCTTCTTACATGACCAACCCATTGCCATTTAGGTTTTCTTATAGATTCCATGATGTCTCAGACTGCTTTTATTTTTCTTCATGATACATTGTGCTGTTTTATGATCCGTCCACGCGATTTTAAGTAGATTTTTTTCATTTGCACATTAATATTTGTTTCATGTTTTTCAGTTTGAGGCTCAGTCTCATGGCTAGGTTCGATGTTTCAGCTTCAAAGGTGACAATCGGTACGAGAAATAGTTTGTATAATGGTAAATGGATAAATTGCTTGGATCAAAAAAAATTCAAAGTGAGAAGCAAACAAACGGTGCAATAGGAATAAGCAAAATATTGATGATAATAATTGGCAATATTTAATCGGATGAAATAAGTAAAATTTGGAAAAAAAAACGTTAAATTATATAGATAATTAAATTCTCAAACTGAATCTCACTATAAATGATGCAGTCAAAAAGTTCGTAATCTTTGTTTTAAAAATCAAACCACGGATCCGATTTTGGATTTAATCAAATAATTGTTTTTTCTAAATGGTTGTCATAACGTTATGGAATCCCATTCATCATTTTTCTTCTTTTGATTATTGATTCAAAAATACATTAAATAACTTGAATATCTGAGATTCAATACCACTGTTTGTTTTCTAAGCAGAACAATGCAGTCCTTCAATGAAAAATTGACGTTATTGTACCGATTGGATTGGTGCATATCATAAGTCAGAGGGAATTCCAATCTCTTTTCTGGTTTTTACATGTGGAAGAGTTCGTAAAATAGACCCTGCAAAGTGGTGCAGTACAATTCGAAGAAATCAGAGGGTTAAAAAGTAAGGAAAAAACAAACAAAAAAAGAAAACAAAAAGAGACATTTTTTTTAGAGAATACGCACCATATGTCTTGTCTCTCTACATTGATCGACATCCATGGAATAACATTTTTCAGTTTTACACAAACGTACATGGGTATATGCATATGGCACAATAGTCAAAAGAATTGGTCAACTTACTAATGAAGTGGATAAGAATAAGGATGTTGAGAGATTTTGAAAGAAAAAAATAAAATATTTCTAACATAACGAAATGTAAAGGTGAAATTTTCAGCCCCCTAGCTCGATTGGTATGGCTTATAAATGTGATGGAAAAGGGGAGGAGCTGACGTATCCAAGTGGGAATTGAAAAATGGACTTGGAGAGAACCGAGAAAAGGAGATGCAGACAATACGGAATTCATGGGATTGAGAGTGGATGAAATAATAGAAGAGGAAAAATACAGGGAGTAAAAAATTCATGAGAAGAAATAAAAAGAAAGAATCGATGACAGGATTGATGAAATTCATAAACAGATTAATGAACTATTAAATGATTGAGAAACTCGAATTCATTGAACAAACGAACCCAAAATACTGATACATAATTTCAGCTGTCAGAGTTTCACAGCCAATTGTGAAGAAGTAGACACACACGCAGGCACACACACACACACACGCACACACACACACACATATATACATATACATACATACATATATATAATTTGTGAAAACGTTATTTGAATGTAATTGGTTGTTCATTCTCATAATTTACAGGAAACAACTTTGCCGGTTGCTGATGTGTAAAAAATATACATATATATATATATATATATATATATATATATATATATATAGAGAGAGAGAGAGAGAGAGAGAGACAGAGACAGAGACAGAGAAACAGAGAGAGAGAGAAAGAGAGAGAGAGAGAAACACATGAAAATATTCTGTGTGTGTGTGTGTGTGTGTGTGTGCGTGTGTGTGTGTGTGTGCGTAGGACAACTGTGATTGCCATGTCTTACTGGCAAACATTTCTATCTTGGAATTGTATATTGTGGTCGTTCCAGAGGGCGCTGTTTTGAATGGTATTTTTTTTTGTCCATGACTCGTATGGATAATTCATTTGGTTGATAAATACACTCAAAATGCAATTGGTGTACCTTGCAAAATATCATTATCCACACACACATGCATACACATGTGAGCGCTTATATATATATTTGTTAATAAAAAAAAATTATTTCCAGAACAGTCTCTCATTATTTTACATTATTTGATACTAAGATACATTACATATAATACACGCACGCATACACACATACAATATATTTAGGTAAAAATTGAGAGAGTAAGCAGATGATGAGTTTTGAAATTAATCAATTTTATCAGATGGGAAGCAGCAACAAAGAATTGGATAATTTAGATAAAATAGATCTCATCTCCAAATGTAAATCAAAAAGAATAAATAATATTTTGAGTCTGAGATGCAAAGAAAACTGTCAAGAAATTGACACTTCTTATATAGTAAAATATGCAAAGGTGACTCAATAAGCAAAACCCAATAAATCTGAAACAATATGAAAGTGCAATATCAGCTGAATACTGCGTAATAAAACTTCTATTTTGCCAAGCTCTAACTATTTGTATGGTTGTCGAAAACAAATCAGCTTCATCCTGATTGAATATTACTAACTATCAGCTTTTTAATTCCAAACCCTTTTTTGTCAATCAATCGTCTGAGTTGTGAGAAAATTAGAGGCATCACTTTTCTATTAAAATGTTTGGTTCTCTGGGGGAATTCTTGACAGAGAGCAACTTACCGATTACGACTATTAGCACAGCACAACCTTCTCTCGATTAAAATGGGAATTAGAACAGTTACTTTTCTACAGCTCTCACATTGCAAGTAAAGATAACAGTTTCGAATTAATAAACAAGGTACATACCCGATGACGTAAGACTGATTATATGATATGGGATATTATATAAACGTACACACATGCATGGACATACACACACTATATAAACAATCAGATATAATCATGCTTGCATGCATACAGATGAACAAATAATGATATGGGCCAAGTGAAACTTGACCACAGTATGAACACAGGTTGAAGGTGAACCTTAATCAAAGGTCAGGTCAATGCTGGCATTTTCGGAAGGGGTCAATTTAGGAATTTGCAATGCACCTGTAGGGTTAAGATCCTGTATTAGAATTTCTCACATGACATTAAATTATCGATTATCTTTTTCTCTATACAAATAAGCGATTATTTCCAGCGAATATTCTTGGGGAACCATTGTCAAGGCATCTGAGAATTGAACGACATACAGGGAAAAGTATCTCTATTCCTTTCTCAAGCGGAGAACTAGACAGAAGAAAAATGTTGAATTTATCATAAATTCTATGACTTTTTCAAATAAGTAATAAAAACCCAATGTATACTAATTCTGTTCATTAATAATGGATATGAACTTGGTTGTGCCCACATCAATCAGAAGTTTTGTTTCCTTATCGCTAGTTTTGTTTCTCCATTATATATTATGATTGCAACTTCCTTATTTTCCTTTCTTCCTCACACTGCAAGTATAAAAAATCACGTTTTTACGAATTTATACATACATACATACATACATACATATATATATATATATATATATATATATATATATATATATATATATATATATATATATATATATATGTATGTATGTATAAATTCGTAAAAACGTGATTTTTTATACTTGCATATATATATATGTATATATATATATATATATATATATATATATATATATATATATTGAAAATAAAAGATGAACTCTGTCTATTCAATTTTTAGATAGTTTTCCTAGTTTGCGTACAAACATGTCATTAATCTCATCAATTTTTTTAAAAACATCCCAAAATTGATGGTCCAAGATTTTAAAACCATAATCAGTCATTATTTTGAGAATGGAACGTTTTAAATAAAATCTTCGATGGCATAAACAAAATATTTTTTATGCAAACAAGAAAAATTAGCCAAGAAATATCAGAGTGTGAGTAAATCTTAACAATATATTTTATGATGAAGGATCGCTTCCGCCTTTTGTACGAACACACAACCAATATAAATATATTTTTTCAAAGCGAATATATACAAGAGCTATCTATGAAATATTTTGTAATGTTGTGGTTAGATGGATAATGAGGTACGTAAATGGTGGTTAAATTTCATTCATATACAATCATCTCACGTATGTCATGTGCATAAGTGCACCATGCATAATATCGACGGATTTTCTTGTCTGTCCTGACAATAAT